>JAREIS010000082.1:3000000-3336383 GCA_030060385.1 Muscicapa striata striata
GTACCTAAAGGCCTACTAGGCTGCATTCTTTTAGGCTAAGTATTCTACCCCTATTAAACAAGTTAAAAATTGAAAGAAAAGTCTCTATGAAAACCTGAAACCAACTGCAGAAGTTTTTTTTTTTCTTTTTGCATGGACTGCTCCGTGTGTTCATTCACGGGCATAATAAAGTGTTGACAATATTTGCCACTATTGTGACATGGAACTTTGGCATCTGTTATGTTGGATGTTAATTCTGAGAAGACTGGTGTTCACTCAAGCATTGTATCCTTGCATTTAAAAGAGGGTTTTCAGTTAGAAATTACACATAAAACTGTTACAAGGAAATATGCCTTCAGTTTCATAATGTGTACTACAAAAAGAGTGAGCATTCCTAGTCTGTAACTAATATTTACCTTACATTTTCATTTTGAACTTCTTAAAGGAATCTCCCAGATGCGTTTTTTCCTCTTTAAAGATATCAGCAAAAGGCAAATAACTGTTTATGTAGAGACTCATTATTTTTGCTATCAATACTTGCTTTTGGCATAGCCAAGGGTTCAATAATCAGTTGGATTGCCTCTTCATTATTTGCTCAGTGCCTTCTATAAGAGATGAATTCAGCAAAACACTTGTAGGAGCAGTGTCACACGTACAGTCCTAACCTGTTTTCTGCTTCCTGTTTCTCACTTTTGGATGGCATACCAAGATGTGTTGGACACAATGGCTGCAATATAATCTGACTAGGATAGAGAGCTTGCTTGTACTGTAGAAGGAAATTTTGTTTGGGCCATCAGGAGGATCCCTTTTTCACTTACTCCCCGAGTTTTTGTGGAATTTAATGTTAGCAAAATGTTTGGAGGGCTTTTTTTTTTCTCAGTTGTTTTTCTGTGGACATTGCTCTAGGTGTTAATACCTTGCAGTTGCTACCACGTGCCAAAAACTACATTCTTCTCAGTTCTCTTCAGGTTCAGCTCAATGCAATAGTTTTGATAAGTAACCCCCTATTCCAGTGCACCCCAAAAAGGTAACTTGTTATTTTTGCTTGCTATTTTTGTCTGGACTTTTTCTGGGGATCACAGATAATGTCAATATTTTTGCTTTCAGAAACTGTCAAAAGGTCTAAAATTTTCTTCTAATAGTTGGTGATTTTGTACCCTTCCATATTTTGTCATGCCTGCTGAAATCAGAAGAGATAATATTACTTTTTTTAAAAAAATGGTGCCAAGATTTATCTCTCCATTACTTTTTGCAGTCCAAAGAAACAATTTTATGAATATTTAATTCTGAGGGCTTTTTTTCCCTTGGCTTTCTATAGTACTTTTCAAAATTACAAACAGTTACTGTATGTAGTAGTTATTAATAATTCCAGTGAGAATCTCCCACTTAGACCTGTCAAGCTAACATTATTCTTTCTCAACACTGATAATAACTGTGGGGAATCAATTTATTTGAAATTGATGCAGGCAGAAAGGGGTTATACAGCAACCCCCATCCCTGGAAGTCCTGTCAGCTGCTTCTGAATGGGTGGTAATACAGGAGACAAACCAGTGTTCACAGGAGCTCTTAATGAGATCTGCTAAATTTTTGCCTGAATTGTGGAGTTCTTTGAAGGTTGGTGCTTTCCCAAGTTTTTTACTGGAAGGAATTTTAGCTACCCTATTGCAGAAAATTGTCTCAACCACATACAGATTCTGTATTTTATCTAAGAAAAAAAAAAAAAAAAGAGAGAGAGGATACCTCTCTGGAGATCTCTCTCACAGAAATCTATGGAAAATTGAGTTTGACAAGCTTGACTAAATAATTAGATTTTTTTTTTTTTGAGAAAGGAAAAAATCAAATGAAAACTCTAATAGTGTAGATAAATTTGTCATTGCTAACCATGATTTTTAAATCAGATTTATGGATTCCATATGCTCCATATGATGGTAACAGGAAAGGAACTTCAGAGCTCCCTTTGGCCTTGTCCAAGGCTGCCCAGCTTAAGACTGTGCAATGCTTGGGTTGGAGTGATGGTTTTGCAATATATACAGCTTAAAATATAAAGAGTATTTTTAGCCACCAGATTTTTTATCTTCCCTCTCCATGAAGAGTAGAAACAAAGTTGTTGACATGAAAAGATAAAAAGCTATTTTTATTCTATACTGCAAGTTAATTATTACTACTAATTCAGTGATAGGTTGTCTGTTTGGTGGATTTGTGTCATTGTGCACATGGATTTCATAAGTCCAGTCTTTCTCACCCAGGGAGTGATCTCCATATCTACAGCAGTTACCAGCACTGACTATCCAATCTCTTGGTTTTACCATTGTATTTCATATATGGTGAAAGCAAGATTCTATTTTAAGCCTAAAGTACAATGGGGAAATAAAATATAGCCAGTGACAGAACGTATACATGTAATTGCATATGGAGTAACCAATAAGTAAGAAAGGCACCTAGTTGTCAGTAGTAAAGAAAAATAAACAAGAAAATTGAAGATTAATTTCTAGATGTTACACTTCATGCTGTGGGAAATTAACAAAGCAGATCTGTTTTCTTTGTGAGTGATTTTTACATCTCTAATCATTATTGGAGTGCATCTAGAATATTGTGTCCAGTTTTGAATGTTTCCCAACCCATGCAAGACACAGACAAAACTATCTGCAAACTTCTGCAAAGTTGAAAAAAGAGAGAAGGTAACAAACTATGCAACATTTACATTTTGATCCTTTCATTCCTTTTCCCCTTGAAGAAGTAAAAAAGAAAAAAAGTTCATTATCTTAACTTTTTATTCCCTCATTTACTTGAAATAATAAATTGCAAAGTGTTTCATCAGTGCTTGAAATTAGATCATTGCATAAATATCTGTGTAAGACAAAATTCCACACTTGGACTCAAATCCAGTAAAGGATTTCAGGAGGACTATCTTAAGTTTAAAGTTCTTAAAGGAATTTTTTGGACAGAAACCTCAGCTGGAATCTGTGGCAATTTTTCCCTAGAAGTCATGGGGAACTTCTGCACCTGACAACTGGGAACTGCTGCAAATGGCCACTAGGCTTGAGCATTATAGACACTTTCGGGGCTTACAGTACCAGACTGAATTATGCTGTAGGTGACTGTGGTTCTCTGACTGTATCATATCTCCTTCCTTCGGTGTCAAGCTGCAGGATGTGGTTTTGTCCTTGGTCTTTCACCCTCTGTTGCTGCAGATTTGGTTCTGCCTTCTGAGCTCACAAATCTGTTGTTGTGTTTTCTTCATCTCAGCTTGCTCATTTTCAAGTTCTGCTAGCAGGATTTTAAGCCAAGGAGCCAGCTTGTTATATTTAGATAGTGGCTGTTGACTTTTTGCCAGCTTGTCATCCCTCTCTCCCTGGAATTCTGTTTGCAAGGACAGGAGCCATTTCTGTGTGTATCCTCCTTTTCCTCCTTCAGCTCTGTAGGATTGATGACCAAGGAGTTAGGGCAAGGGCTAAGGTTTACTATCTGTGGATACACTGTGTGCATTCCATGTCATCCCTGTGCATGGAGATTTGTGTAGCTGGCACGGAGAAGGGCTGAGCTGGCTGGAGGAGGAGGCCTGTGGAGATAGGACAGCCCTGCTCCAGCTCTGAGGAGCGAAAAAAAGATGTATCACTGAAACTTCCAAGGACACAATGGTCAAAAAGTAACTTTTGTCGAATTAAGGGTGGTTTAAAGATTAGGGCACACGTCCCTGCATGTGCAAACAAGCTTAATGAAGAGCATCCTACTATGTATATAACTCTCACTCAACTCTCCACCTAAATCATGCTGCATGTAAAGAAGGAGAAGGATGTTACAATTGGGCTGTGTACAAGGAGCTGTAAGGAGCTCCCTGATCTATGAGTGGAGAGAATCCCTTTACTGGGATCCTCTTTGTCCCTTAATTTCCCTGTTTTTATTCTTCCTTGGCAGCAAGTGATGTCCCAAAATGCTGGAGTAAAGAGACCTTACCTACCAACTTTTTTTTTCCTGGAGGGAACAACACTTTCTATCATCAGCTGATTAGAAGAAGGAGAGGTCACATGGCTTGACAGCATTCTATTCAGAGAAGGTGGAAAGGGAAATGAGGATAAATTTGAGTAAACTTCAGCCATGCTGTTATTGTACTGGTGGAGTTGAGCCATTCTGCTGTTGCAAAACAAGAGGTAACACCCTCTGTCCTGTTTAGGCAAACTACTTTTTCACCAACTTCAGTGGAAATTTTCCATCTGTGAAGATAAGTCAATGTGGGCAAAATTACAAAATTATGAAAATTAAGAAGTTCACCCTTCTACAGTGCCTACAGTCCTTGTACCTGCATCAAGCTCCAGTGGAGTGACAAGTCTAAAAAGGGTAATTGTCAGATTTTGGCCTAACTTACAATAATCCCTGATTTTAAATCAAGAATTAAAAAAAGAAGCAAAACCCACCAAGAAATCAAAATTCAGCTATTGGTTAACCCATTTGATTGTAGAAAATGAAGAAAAATAAATGTTTACATTAAAGAAGTAAGAAATAAAAGTCTTCCACACTCTACAAATTGTTCTATTGACTGAATTTTGAAAAGGCTGATAAAAGAGAGATTTTACTCGCTGAAGACAAAGAAAGCAAGCAAAAATAATGTTTGAAATGGTACTGAGTTACTGTGTTGGAATAAGGCTGTAAATTATTTTACTGAATTTCCTAGATATATAGTAAAAATTAGTAATGAACAGGAGTAGAGTCTGATCCACAATATTTAAATTATTTGGTTTACTTTTTTCCTTACATCACCAGTAACTGAAATAAAAAAGAAAAGTATGAAAAAGCATCTTAGATTCTGCTTGAAACTCTTTGAGAGTACTTCCTCTTTTGTTGTAGTGCATTACACTGTTCTTTATACCTATTTTCACTTCTCTGTTTGACTGTATCAGGCCTTGTATGTGCACTGTGTTCTCATGGAAAGAATCAGATTATATACTCATGTTATTCTCTCTCCAATTGTTTGGAGGCTTTTTTTATCTGTTGTCTAGTTGCTGCCTACCAAAAACATGTAATTTGTAACTTCTTTAATTTTTAATTCTAATTTAATGTTTTATATTTGTAATAACTGTAATGAAACATAATTTAATTTAAATATTAATTAAAATTTTAAATAATTTGTAATCAGAATGGGAGCTGCAATGCAAATGCATTACTCTCTACATTCATTACTCAGTTAATTCAAGGCACATTGGTTTTCTTAGCACTTTTATGTTATACATGTGTGAGGCCTAGCACTTACATACAACATTTTGCAATATAAGTGCAAAACAACACTACTACTAATTTTATCAGAGAAGGGTATTTTCATATTCAAGCCTCCATGGAATCTTACCATGGCTCCTTCTGGAAAGGGAGTACTGTTGGTCGAGTTCAAATTATCTTTTCCAGGAAACTGTTTCTCAGTATCAAAACCTGAATATGTCTTGAATAGAGAGACAGGGGGTTAAGTGAAAAAATAACACATCTGTTATGGAGGTTACTTTAATAATGCAATCCAGCAGTGACTTCACTTTCTGAAAATGGCTTTTCATGAGGACCTACAATGGGCTGAACTGATAATTATTCTAGCAATGAAACATCTCCCAGGCTCCTGCATTCTTTTTTAGTATGGTTTTCTTTTTGCCAGCCCAACAATCTCCTTTGATGTGGTTGTTCTTCCTTGCCTAGGGATTCCTCCTCTGGGAAAAATGTATCCACACCCAAAGACTCCTTCCAATTGACTATGCAGAAAGGTATGTTGGTTCTACAGCAAGCATTTCTATGGCTTAGGGGCTCTGTTGTTTTCTGAGAGGTACCCGAAAATTTATATGGACTCAAAAGAAGAATTAAGTTTTATGTAGAGAGAGTGTTTTCAGAAAATACCCATGGAGATAATACAGCTGAGGAAAATGGGTATTTTGCTTAACTTAATGTATCACTTGGCCTCCTCTGTGTGTATCCTTTTCATTCAGGAGTCCTTTATCAAAAATATGATGGAACTACATGAATGTTCACAGCAGTATTCAAGTATCATATTAACTAATTTCTCTTTCATATATGTGTGTGCCTATTCCATTTAAACCAATGTCTTGTATAAAGTGGAAATATAGCCTAGAATATTGGAATAGCAATCCTACTGCATGACACAGAGAAGGTCCTGGTCACTTGCTGTGTTGCTGTAATAACTGCTCAGGATGCAGATGCTATTTTCCATTTTCAGATAGGTTTTTATGTCAATCATCTAACAGCCCCTTGACCATGTACTTTTTTCCCCCCCTCATGTCTCCCCGAGCTCTGTACAGTCCATATTGTTCATGTGCTTCACTCATGCCATGGCAGTAAGAGCTGACCTCAAAATCTAAGAGTGTCTGTTGATTTAACCAGGCTCTGCACCATCTAAAGATCTGTTAGACTGCACTGTGAACTACCAAGTACTGCCTGGCATACTTTGGCAGGGGAGGGGAGTGTGACAGATAAATGTCATTATAACATGCTCATCCTAGCACATGGCACTTGAAATCCCTCTCATGTTTAGCCTCACCAACAAGAACATACTGCTTGTCAGATTTTCCAAGATGGGCTCAGAAGCACAGGTTGCTTCACAGAGCTGGCAGGCAGTGTCTTTTCTCGCCACTGAGTTGTACAATTCATCCTGCAAATATGAAAAGGAAGCTGTTGGTGGTCCTCTCAAGTCACTTCTTCCAGGAAGGAGCAACACCACAGTTCTCCCAGGGATTCTGAATATGGTCTTTGTACCCAGTTTCCCACCTTCGGTGTGGACCAGAACATATACCTGTCCTACATAATATGTCGTGTTAAGTACAGAATTAGTGCATCTTTGAGTGTGATCAAACATTTTGTCTCTTAATCTTCAGGAAACATAATAATGTAGCCACAAGAAGAGTAGGGGAGGTAGTTTTCTCAGGAGTCTCGTGTGACAGGGAACATGGAGCTACAGTGGTCCAAGCTAAATACATAGTCTGATAGATGTCTGTCCTCCCATGGATTAGGGATGATAACTGGTAGATCTCTGACACCTTTTTTTCCCCATTCTCCTTCTGAAAGTATCACCATTGCCTAGTGGACTGTTTCTCTTAACCTTGTTGCAGATGAATTGTTTGTAGAGCAGTTGGTGCCTGCTTCCAAAGGAGCTCTTAAAACCTGGGACAAAAAATGGGTGCTGCGCTCCAAGGCTGTAGAAAAAGTTGTGTGGAAGCCTGAAACATAGAAGGAAAAAAAAAAGAATGTAGAAATCCTCTGGCAGTGTTTCAAAGAGTCCCTTGTCATTACAATAAATGGGTATGTTTACTTAAGAGCACTGAATAATTTATTAGAGAGTGAAATAATCCTGTAGAACAGTGCCTTCTCTACGCACATGGATTAACTCACATGGATTAAGAGTCCTCCAACACCTGGTTCCAGGAAAAAGGTCAGTAAACAGGTGATCTTAATCTGATTTCTGTTGTAGGTGGCTGTGCATTGGGGAAAATGAGCACAGAGACTTTCAAAGAGCTGACCTTATGGGAATGTTGCAGATGAGAATGACATCTATTGTATTAAATCTTTTATAAGGGTATCTCTGCACAATCACAGGTTTTTCATAGCTTTTATACATACAACTTGGATAATGGGAAAACATCTACAAGGAAAGGAAAGTGCATTTTAAAATTTTACCTTTATGTACCAGATAGCAAAAGCCCACTTTTATTTTCTTAATCCTACATTATATTGGTATATTAACAGATTATAATGCTATTCAATGCAAGGGGTGTTAGGAGCTAAGATGCTTCTAGCCAGGTTTGCAAATTTAGAATTCCTTTGGCTTCAATTAGAGCTTTATTTTAATAAAGATTGGAATTCAATATTTCAGAGTATACCAAATAAAATTTCTCAGTATCTACTGCAGAGGACACAGATCATCACTTGTGTTTTAGGGAAAACAACCATGAATCTGTGGCAGGAATGGTCATTCCCAGTCAAGAGATGAGTGATTGAAAATGCCCTATTTTTAAGGCTGTATAATTTAATATTATACAGATATGCCACAGATCAGTATTGACGCGTCGGCAGCAGCTGGGGATTCATGGAATAACAGAATGGTTCGGGTTGGAAGGGACATTAAAGATCATTTAGTTCACTTCCTCTGCCAGGGCAGGGACACTTCCACTCCACCAGGCTGCTCCGAGCCCGATCCAGCCTGGCCTTGAACACTGCCAGGGATGGGGCACCCACAGCTTCTCCGGGCAACCCCGGCCGGGACGGCGGCGGGGACCGGAGCTGGGCCGGGTCCGTGCCGGCCGCGCTCGCCCGCGCTGCTTTTTGTCCCTCTGGCGGCGCCGTAGCGGCCGGGCCGGGCCGGCGCCTGCGTCCCGCGGCATCCCGGCTCCTGGTTCCTGCCTGCCGGTTCCTGGCTCCTGCCCGCCGCCGCCATGGATTACCGAGCGCTGGTGATGAGCCAGGTCGTGCCCGGGCAGTTCGACGATGCGGACTGCTCGGACAGGTGAGGGCGTGCCGAGGGGTCGGCGGTGAGCGTGAGGGCGCGGAGGGGAGCCGGGCCTCGGGCGCGGCCGGGCGAACAGGCGGAGCGGGACCGGGAGCATCCCTGGGATTTGCCCGGCAGCGGGGAGGGGAGAGCGGGTGGTGCTGCCTGGTCTCTGGAGGAGGTGAGAGGAAAGACTGCATGTGTCTCGGCTTCCCTTTTGCATCGTGTGTGCTGCTTTGGAACATGTCCTGGCAGAAAACCGTGACACGTTGCTGACGTTACAGAATCGTTGCAGCAATTAGGTTGGAAAAGGTCCCTGAGATCATCGAGTCCAAGCTGTGACCCAACACCACCGTCCCAACTAGACTGTGGCACTGAGTAACAAGTCTTGTCTTTCCTTAAACGCCTGCAGGAACGGTGACTCCACCATCTCCCTGGGCAATCCATTCCGATGTCTAACCACCCTTTCTGTGAGGAAATTCTTCCAAATTCTCCTGGTGCAGCTTTGGGCCATGTCCTCTTTTCCTGTCACTTGTTGCCTGGGAGAGGAGACCAACTGCCCCACGTGGCTACAACCTCCTTTCAGGGAGCTGTAGAGGGCGATAAGCTCCCCCTGAGCCTCCTTTTCTCCAGGCTAAAAAACCCAGCTCCCTCAGATGCTCCTCACAGGATCTGTGCTCCTGACCCTTCACCAGCTTCATTTCCCTTTTCGAGACCTGATCCAGCACCTCAGTATCCTTCCTGAATAGAGGGCCTCAGACTGCACTCGGTGAATTAAAACACAAGTGAAAATGTAAAGTCGTTTATGGGGATAAATGTATTGAATTTTTGTTGACTGTAACTGTAATTTTTAATTATTGAGACGTTTGTTTCTCTTAAGTGAATCTGCAGAAGACACAGAAGTGTATAAAGAGGGCGAGGGCCCTGAGAGCTCCCAGGTATGCACGTGTGAAGAAGTTAATGCTGAGGAAGGAGATGGTGATGATGACAACGATGATGAGGAGGAAGATGAAGACTGGGACTGGGATGATGAGGTGGGAAGACTCACAAAGCGCCACAATGCTGCTGGTGGATGCAATCCACAGGTATGTTGAAGGCTGTTCTGTGAGCCTTCTGTGAGCTAATGGGGCCAACCTGGAGGCTTTGTTTGTTGTTAGTGTTATGTTGAGGACAAATGCAAGCAGAAATTTTTCCTTTAGAGAATCCCCTTCCTTGGCATCTGTTCTTCTGACATGCCATATGTGTGTGTACATTGTAGCCAGAGCTCCATTTGATTTTCTTGTCTCAAACCCTGTTGCTGGATTTTCTTTGTTGCTGCAGTTTCCTTCTCTTCCTTACCTTTCTCAACTTTTCTTCCTTTGCTCACCCTAATCTCTACAGGTGTTCCTTACTTTTTGATATTTGTCCTCTTGTGTTTCTGAGCATCTTCCCTAAAACAGCCTTTCTGTTTATTTTTAGGCCATCTGCTAGTCATATCCAGGGTGAAACCAGTTCTATTTTTGACTTAATAGCAAAGAAGGCAAAGAAAAATACAAGCATAAGAAATGGAGGGGGGTGCTTGAAGTGAATTAATTTAGAGTGTATGGTGTTGGCATAGGAACTCTGCCTTTGTGCAGAATGAAAAGCACTCGTGTAGGTAAGAAGGGTGCTAGTTTAAACATCAGCTTGGACACTAGAGGTTCAAAACCTCTTTTTTCTTATTGATACCAGCTTAGCAGAACAGCTGAGGTAAATCAGTGGTGCTGATCATAGCATAGCATGTCTGGCAGTGCTTGTCCTGGATGGGATTTTCTTGCCTTTATTTCTTGTGTTTATTTAGAGGTGTATGCTATTCAATGATGATGAAATGGTTGTGTTTGGGGAGGACTACATGTAAGAAAAGACAGAATCTTTGAACGTTTTCTCAGTTTCTCTGCATTTGTTCCCTCTTATTTTATTCCTTGTTTCTGTCTTCTCTTCCTTTTACAGACAAAAAAGTGCTGTGTGAGAGACTTGTAGCTTCCTTGGCTAAAAATAACTCTGGCTGGAGCACTTTTAAAATATTAACTGATGTGTTACCTGTATTTTCTTTTCTTGATTCAAGTCAAATCTGGTGTTAATCCATACCTATTTCCTCATCCCTTGTGATATTCTTCTCATAGCTTTGGGCATAGGCACTTGAGGTGACTTTTCCAATGATATGGTTTGAATTTCAAAGGGCTGTGTACAGAACATTACTTATGTTAACAAATCCTTTATTTCAGGGAAATAGACAGACCCCTAATTGCTCTTCAGCAAAACTGTCAACCCCTGCAGGCAAGGTGTTAAGAAAATTTGAAAACAAAATCAATTTAGGTGAGTATAATTGCACTGTTGTCTGTTATTTAAACAGTTACCACTCTGGCATTCTCAGACTAATTCTGCTTATGTTAAGCCAGAACTTACTGGAATGGTTGAGTTAACCATTGCCACAGAGATGAAAAATTACTTTTGAATACTTGAAGTTGCCTTTAGTCTCCATGAACTGGCTGTCATACCCCTATCTCTCCACCTTTGGAACCACATGGCTGTTTTGTTGAGGTTTTTTCTTTCCCCTTGACTTCTCCAGGCAATATGAAGTCTTTCTTCCCTTGATTCTCTGGAGGAACAAGCTGTTTGAGTGGAGAGAGAGTATCAACTCTGTTGTGATGTTCATTCCCACAGCTGCTTAGCACAGCTGTATTTTCTAGATGAATGCAGTTCCCTGTAGTATTGGTGGGGGGGTACATTATTCAGCAGTTCTCTCCCAGGGGCACAGTTCCTGTGCTAAGTGAAGAGGCTGCTATCCCAGCTGGTGTGCTTTGGTTTTTACCCTGAGATGGAGATGGCAGCTCAGCACAGCCTGTCAAGGCTAGGGGTAGCTATGATTTGCACCTTCTGACAGGGTAGACATCAGAGGTTGGGTTTTTCTTTATAACAAAGTGGTGCTAGGATGAAGGCTGCTGGTATTTGTAGCCAAATGCAGCAGCTTTTATACATTTAGCATTTAATCAAACACTATTTAAATGTATTGTTGAAGAAAATCTGTGAGGCTATTGCTTATTGTGTTAATAAAAATGGCATTTGATTGTTATAAGAGAAGAACAGACAAATTTAATGGTGAGATGTTATCCAAAAGGCATTATTGGCATGACATTTCCAAGTCTGTGGAATTGTCTCACTCATCTGTGTTGTTATCTTCTAGTCCTAGCCTGAAATGTAAACAGACCAAAGTGCTAGGTTAACCCTTATGTGTAGGAAACTTCTTTGGGTTTTGGGTTTTTTTTTAATTTCTTCTTATATGTTTTTCAGATAAGCTAAATTTTGATGACTCTGTTATAAACAGAGTCACAGAAAAGTCTAGACAGAAGGAAGCAGAGATGTGAGTATTACTTATGCTTCTATTTTCACTTAAATACTTTGAACCTAGAAGCTTATTTTCCATGTTTGTTAAGAAAAATGAAGTTTAGAAGTATTCTACCTGCAATTTTCCCTTTGGTGTTCAACTTTTTGGCTTCCAAATCAGTTGTCTGAATCCCAAAGTTTTGATTGTTTTGTCACTAGTAGCACATCTGATTGTGTTGGTGTAATATAGTAAGGCAGAAGTGATATGTGTCATTCCCCTAGAAAAGACCCTTTGATATTCTTTTCTAAAAAGAAGTCCTTAAGCCACTGAGCTAAAAAGGTATTGGAGGCCTTTTGAAAGTTCCTCCTGATGATTTGGTAAGGGAAAAGTATTTCTTCTTAATAATACTATTTTTGCCTGCAGCTTATAGCCCTAAGTTTTAAAGACAGTTTTCTTCTGAATGAGCATAATTCAGAAAAAACAGGAAAATAATCTATAAAAAGTGAAGGGCTCTAATGTTAATGGTTGTGGTTTGTTGATTTTTTTTTCCTTTCCATCCCTCTGTCTGCCGGAGAAACCTTTGGTTTCGTATGAAAGCCTTACTTCTTAAGGCTGTCACCTTATCTTTGACACAGAATGTCACAGTTTGCTCTGTCAAAGTACCAAGCCCATATGTGGAATAATAATATTTTATTTTCACTTCTGCTAGGTACCGAGTCAAAGACAAGTCAGACAGAGCAACAGTGGAGCAGGTAAGTTGTTTGTTCATCAGATCTTCCTTTTGACCAGAGCAAATAGTGTGGAATTCTGGAAGCAATGAAAAAAACAGTTAGAGCAGGAACAGAGTTTTGGAATTCTGTTTCCCTTGTTATGCTGAAGAGACCTTTTGTTTCTTTCTTTCCTTCACACATGAAGGTTAACTTCGGTTCCATAAACATTTTAGAGCTCATTTTTGTGTTTAACCTTTTGATTTGTTGATATATGTAAAGCAAAATTCCATCTTAAGCTTTTATTAAATTCCAAAGAGCAAGAAAAAATGCTGAGCCTGGCCTGAGCCCAATGGCTATTCTATTTCAGTTATGATATCTGTATCCCAAGAAAAATCTTACTTTAAAACATTTAATGCAGCTACGGGTGGGACATTATTTTTTTATCTCTTCTCGAAGACATATGCTTACTTTAAAAAAAATAAAGAAAATAAAGAAAAATTTTGAATAAAATGTGAAATATCCTAGATTCATGGCAAAATTCTGAGTGGTTGCTGTTCAGATTATTATTTGATCCTTGAGCATGATCTGATGCCACGAGTCCTTTAATATGGTAGTAAGACTGGACACTATTATTTGGTTTTTTTTTCCTCTGCTGACTTTTCTGTGTTAAATTTGAGGTGTTGGACCCAAGGACTCGAATCATTCTGTTCAAGATGCTCTCTAGAGGTATCATATCGGAAATCAATGGCTGCATCAGCACAGGGAAAGAAGTAAGTTTTATTGCAAATAATGTAGTAGGCTTGTTTTTCTTTTCAGCAATCTGGGTGGAAGTTTATGATGCCCAGAAAATGTAGTGAAATACTTGGGCTTATTTCTATATTTTTATGTTGCTTGATTGGTAAGAAGTTATCTTAAGAAAAAAATTTATTTATGTTAAAGGAAACCAATTTTCCCAAGTATGAAAGATTTCTGAGAATGCTTTAATATTATCTTAAATTTGTGGATATTGTTAAATGCATCTTTCAACAAAAAGTTTTGGCAAAGTTATGTATACCCACTGTATCAGGTAGTGCCTAAAAAAACACGCAAACCCAGATAATTCAGATTAAAGATATACTTCCACCCTGTGTAGAGGTGGAAACATGTGACATTTGGGCCATGCTGTAGGGCCTGAACAGTGCACAGGCTCAAGTTAACTCTTCACACAAGGGCTTGTTTCAGTCTCCCAAGTGTAGATGAGGCAGAGTTTTCTTGTACAGTGTTGATTTTATTCTGAGGACATTGTTGCACCCCTGCGCCATCTTATGCACGTCCTGTAAGCTGCCTTCCATGGAAAAAGGATTGCCCTTGTGTGCAGTCTCCTTCAGCTAGGTGCCACATAGGGGCTGGGGTGAGATCAGCTGTTTTCCAGGTATCAGAATGAGAAGAGGGAAGATTATGCTGCTTTAAAGAGCTTTTCTCTAATGTTATTTCTTCCCTTTTTAATCTGATAGGCCAATGTATATCATGCCAGTACTGCAAATGGAGAGAACAGAGCAATAAAGATTTACAAAACTTCTATTCTGATGTTTAAAGATCGGGATAAGTACGTGAGTGGTGAATTCAGGTGAGTTTGACTTCTGCCTGGTTTTACTGGGGAAGAGGGATTGTTTTGAAAGGTGTTAAAATCACTGGTGCTTATGCTGTGTTGATAGACTAAGAGTCCTTGCTGTCGTTTATTTCTTTATTTAAAGATTTCGTCATGGATACTGCAAAGGCAACCCAAGAAAAATGGTGAAGACGTGGGCCGAAAAGGAAATGAGGAATTTAATAAGGTGATTTTTCCATTTTTTATTTCATCATGCAGAGGCTACCAAAACTTTTAAGTTTCTAGGGGGTGCTCTCTTTTTGCTAGACTGTGGCTACCACTATCCTATCGAGTCTCTGGGGTGTTCAGGAAAGTGTCTTAAGCTTCATTATGGAAGAGAAGGAAAAGGGGAGGGAAGAATAAAGATCTTCTTTTGTTTTCCTGCTAATGCTCTAAGCCCTTCAGTGTCTGAACTCTGTCTGACATGACTGAACAGCAAGGAAAAGCTAGAAATAGCTGCTGCTGAGCAGCAGCACGCTGTGTGATATAGGTTAATCTAGGATTAACCTGAACTGTCTAAAGATTCTTTGACATAGGAATGCTTAAAAAAGGGTCAGAATGATTGTGGCTTTTTGTGTGCTAGTTGTTCTTCGCAAGGGAGAGTTTCCTGAGCTCTCACAGTGTGTTGTGTTATGTTCAAAGCTGCAGAGCTCCTTTATGCACTAGTGCAAAGCAAATAGAGTTTGGTTTGGGTTTTTTTTTGTGGCTTTGTTCCTGTGTTTCAGGTTGAACACAGCCCAGATACCTTGCCCAGAGCCAATCATGCTAAGGAGTCATGTGCTTGTCATGGGCTTTATTGGTAAAGGTGATAGGTAAGTATCCTTAGAAAATTGATTTTTTTGTTTGTTTGTTTGTTTGTTTTTAATTTAGTAATAGTTTTTCCCAAAGTTTTATTAAAACCAAACAAACCAACCCTCTGAATTCACCTACAGTTACTCTAGGCCTATAAAGTTATCATGTGCATGTGATCTGTGGAATGGCCCCAGACATTTGTCAGCTACTACTGCAGGCAGTCTGAAGCCTCAGTTGTGTGCAAAATTATTTCATAAAGTGGCTTAGCCAGAGATTAATGCTGGAAAGGCTTCTAATCGTACATTAATATAGTTTATTGTTTTGTAGTTACCAACATAAATGTAGCATGGTCCAAAATAGCTCCTGTTGGAAATAGAGCTCCAGAATCTTTGGCAAGCATGTAGCAAACTTTCGCTGCCTTCCTCCTGGCTCCTTGCACTTGGTTGCTCATCCTGACTTGCTTGACATACTCAGGGAGTGAAAGGATCAGTCACAGCAATTAAAGCATTTGCAGCTGGTATGAAGAAAGAAAAAGTATTTAGTTTCTGTTACTTTTTTTTGCAATTTCAAGGCCTGCTCCTCTGCTGAAGAATGCTCAGTTGTCTGACTCCAAAGTCCGGGAGCTGTACCTACAGATCATCCAGTACATGAGAAGAATGTACCAAGATGCCAGACTTGTTCATGCAGATCTCAGTGAATTTAATATGCTGTATGTTTTTAATCCTTGCTCTGAATTGTGACATCTAAAATGTATGCATTGGCAACCTCTGTGTCAGAGTACTGATGTACCTTCCAGTGAGGGCGGGGTTCTTGTCACTTCTGGGTTTTGTAACTTATCTAATTAATTTTGTAGCCTTTAACCCAGATCTGGGCTTTCTCTGTTGAAAAGACCCAACAGGCAAACAAACAAAAAAACTAAAAACGTAAGAAAAAAAAATTTAAACCACAACAAAATCACCTCACAAAACCCCCTCACCACCAGAAAAAAGCCTGTCAACTCAGGCAAAAATTAGTAAGGTATCATTTTTACATAAGGTATTTTATGTAAGTAAGGTATCATTTGCCTGCTATGTTTTTAAAACTTGTTTCTTGGGTTTTCTTTCTTTTTCATGCACCTCTCTACTTTATTTGCTTATGAACAGACTGTTTTTAAAAAAGTTTAATTATACAGCATGTATACAGGAGGGAAATGATTGACTGATAAAAACCACCCTGGCCCTAACGTGCAAAGCATATTGTGGAGAAACTAGTTAAGATTTTTTTTTTTGCTGGTTCTGAAGTTTTGAAGCATGCTTTGTTCCCTGCCCCTCAGTAGTCTGGTGGAGTTGGTGCAGCTCTGTGTGGGGTTTCCTTGCAGGTACCACAGCGGGGATGTGTACATCATTGATGTGTCTCAGTCTGTGGAGCACGACCACCCGCACGCGCTGGAGTTCCTGCGCAAGGATTGTGCCAACGTTAACGGTGAGGGGGCTGCACTGCAGCCCTTGTTCTGACAGCTGGTTTATTTAGCAGGATGGACTCAGTTCACCTTACGTTATTCCAGGTGTAACTGACTACAGAAGCTGTCAGAATTCCATTAAAATACTTCCTCTCATATGTTCTCATGACTTCCTCGGGGAGCAGTGTACCGTGCCGAATTCAGAGTAGTGCAGCCGATTTTGCTAGAAATCATCTGTCTGAAATGAGTCACGTGGCTGAATCTCAGACACAGGATAGATCTAAGATCGCTCCCAGTCTGCAGCAGTGCTCACCTCAATCTTAACTTCCCTTGCTTAAAATACTGTGCAGACATACAGTGCAGATGTGTTGCCTCCTGTGGGCTGAATCCCTATCTGGAATTCCTCAACTGGGAAGAAGTGTTATAAAGTGTGTTATAAAGTTCCCTGTACTTACTTGTCAAAGGTGGCTGAGAGGATCAAGGCACAGAGTAATTAATTAGAGATGTTATCACTTGTCATAGTATTTTGATAGGTTAAGTTTAATGGTGTTTTTCTTTTGAGAATTTGGTCTTTGTGTGTGAATATACATGTTGTGTAACAGATACACATCTCCTGGTAGGGTGTGTCCCTGAGGACAAAAGAATCTCTCACCATAGACTGCTTTTGTTCCCCCTTTCTTTTCAGATTGACTTTTTTCTTATTTTACAGAGACTCTTGAAAGTCTGGTGCGTAATTAGAAAAGAACTGTATGCATGTCTGTTAATATCCAGTATGCTACTTTTTCCTTATTCCTTTTCAGTTCATGCATTTCTAGTAACTCCCTTCTGGCTCAGCTAGTTGCACTCTTGCTCTTTATTAATGTCTTTTGACTTATTCTCCCTAGATATTCTAGTGTCTCAGTGAGTTGCAGTGATTTGTTTGTTTTCTGTCACTGCAACTTTCTCTGTCTAAACCTTTTACAAAGGCTCTAAGAAACACCTGGTTCTGTCCTAAGTGTGATCTTTGCAGAGGTTCTATGGGCACAGAGAGCTGCCTCCAAACTAAATCCTTTTCTAATCTTTCTATGATTAATTTCTTACAGTGAGAGATCTTCTGGGAATTTTAGTGGAAAATACTTATTAAATAGTCCTCAGTGTCATTTGCTGCTGTTTTTCAGAACAGAAATGCAGCTAATGAATTGTTCATAACTGATTTAAAAAACCAATTCTGAGTGCAGTAGTAGTGAGGAAGATTCTAGGACATCAATGTATCTTCCCTTTTGGGTGGATCATAATGAGGCTGTACTGTATTTCAATGGCTATTTGTTTCTCTCTGGCAAAAGTTTGAGGTCTCCATCCCTTATTTGAAATACTTTTTTTGTTTTTAAATCTTAGTCATTGCAAATACTGCACCTGTCTTGGATTCTTTACTTCTTAGCCCCTACTCCACTAAGTCAGGATCTTGCTGAAATTGATTTGGCTTTTAGATTTTTGCAGTGTTTCTCCTTTCAGTATTTGTTGCATCTGGGGGATGAACAGTTTTATTTCAGATAGCCAAGAACCATCTGGTAACTAAACTCAGTAGGATATAGAACGTGCTGCTGAGACTTTCCTAAGTTATCAGGATGGTTGGCTTGCTGGAATTGTCACTTAAACATCCAAGCTGCATATGTTAGATGAAATTACTTATGGGTTTTGTCTCTCCCTTGTTTCCTGGCAGACTTTTTCCAGAAGCACAATGTTGCAGTGATGACTGTGAGGGAGCTATTTGAATTTATTACTGATCCTTCTATCACAAGTGAGAACATTGATGACTACCTGTCTAAGGTAAGACCTCACAGCCTTGTTTACTGAGTAAGAGGACTGTAAAATCAGATCTAGTTCAAGCTCCATCATCTCATTTATTCTACATTCTACTATAAGGAAGCCATCACATGACATTGTTGTGCCAGTGCTTCAAAAATGCATATAGGTCTTTTTCCATTTATACCATTGTAGGGTGACACTATTTTCATTGCATGTTTTCTCAGAAAGTCTGATTATGGAGGCTCAAATGTCTGTCTGAGGTGCTATAAGAACCAGGATGGTTTCAGTTAGCTCTTCCTTTCTGGTAGGGAGGAGCTCTGCAAAAATACAGTCATGCTTATATGGAGAGTGGTGCTGTATAGCCGTGCTGGGTTTGGTCTGGGGGGAGCAGTGAGTGTGTTTTTCCCTCTGTTACAGCTGCCCTGATTTGCAGCTGTCACTCTGCTTTGCTATAGGGCTGCTCACCATTAGGTGTCGCTGAAGGCATTCCCATAGGGAAAGCTGGAGTGCGTGTGAGTGCGGTGGAGCACGGGGAGAAAAGCAGATGGGAATAGTTGGATGCGATTCTAAAGGCTTAGTGGTGCGATTCTAAAGGATGATAACTTTTTTGTAACGTTTTGTATTTCTTTAGGCAATGGAAATAGCATCGAAAAGAACAGAGGAGGAAAGATCCAGTCAAGATAAAGTGGATGAGGAAGTGAGGATTTCTGTTTCTGCTATGAAATTAATATTAACCTTACCTCTTCTAAACACTGAAATATGTTCTGCTTTCTTTGGAAACATGTACAGTTGATGATAAGCAAAACATTGTTTGTGATACTGAAATGTCTTGACCTAGTTGAGATGTGAAGTATTAAGGGATGCCATGTGTAAAAGCTGACAGCAATAAGCTGTTAGAAGGCAAATATTCAATTTTCTAAACCAGTTTGTTTGCTCACATCTAGGTCCCTTGATGTATCTTCCAGTTCAGGTTTAGTGAACAAAAACCTGAGTAGAGAGATCTGATTATGCTGGTGGTTTTGGACCAGTGATACAGAAGCAGGCTGTTTGGATATGTGCCTTGGCCAAATTGCCTGTCTAGCTCCACTGCCAGTCTAATTCAGGTCTTCCACTTCTTTTGCATTAAGTGAAGCCATCTCAAGTCCATTACAGAAAGCTGTTAATGTTCTGCAAATTCTTGATGTAAAGATAGAACCATTTATATCTTAGTCTTAACTATCTGTTCCGGAAAAGGATAAAAAACCCAAAACAAACAACCAACAAAAACCTCTTGTCTTTGAGGTCAGTACAACTTGATTTATTCAAGACATTTTTGTCTTGGAGCTCAGCAGGTTTCACTAACTGCTTCAGGCTTTGCCAAGGAAAGATGTTTTTTGTTTCCCATTGTGGCCTCAGCATAAAACTACTGAGCTCAGGATCTAGTGTTTGGTAGCAAGCCCATCTTCTGCAAGCAAGTTACTCCTTTGTTTATATGAGGTACTGACCTGTAAGAGAGATGGTTTCCTAGCATCTAAGTTCAGTTCATTTCTCTTAGACTTTCCATGTGACCATGGCTAATTTGTGCCATTTCCCTTGCAAAAGAGTAGAGGTGAGTTAGGGCAGCTCTGTGGAAGTGGGGGCCTGTGCTTTGTGCCCAGCTCTCAGATGAGCAGTGATGAAGTGTGCTGAATCTGTGCTGGGATTGAACTGATAGACCATGAAACAGAGAAGCAAACACATCTCTCTGATCTGGTAGGGTAATAAGCTTGCTGAAAGACTTTCAAATGTGACAAATTTTAAGTATGCTGTTGATACTGCAGTTAGGTTTTATTGTTCTGTACTGCTGTACAGCAGCAGTACAGTACCTTTTTTGAGTTGAACCGTAGGTTGAAGCGAGTATTGTTACATAAAGAGATTAAGTTCTAGTGGTGCATTTCAGTGGAGTTGCCTCCTGAAGGCATTGTAACCATTACAATGAAAACATTTAAAAAATTCTCAGGACATAAAACCTTAGGTCTCAAATAGGCTAAGAGATGGTTGGAGAATTTTGTAAATGGTCTGTGTGAGTCATGCTAAGGAAGGAGCCTTATTAGTTGTGATCGATCAGTGATGTCTAGATTACACATTAAGTCTGCCTTTGCAAAGCTAACCAGACAAAAGCCAACTCTGTTGTTCAGATGGTAGTGGATGACTGCTGTGTTCATTTGTTGTTTCTCTGATTGTTACTATTCTCCTAAGGATGCATAATTAGGAGTGAAAAGCATCATTATGCTATATATAAATTTGTTAGCCTGTGTTTCCTTTTACTGTGCTAGGTATTTAAGAAGGCCTACATACCTCGAACTCTGACTGAAGTCAAAAACTATGAGAGGGATGTGGACATAATGATGAAATTGAAAGAAGAGGATATGGCATTGAATGTTCAGCAAGATAATGTGAGTAGACATGCTGATGCCCTGCAAAAAAAGAGAGAGGGAATATGAATTCTTCTTACTGTGAACTATTAGCAGCAAACAAAAACAGAAGCTTTGCTGCCCAGGTGTGGAGTACTAAATCTATATCATACTTTAAAACTGTCTGGTTAGTGCTTAATGCTAACGTTGTGGATTTTATCCTGGTCTTTGTTTCTTTAAATTTATTTTTAGATAGTAATTTTCTCTGGACACAAAGAATTAAGACATAATTTGATAATATAATTACTTCCTCTCTCCCTTGGAGCAGATTCTCTACCAGACTGTAACTGGACTGAAGAAGGATTTGTCTGGTGTTCAGAAGGTGAGAGGGTCTTTTTGAAATCCTTCATTTTAGCCATTTTCAGAAAAGTGCTTACAGATAGTTCAGAGAATGCCTGGTTCTGCAGCTGGCAGCATGAACAAAGTCTTTTGTGTGCAGAATGACAATTTGTGTCCAAGGATGGGTCTGTCATGGCAGTGTGTCTGCACAACAGAGAATTTGCTTCCCTGCACTGTGGCTGGTGCTGGGTTGCTTGAGAATGAAATTATAATCCTTGCTGTGGCCATGATCTCTAAAGTTAAGGTGAAGATGAGGGCAAGTGTTTTCTCATTATGGAAAATGTAATTGATTTAAACTGTTGCATGACTGCAAGTTTTGATATGTTCAGGATATCTGTTGTAATACTGCATAAAGAACAGTCCTCCAGTATAAGGCATAAAATATTATGTCTTACTGTATTTGAGGTACTTGAATTGACACTTCTGTAAAGTAGATTGGATGAGAAGTTGGATCACTTGGAGCCATGTCATTCAAGGCAGAATCCCTGTGTGGATTCCCCCTCCTTACTTTGTGAATGTTCTCTAGCAGTGGTGTAGACTCTTGATTTAAAATGGAAATATAAATATGGGTGGGATCAGGCTGTAGCACAGTCTCCAGGCTTGTTTAAGAATAAGTGAGTGTTCCAGTGAAGATATTTGTGTTTGCAATATAGAATACATACAGTGCCCCCAAGGTAGATTTGGGCATGATCCAAGGATAATTAAAAATAAGCTTCCACATATGTTAGCAAATTGCTGTTTAACTTAGGGAAATGAGTTTGCGAGTGCAAATAACAGCTGTGCTTTGAGCCCTGACCTAAAAGAATCTGTATTGTACATTCTAGATTCCTTGTTTTTAGTTTGGCTTAACCTACTTTTCATTCTTTATCTTGAGACTCAGTGAGGGCTGTTGTAAGGGAGATAGCATCAGATTGCTCAAGGGTTTCTCTGCAGGTTCTGGGTTTTTTTTTAAAGTAATATATATATGTATTGTGCATATATGTGTGTGTTTGCTGTCATTAGGTTTCTTGGTTTTGATTTGATATAAATCTTGATATATCTTGCAGATTCCTGCACTTCTTGAAGAGGCAGACAATTCAGAAACAGACTCTGATGATGATGATGGTGGTGGTGGCAGCTCAGAGGACTCTGATTCAGGCTGTAAAGAATCTGTACATCCCAAAGATAAACCTGCTGAAATTAGCATGGACAAAAAGGTCAGCTGGCCAGGAATTGTTTATTTTTCCCACCTTTGCTTATATGACACAAAAAAATTTCCAAATTTAGTGGCTCTTGCTTCTTGTCTGAAATAAGCTGTGAGCCTTTCCTGTTGTGGAGAACAAGAGCAGAGGCAATGGATTTCATTGGGGATGCTTTATTAAAGGTGGTTTTATGTAGAGCAGTGTGGAGCACGACTCTCTGTAGCTTAGGCAAAGCCAGAAGAGAGATCTCCACAGGGAATTACATGGCTACACAAAGTAGAATTCAATGAAGCCTGGGCAGCTTTTCAGTCCCGCTGGCTACTCTTCAGGCTTTGGTGTTCAGATTCATGGCTGTGGTCATTATCAACCTCTGTATGCCCAGACTGAGACCACTTGATCTGTAGAACTGGAGATTTGGTGACAGTGTTTGTACCAAAGTGGCTTTTGCAGGACCATTAATACAGGCTGGCTAGCTTTGCTGTGGGCAAGAGATGTAATGCAGTCCAACAAGGGGATTATGGTTTGGATCTGGGGTTTGGTTTTTTTTTTTTGAGGTTTCATTTTCTAAACTGCAACAGTATGCTCAGTTTTGGTGAGGCTTTCCTGCGGAGTATGGCTCATGAGTGAGAGACTTTTGGCAGCCTTTTAGGTGCTGTGCCAACAAAAAAACAAAACAAAAAAAAACCCAAAAAAACCAGGGTGAAACTTGTGGGCTTAAGGGGTTCAAGATTTGGGACATTGCATTTTAGGTTTTTCTTCCTAGAAAAAGTAAGATAATATATTTCATATCTGTCAAATAAAAATGCAGCTCTCTACTACGTACTGCCAGTCTAGAGCTACTGCCTTTCAGATGTGAAGCAGGGAAAGCTTGGCCACTTCTCATCTTAATTGACAGGTTTTCATTTCCACTTTTTTTTTTGTATGAGATGAGGGTTTTTTTGTAACCTGTGTGTTTAGCTGTAGGTTAAACAACTGGTTAGCAGCAATTACTTCTACCCGCCCCTTCCACTTTGCTGACTTTCTGTTTTCTAGTTGAATCTCATCCCTTCTGTGTCTGGCACAGATTTACAGTGTGTTGCAGTAGCATGCTAGTCCTGCTGATGATCAGCTTGCTCTGAGTTATCAGCACTTACTGGATCAATATTTTTGCATGACACACGGAAACACATACTATAGTAGTCCTGTGGGTGGCAGAAAATGTAGACCAGACAACCTGTTGTAATCTTAGGTGTAAATATCATGAGTTAAGAGAGCCTCTTTTTCACTTTCTTCAAAGGTTGCATGAAACTCAAGTTCTAACTAGTTTGAATTTTGCTTTGTCATTACCAGTGTGCCAGTCTGGGCTCTACTCCCAACCTGTATTTCCTTTCTCCTTTCCCCTCACCATCCTTATTGATTTTTTAAATTTCTTTATCTTGCTAACCTTATTTTTGTTAATTAACTTGTTAATGTAAAAATTTATTGACTTGCTTTAAATTGTTAATTCCCTTCTGGCTTTAAATGAATGGTATTTGATTCCTTATAGGAAAGGAAAAAGATGGTTAAAGAAGCCCAAAGAGAAAAGAGAAAAACCAAAATCCCAAAGCATGTGAAGAAGAGGAAAGAAAAGACTGCAAAAATGAAGAAAGGCAAATAAAGTGAGCTTTGGCTCAGAGAAGGGGGTGATATGTTGTGGATTAGTCAGTCACCATCATTTTTTACTTTATTAAAAAATTAAAAATCCTTTATTTATATACATACAGTATAAACTGTGAGGATGGTTTTGTTAATAATTGTTTGAACAGAGTGTAAGACACAGGTTTCTTGATGGGAAAGAATGAGTCAAACATTTGTGCCTGCTAAAATTCTTTACCTGTGCAGGTTTGACTTTTTGCTAAACTCACGTTGATTTTTTTTTCCTGTGTTCTTACTCATCATGCCCTCTTCACAGTATGTAGGCAAATTGAGCCCTGCAGGTTCTCACAGTCCCCCTGGATAGCCCTGCAGGCATTGTGCCTTCACTGTCTCCCTGTGCTTGCATCACCATTGATGGCCAAGTGCACACGTGGCTGCAATCCCCATTTGACCTTCACAGCCTCTTTGATGCCTTTGGCTAGAAATCTCATAAGAGAGGAACTGATCAGGGCTTCCAGATCTCTCTGTCTGTTCCCCTTCTCAATCCACACAGGGATTGATAGCACTCTCACATACAGTATTCATGTAAGTGTAGCCAATGTTACTGGAGCAAGACTGGTATTTTCTCAGCAGATGGGGATGTTTTTTGGGACACTGAGATGAAATACGTGCATTTTGAAATTGGCATTGCATCAGGCACAAGAGAGGGGCCAGCCTCTAACTTGGTAGTGAAGGAGGGAGGAGTTGCAAGACCTCTATCCAGAGATGAGGGAGTACTGGTGATGACTCTTTCTCATAACACCAGGGGCTTATATGCTGCCAGATGCTGCCATGCCAGAAGCATGGACACTTATTTCCTGCTTGTGTACAGACATATTCACAGCAGCCGTGAATGAAGACCATGTCATGAAGACAGTGCACCAGGAAGTGTGTGTAGGGCCTAAGGATTGTGGATGGAGTGGGGGATTGTGTCCAAGTTGATGTCTTTCCCCAGAGACAAGTTGTGCACTGGGCAGACTTCTGTGTTTTTGGTGAAGTGGGGTAAGCATAAGTGACTGTGAAGGTGTGTGTGCTGTATTTTGTGTGGCTCAGCAGTGGATGAATCCACCAGGAAACTGGTCCATGTGTGGCTGATCAGTGTGAGTTGGGGGTTTCAGACACAAGAGACAGCCACCTTCTCCTTGGGTCTGGCTGCTCTGAAGGTGGGATGGGTGCTGGTTCTTGGCAAAGAGCCTGGAAGCCCCAGAGACAGAGCGTGTCCCTCAGGGCAGTGTTTACCTCCTTTACCTGAGGAGACACTTCAGAGAAAGGAGGCTGCTCTCATGTGTGCTTAAGGGAAGAGGAAATGTCCCAGCCCACATAACCTTGTCTTCCCTCCAGGCCGTGCACCACAGCCTTATCAAGTTTGCCCAGCTCTAACTGTCCTGTAGCAGGAAGGTGATCCTGAATCTGTCATTTTGCGTTGGAACCTTGCTCGCAGTGATGTGCAGCAGGACTGTCTGTGCAGGCTGTTCAAAGCATGAGCTGCCTGCCTGAGGTGTTTGCTCTGGGACAGGTGTGCATAGTCGGGGTGTAGGCAGGGGACCTGAGGTGAAGCACAGCCAGAAAAGCCCATGTGCAAGAGCAGATGGCCTGGGAGGATGTTGCAGTGAAGTATGTGCTTGTTGAGGTGGGCTGTGGGTGCAGTTCATGTGTCCTGGCCACTGCAGGCCTGAGAGGTACTAAAGTGAGACAGAACACAGGAATGGGATGGATGGGGAGCTTTTTGGCCCCGAGATAAAGCATCTTCCTGCTGATCCCTGAAGCAAGAGAATGATTGAAGAATGCTACATGTCACTACCGAGAGGCACTGATCTGATGGGGTGTGAGGAGAATGAGGATGACTTTGTATCCTGTGCTACAGGAAAAGCTTCAAAGTAGCACAGATTCTCAATTATTCCCACTTTTCCCCCAGAGATGAGGATCCTACAATGCCCACTCTGTTTGCCATGGCACCTGTGCAGGCAGAGTAGTATTACCATATTTACTAGTTCCAGGTGTAAAAACAATAGAGATAAAACCAGCTCAAAGCTAATGCTTCCACTTTATCTTCCATAATTTTCCTCCTACCCTCTCTTCCTCCACTCCCCAAGATTGTACTTGCTGGTAGGGCTCTTGGGTTTCTTGTGGACCGTTGCAAGAATCTCCACTGTGGAGCTCACCTCATGTCACAGCACAAGCAAACAGACCCTGAAGAGCTGGGCTGTGGGATGCTGGTGGGCTGTAGAGCCAGGAGATGACCCTGAGATGTCACAGCAGCAGTGAGACTGAGCTGTGTAGGTGTGATACCTACCCCTGACAATTCCCTTCTGTTGATTGCAAATGTGTTCTTCCTCTGCTCCACTGCTCACTGGGTGTTCCAGTGTCAAAGTGGAGCACTCACATTACTATTTTTCCCCTTTTTGAATGAGAACATCTTTACTGAGGTCATGCCATAAACTCTCTTGCTTTGTCTCTCAGGCTCTGGGAATATTTCTGCAAGCAGGGCTTTTGATAACTGTCTGGTGTGTTTTTCAAAGCACAATTGTTTTGTTTTCTGTCTTCTCTGAAAATGGATTGGAGTCCAGTTCTGTCGGGCAATCAGAAGGATTTTTTACAGCTGCAAAAGCAGAACTTTCAACTGCTTTAACGCTCCTTTCTGTCTTAAAGTAGTGGAGGGAGATTGGCTTAAAAAAGGCAGGGTAAGGTGCTTTATGCAGAGGGCAGGCTGTGGGTGGGTTGTGGCAGAATGTTGCCCATGGTGTTTGCACCAGTGTGGGCTTGAAATTAGCTGTCTAATCTGAGATTCTTTTAATTATATATATATAAATATAAATATAAATTTTTGTAGAATGGGCTGAGCATGTGAAAGACATAAAATTCTCAGGCCCAGGTCAGTTGCTTGGAAAAAAGCATTTCTGGGAATTTGTGGCCAGAAGATTTAGTGGTATTAGAAAGCTTAAGTATGTAGAGTGGGAATATTTACAGCTCTGTTATCAGAGATGAAAATGTACAAAAGAAATTAATCTTATCTTCCAGGGCCTTTCCAAGTAGTCCCATCTTTGCAGTCATTCACTGGGATTCAATGGGAGAGGACTGGAAGGAGATACTGCCAGATAATATATGTTAATTTCAAAAAAAGTTCATTAGTGAGGTGGTGGAATTTTTGGAGGGGTTCAGCCCCCCACCTCCCTGAAGTTCTGCAGTGTCGTGTGGCTGGTTTGCACTCTGAGCAGTTGGCACTAGGCTTCCTCTCAGGTCTGAGGTCTGTGCCAGGCTGGTATTAATTTGTTGTTTTTTCCACACAATGTATTTCAGTATATGTAGCAGTAGAAGCATTGGAAGGTGGTGTTTTGTGGATTTGGTTTCCCCATGATGAAGCCAGTAAAACCAGCTTTGTAAGGATATGTCTGCTCAGAAGGATTTGATTTCCATGCTGAAACATTTTGATTAAACAATGCAACAATGCACAACCAGCTCTGGCAGGCTGCTTTTGGCCTCTGTGCTCAGGCAAGGGTCACACCTTTGTGGTGCTTCAAGACACAAAAGAAGTGAGGCTGACATTTTCTGAGGACCAATGTGTCCTGCAGATTTTGGTCACTGGTAGTGGAGGAGTTGATGATGAAGAGCTGTGAGAGCTGGATTCCAGAATACCAGGTTAACTCAGAAAGTTGCTCAGAATTTATTTCGAACTTTCTAGGGCATTGCTGTAAAAATAAACACATAAATTAATGACTCATTGTTTTTACAGTTGTAATTTTGGTCCTTCTAAACTGCTAGTAGACTTTCAAAGCAAAAATGCTGACCCTTTGCCTTAGCATCTCGTTACTTTTCTGGTCTTTTCTGACATAAGGTTATGTTCCTTGTGTTAATCTTCATGCCCTCTAGAGGGAGAAGTAAGTTCATGCTCAGATAGTGTTGGAAAGTGCCAAGGCTCCTTTAGTATGTGAAAAGTGCTAATTATGTTTCAATCATCTACATAACTTTCTGTAAACTTTGATGGAGTTGTACATGCAACCAAATGTTATTTGTGGTTTTTTTTTCTTTTTTTTTCCTCCTGAATTTGTTGTTCTTGGACAAAGTTTTATACCTTGAGGACATGGGGTCATAATTTGTTCTGGGCCAGGCCAGGCCTGCAATGCTGGGTTTTGGAAGAGGTTCTAGATGGCACATGACAAACATCAAGAAGAATTCTTTCCCTCTGTACATATGATGAAGGCTCATGGTAAGAATCTAAAAAATACTAAGGATATCATTCTTCAGCTGTCCAAATTCACAGGCATAAACTCTCATCTTCTATATAATGCAATAGGTAGCAATCATTTTGCCACAATCACTAGTCCTAAACACAGTTTGAGTTCTTGACAGATCCAGGTTTTTTTTTCCCCCCTCCCCACCTCCCCTCCAGAATTGTTTATTTTCAAAGGACTGACATAAGAACAAACTTGGCCTTTCTTCCTGACATGCAACAGCCTGTCTCCACCCTCTGCAGCCTGCCTGGAACTGTAAGCTGTCCTAAGCATCAGTGTGAATGCTAGACCTAGCCTGCAGCAGTAGGTTTAAGGCTATCTCTCTAATCTAGCTCAGAGATCCATGTCTGCAGCAAAGGCCACGAGGCTGGGACTTGCAGTTGGCAAGTATTTCTTGGGGGTTTTGTGTGTTTCTTGTTTCCCTCTTTTTTCCTCTTTTCTTTTGTTTTCCATCCTAAATACAGCAAGCTATGGTTGCAGCAGGCTGCTTCAGAACAGGATGAAGGATGGCCAGTGACCCTTCTCCTGGCATTAGGACTGGGTTTAGGGCTGGCATGAAGGCCAGTGATGGGAACATGAGGACAGAAAGCCTGATTCATAGTTATCTTCTGAGATTCAGAGCGTTTACTTGGCATTCCTGCTCTTGAGCATTCTTTTCATCCCTTTGCCAAATCTGAGCCTCAGCCTTGAGGCCGAACATGAGCCCTGTGCTCTGTGCTATCACTTCTCTCTCAGACTCAGCCAGGGCTGATTCTCTGTAGGTGACTGCAGCCCCCTACCCATCAGGGTCTGGGGGCAGATCTGGCTTTTTAGTGCCTCCAGTGCTGAGTGTTAACCCCAGTTCCAGCTCTAGCCTTGCCCTGAAACAGGAAAGTCCCGTATTTCCCAGACATCATTCTGGGATGTATGATCAGCACCAGCTGGCACCTAAGCAAGCAACAAACAAAGCTGGTTCTGCAGTCCCTTCACTCCATAATCCACACCCATGATCAGATGGAGCCAGCAGCTTGCTGAACTGGAAATGTCCAGAATCAGCTTAGTTTTGTGGTACTTCCAGGATCCAGAAATTAAATTCACTGTTCATTCCTCTCTGTCTTTAGCCCTGACTGTGGGTTGCCTGAAAGGTGGATGAGACTCAGAAAAGCCAGCTTTGTAAAGTCTGAGTGGATGTTTGATGCTGAATTCTGAGCGGGAGGATATTGCAGGTTTGCTGCCCATGCTTTGGTTAAGGATGTGGACAGCAAGTCTGAAAAGGTGTAATATCTTTCTGGATTCTTCACTGTGCAGACTGGTGTTGGTATGGTATGTAAGTTAAAGTTGTCATATTGATAAGGTTGCTGTTGACCTATAAATAGTCAAAGCAGGTTGGAGCCAAGGTTTGGACAGGGAGGGCTGGGCAAGCAGGCTTCTCACTGGATCTGGTAAGGATTGAGTGCACAGGTGAGGTTTGGTGTGTAGAGTTGTTTGGGGTAAGGTTTTCTCTGAGGTGTTGGTCTGTATGCCAGGGTTTGCACTTGGGATGCACAGAGCCCAGAGAGCTGCAAGTTGGCAGGACGAGATGAAGAAATGGAGAGCAAAGGGTTTGCTGCTTGTTGCTGTTTAAAAGAAAAAGTCTAATTTATGTGCTTGACGTAAGATGTTGCTTCTAATGCTTTTCCTTCTTGTTAGAAAAGTAACTTAAGATATTGTTTGTTCTCTCTCCTTGTCAGGTTTCTCATTCTGTAGTCCTCAGTCAGGCACAAGCTTGTGGAGTGTTAAGTGGATGTGTTGGAGAACACTCTGTCTCTCTGGGCTATGAAGAGGACTTTATGTGGACTTGAGAGCTACCCCTGTGCACTATAGACCTCAGGTGTGACAGATATCTGGGCCCTTAAGAAAATGTGAGGAGGTGGTACCATACTGTGTGAAACACACTGTTCATACAACTTGCTGTGCTCTAATAGTGGTGAATATGGGGAACGCTCTTTGAGTGGCAACTCAATTGATGGAGCAGTGATCTGAAGAGACAGAAGTAGAGGGGAAAGAGCAATTGAAGAGGAAAAGAGGTTGTTACTTTGTGGTTCTTCAGCCTCTTTTGCTTGTTCTGAGTGCTGTGACCAATTGGTACTTTCAAGTCCCCTTGCCTTAATGATCCAACCTTGTCTCATCTCGCCTTCACTACAGGCTACATGCCAGCTACAGATGGGGAAGAACAAAGGAACAGCAGGGAGAGTTGGATACTCTTCTCAGGACAGTTTTGACTAGTTTGAGAAGCCACTTCCCATGGGAGTATGTGGCTGAGGTGGCAGATTTGCAGTGACTTGACTCCATGACATCAGGTGCATTGGTGCAGCACAGGGTGCGAGTCATTACTGGCAATGGGAAGGGACCAGACCAAGGGCTCAGTCCTACTGAAGGCTCAATTCCTGGTGCAACTGAGGGAAATGGAACTTTGAGCCTGACTTAAAATGGGGCTGAAGAGCCTGAAGCTGAGGAAGGGGTTTCTTGATCATGTCACATTTTTGGTGTTCTGGCACATTAGTGTTGGTGGAGTAGAAGAAAGTGAATGGTTCCTTCAAAGTTGTTTTAAAAGCATTTAAAAGAAGAGTTCAGAAGAATCCATTTTGTGGTGGTTTTTTTTCTTCCTTTTCCCTGAGCTTCTAAGGATTACTTCTTACAGCCCTGAATAATTAGAAAATACCCTATTTGTGAAGGTCTCTTTTCAGCCATCCAAAGTGATTGCATTAAGATGTCATTCAACATTATACACATGGTGGAGAGAAAAGCCAGTCCTAGTCTTCCCTCAAAGTTGAACAGGCTCCAGCCTGTAGTGGAACTATTTATTTATTTGAGAGTGAAGAAAAGACAAACATAATTTGTTATTGCGTAAAGGAATCAAAAACCAATTTGAACTTGCCTTCAGTGTTGGCTTTCCAAGTATTTCAATATAAAACTTGCCCAAGATCCTGGCAAATCCTTGTCAAACTTATTTTATGGACTATTTCCTTTCCCACAGGTGAACCAGGACTGCTCTTGTCATTGTTTTCATGTGGGGAAATGAGTAGCAATGCCCACAAATGCTACTGCAAAGTGATTTCAACTTCAATAAGCAGAAATGAGATGTTGGCTTTCTGTGACTAGCCAGGCCCTTTTATAGGAAGCCCAGCAATTACATTAAGTGCCCTGTGGCTGCCTATGGGTTGTGCTGTGCAGAATTAAAAGATTACAGTTCGTACGGGATTAACAACCTGAGATTATCTCAGTTGGTCAGAGCATGGTGCTAATGACACCAAGGTTGTGGGATCAATCCCTGTATGGACCATTCACTTCAGAGTTCAACTGTATGGTCCTGGTGGGTCCCTTCCAACTCAGAATATTCTGTGACCTGGGAAACTAACTATTTCAACAATGTTGGTGCCATTTCCATTGCTGTCTGTATTGCTCTGGGAGATGCTTAATGAGTAGAGTTTTTTGACAAGCGGTGAGGCTGGGTGATGTGATGTTCTCTTGCTTTGTACTGGCTGGGGCAGTGAAATGTTAGAGATGGGAACTGAGAGAAATTAAATCAGTTTGGTGGAAAAAAAGGAAGTGAAGTGCATTTTGGCCAAATCCTGAAGGTAGCTGGTACAGGGAGAGCAGCCAGGAGAATCTATGGTTTTGTACCGAAAGGAAAGGAGACAAGTGAGGGAGAAAAATAACACAATTGAAATCCTTAAATGTGAAGGTGCAGAGTGTGTAGATTCATTGATCAGTGTGTGCTCTGCTCTCAGCCATGTCTGCCTTTAGGGTGCCAGTGCACCATAACAGCACCTGCAGACTTGGGCCAGTTCTTTACTGATGCTTTTTGCTACCTCACAGTTATGTTAGCCAGGGTCATGAAGAGATGCAAGCTCCCAGACCAACACAGCAGCTCTTACAACAGCCTCCAGTGTGTGATTCCTTCTGGGAGTTTGCTCTGTGTTTGAAGGGTGGTAAAGGCAGAAGACACAGAGATTCGTGTGGGAAGGCAGCTAGGAGCAGGCATGTCAGAACTGTACCTTGTTAGGAGTGTTTTTTTTCCAGAGTAGCTGTACCCTCACATCACCAAGTGGCTCCCAGGCTGTTGGATCTGGCAGGGCTCATCAGGCTGCACCAGACAAGGAGACTGAACTGCTTGTGCCTTGGATGAGGCTGTGATGCCCACTGTCTCTGGTTGTACATTCTGTGGCAGTTTATCTGCAGCACCTTGTCTGAGAGGAAAAGCTGCAGAGCTCTTCCAGGCTTTGTCAGTGGCAAGACCCACAAGCTGAACAAAGGCAATGGCTTGATGAGCATGGGGGTAGGAGCTGCTTCACAGCTCAGGGCTATGAGGGAGTTTGTTACAGACTGTTTACAGGCCAGTTTGGTAGCTGTCAGCATTTGTGGGAGAGGTGAGTGCGAAGGAGTGGTTTAAAGGAGGATGGATGGATGTATAGAGTGACACCTGGAATTCCTCTCATTTGTAAGAGAAGGATGAGCAACTTTTGTGGGCAGGAGATGGACAGCAGGGGATGTAGTGTTTCCATTTCAAAAGGAGGATTCCTCCCCATCCCTCTCGCAAGTTACAGTGAAACCCTTCCCAATGCTACGGGCCAAATTTTATTCTCAGTTACACCCATGCAACCTTACTGAAGTCAGCAATTGTCTGTTTTGCAACCCTGGCCTGATGCAATAACTTGAGGGTTACGTATCTTAGGGGTTCAAGGTGTGCTTGCATTCCCAGCAAGTGGCAGTGTACAGTGCTGGACATGAAATTGCTGCTGCCTGAGTAATTGCTGAAGAATACCTGAGGTCAGTAGCTTTGCACAGATGTACCTGACTGCATGGGGCTGGGAATACTCATGCAGCATCTGGGAGTTCACTGGGACCCAGGAGACACCGACCCATCTCTCCTCCCAGCTGGAATGCCACTTTCCCACATCAGACACTCCCTTCAGTAATTATACCCTTTTTAGACTCGCCCTTTAGCAATTACTCGTCTAAGCCCTGCCTCAAACTGACATCATTGGAAAGTCCAATAAAAATATGGCAAGCTTTTAAACCATCCCAGGAAAGCAGAATGCTGTATTATTAGCAGCATTTCAATGCAGCTGTTTGATGATGATTTTCTTCACCTTATCTCTTAAGAGGAAGAGTTTGAGTTCCCTCCCAGCAAACAGCCTGAAGGGTCAATGGAGGCCCTGCCTCATCTTCAGTGATGTACTCCTGAAAGGGCTCCCTGTCAGCTCCTTTCTTTCTCTTCTTTTTAACTCATCTTCACAGTACTGAGCACATTCTTCCTGAAGTCCCAGACTTAAGCTTCTCAGACCTCAAAATATTGTCCATCACTAAGTCAGTAGATGTCTTGATTCTTGTTTTTTCAAAATACTTCTATGTTATTTCTTTCAATTTTTAAAGTTTTATTTTCAAATTGACCACTTCTTTGAAAACATAAAGCCATATTCAGAACATGCACTTGCTCTGGGAGAGAGGAAACAACAATAACTTGCTTTACTTTTTAAATTAATTTTTTTTTGGAGGCAGAGGGTGATAAAGCTTCAAATTATTCCACTAATTGGATGCTCTATAAGGACACAGGAAGTTATCACTATTTTTGTTACAGCTGAAGCTGAAGAGTTGAACCTGAATCAGAGCAAAGAGTTGATAGTTTTGGGGTTTTTTCCATTATGATCCTGTCTGAACTGGCATACGGCTCATCCTAATGACATCAGAGTTTTTTGTTTCTTTTTTTTTTTAATTCTTGGTTTGCATGGGAACAGTTCCCTAGAAAAGAATTTTCCAAACAAATAATACGAAAGGAAACTACATGCTTTAAAAAGTCAAGGAAGCTAATTGGAAAATTTAGCAGGAAACTATTCCTGCTCTGTAGCACCTGATGATGGAAGCATGAGGCTTTGCAATTGTAAACAGATTTTCTTTCCACCCTGCTTGGCAATCGTCTTCATTTTTTGGGTGTAACCCTTTCATGTACGCAGCTGCACTCCCCATTCCCACAGCGAGGCACGCCGGGTAAACCCTTTGATCTCTCCTTCCAGCCTTTGCTTGCTTGCATTGTGTTTATTACAACTTTTTTCAACTCCTCCAGAGCAGGGCGTGATGGATGATCCTGGAGGATCTGCCCTCTAGATCTCTGTGATTGTACTGAGTGGATGGTTTCTCCCTGACAGGTGCAGGCACGTTGATTTAAAACCAAAACAAAACAAAAATCTTTTCAGTAAAGCGAAACCTCCGTGGTGTTACTCCTTCCTCTGCTGCCGTGCTCAGGGCGGGAGAGCAGAGGCTTTGCTGGGCTTCCATCTCTGCCTCTGGCCCCATCACCCCCTTGAATGGCAAATGCCTCACCCAGTACTGCCCCTTGGCATTTGCTGCCAGCTGTGGCTGTTCCTCCAGAAGTGGGATGGATGCACCAACCCCTGTTCCAGCTCTCTATCTCTTGGCCATGTGCTTTTGCTTTTCCTCTGTTCTCTGCAAGTTGTTTTGACTTGTTTTTTCTGGGGTACTGACCCACTGGCATGGGAGTCAAGGGGCTTCTCCTGCAGCTTGCAGCAGGCTTGAGGGAGGGGTTAGGTCAAACCCTGTACTGATGGCACAGTGAAGGCCCTTTTAGCTCTGTACTCTGCACTGATAGATGCCTCAGACTGTTCAAAAAGGTACTGCTTGTCTTTGCAGCAGCTCCCCTGCCCCTGAACTACAGTGATATTTGCAATTGTTCATCATGTTTGCAAAACACCAGAAGTTAAAGCAATTGTCCAATTCTTTTTTCTCCCCCCTATGATTTACATACTTTTAAAACTAGTTGCAGACCTCAGGCTCTTTGCAAATCATTAATGTTTTTTCTTGATGGTTTGGAGGTTGTAGCATGACTGTGATCAGCCAGAGCAGGAGCTTCTGAAAGATGTGAAATATCTCCATTCCCTATTTTGGTATTAATGAAACTTTTTAATTTCTGAGGTGCTACACATGTATTCTTATCACATCCAGGGAAATGCAAGGGGCACACAGGATACTTTTATACCAGGGAGACCTAAGCACCTTTCCCATTAGCTCTGTGCAGGTGTATTGGCAAAACTGTGGTTGTCTGCTGTAAGAGAACATGGAGCCATTTTCTGCATATGCAATTTGTGAAGCAAATATCAAAAAGCACATTTTAAAAAGATATATGTTATCTTGAATGTTTATGCAATTTGGAGTGAGGTGCTTTATGTGCTTTTGGGTGGGCATGCATCACTTCAAGCTGATAATTTCAAAAAACATTCTGTGGATTTTTCTTTAATAATGAGGAAAAAATAAGTCACCATGTGACCATAAGTCACCCAGTCCACCATGTGATGCCTGAGGAGTTTGGATTGAAAGAAGATGATATACAAAGAACATGCATCAGCTCAGCTACTTTTTAATCTGTTCCATGATTTGTCCACACTCAGCAGCTTTTTTTTGGCTGCAACAGAAAGCTGGGGCAGTGCTTCAGGCAAAGGCGTCACCCAAGCTACCTTAGCTGATGAAACTGAAGTTGCTTCCTGAGCATTACTGTCCTGTACATTGCTGGATGAGTTGGCTCTGCATCTGTGGCCAATTTGGATATCTGCAAGTGATTTACTGTGCTCTGAAATGCAGCTGCATCATGTAGGGCATCTGATCTGGGACCACCACTGGGAGTCATCCCTGCTGAAAGTGAGGGAGACATTAAAGCCAGCTGAAGAAAAAAGGGATTATTTTTATGGTCGTTCTGGATAGTGTTTTTCCATTAATTCTTTTCGTAAAAGATGGAAAACTAATTCTCTGAAACATCTAAGCACCAGTTTTTTTCTGGTGGTTTCCTTATGGTAGTGAATTATTGGGAGATGGCAGGAAGACGTGCAGAGGGCTGCCTCTCCTGAAGCCTGTGCATGAGATTTCAAAATAGGAATTTAAAAAAACCCCAACAATCAAAATTGAGTACTCAGGCCTGAATTAGCAGGGCAAACTCATTTGGATGCATTTGATCTTGATGAAGGCAGCAATCCTTCAAGGCCTTGCAAATGGGGAAACCCCACAGGGACAAACAGAAACAGCAGGAATCCCATCTCCCTTTTCTCTTATTTTCTCACAGTTTTCTGAGATACACTGACTACCCCTCAGAAAGGTTTAGTTATCATGTTTGTTGGCAACAGAGTGTGTGTCATGTGGGTACATGTGAAAGCATTTGGCATGAATATTACCAATATTCCCTGAAGTGTTACTTAACTAGTACTTGGATAGCAATACTAGATACAGGTCCACAACCACTGTCACCAAAAAAAAGTATGGCCTGTCAAGTATGAGTGTGGGTATTTATGCAGAGATTAATACAAATTTTTGTTATGCAGAGAGCTGCTGACCTTGTCTGTGCTGGTTTGAAATTAAGTATAAAATCAAAGAGGTTCATCAGAAAAATGTCAACGCAGAACAAGGTCAGAAAATATAATGTTTCTCAATTTTAATGAAAACAGATGGTATTTTTCCAGCTTTTGAGTCTCTGCAATGAAACCCCCCAACAACTATTTTTCATCTCTTTCAGTGAAAATTGTTCTGTGCAAAAATGTGCCATAAATGTCCTTCTTCCTCATGAGTCTGCTATGTAGGACATATCCAGCTCTGACTATTTAGACCATTAAGAAAAAAAATCCCTTTTGATATTTTTTCTGGCTGAGAAGTAAAGAAAATAATGTAACATATTTACAAAATCCAGCAGTGCTGGCACAAATATGGAAGTGTCCTAAAAGAGAAAAACACATGCAAATGTGTAGCACTTAGCGTGAGGGTGTTAACATTTTGGAAAGAAAGTAACAGACTTATTTCTTAATTATTTTCATTCTAAGTTAGTGCACTGGGCACTGTCCCACAATGATATTTCTGACCTGGTTGTGACTCTTTGTGGACCTGTGCTTAACACTGAGACGTGTGTTTGCAAACTAAGTAGCAGGGAGGGGGTTGAAAGAAATAGGTTCATGTCTCCTGCCTATTTTTTGGGTATGAATGCATATCTGACCTTTTCTGAACCTGATGATATCAGAAGAGTCTGTGTTCCACACATGGGCATTGTGCAGCTGCTGAGAAGATGAGCATTCCTCAAGCAAATGGAAGCAAATGTCATCTGCAGTTCTGCATCTGATAGAAAAGTCAGCTTTCTTCTGGAAGAGGCTGTGCTGCAGGATGCCTGGTACCTCTCTGCTTGGCTGGTTGGTTGTTCATTCTCTGGGGAAGGGATGGGACAGGGAAATCAGTTAATAATGATGATGATGATGATGATGATGATGATTGATTGATTGGACTGGACTTCAGTCACAGGGGAGCAATGCTCACTAGCCTCAAAAGCAGCACCAGCAAATGTGTCAGGCATTCAAACCACTGGGAAAATGGAGCCTCCAGGAGCAACATGAGGATGTCTGTGGAAAGCCTCACTGAACTGGGAGATGATGTACATATGTGCTTACTGAAATCAGCATTTGGGTGGAGTATAAATCCTAATTTTTATAGGTACTCTGGTGGATCTGTTGTCCTATATGTCCATTACACCCATAAATACTTGTATGGTGTAATTACTGGAAAAGCAAAGTCAGTTAATGGAAGATTACTGCCATGGTAATTAAAGAGTTATAGAAAAACAAGGATCTTTCACCAATTACTAGGAGAGATGTCATCCCTGGGGGAAGGCAAAGTGAATGGAAAGTGAAGCACGGGCATGGAGGGATGTCATCAGAGGGGTGAGAAAATCTGCAGGTGATTCTGGTGGATGGATGGATGGATGGATGGATGGATGGATGGATGGATAGATGGATGGGATGGATGGATGCTAGAGTCTTCCACCAAAACCTGTGACAGTAAGGAGAGAGGGAGGCACCATACCTCACTTCTGCCTCTGCTCTTTCATGAGGTCCTGTGTTGCCACAGCAGCCCATTTTGCTCCATATCAATGATGAGAGAAGAGCAGAGAGGAAGAGCAAGACATTGCAGGACTTGCTCCTCCATTCACAAATTTTATAGTTCATTATAGAAAGGTTTAAGCAACTTTGGGGTGCCCTTTGTGCTGTAGGAGCATCTTTCTAGAGGAGAACAGAAGCTTAGTAAGTGCGTGATAAGCAAATTTGGTGGGGGGAAGAAACATTATCACTATCCCCTGTTATTATGTGAGATCTTGTTGTAGTTCATTGGAGCTGGGTGGGAGCTGAGCACACAGAGAAGGATTGCTCAGCATCTTCCCCAGCCAGATAAAAAGGTTTTTAAATAAGGAAATTGATGAAATAAATCATCAAATCCAGCAGGCACAAGCATATGCTGGAAACTGCCCCTTGCCTTTTTGTTCCATTTGGGGAAAAGGAGGTAAGAGTAGGACAGGGGTCATAGAAGCAACATCCTGAAGGGTTGGTTTTACACTCAGCCATGGGGGTGAGTCACCATCTGGGGTGTTGTAGCAAAAAGGACTGGACTCCCATGACATCACCTGGAGACACTATTCTTCCCCATCCATTCCCAAAATGGAAGATACTGCTGCTTTTTTTTGGGCCAGCCAAGAGTGTAGCAAGTCAGGACTAGTTTTAAAAGAATGTTCCATCCATACCAAAATATAACATTCTAGTGAAAATATTCTTGTAGCAGAAACTTATCTGGCCAGCTTAACTAGGAAAATCTTACTGGGCATTGCAGTGACGATGTGGATTTTTCCCTCCTTCCCTCTTTTATCTGTTGTATCACTTGTAATCTTTGCAGGCAAGGGACAATGTCTAGCTTGGCTGAGATCCTTCTGTGATATAAAAGACATTATTCAGTGCTCATTATCAGTATTGTTTGCTTGGATTATATTGTCTTTTCAGGTTGAATACACAGTACATTGAAAAGCACACAGTAATAAAAAATAACAAATACTGGAACTGTAAATGTATTTTGGCCCACTCTTCAGCTGCTGTAAATTATTCTGTATTATTCTGACAAAGTGCTGCCTTTTTACATGACATAGTAAAATATATGTTTAAGCAGGTTTAGGAAGAGACATTAATAAAGCTAAAACCATGTGACAGGCAGTTCGATAAAGTAGTTTCAAATACAAAGCTTTTGACAGAGATATTCAACAGGATGGGTTTATGAGCTCTCTTTCTGTGCTGATTATTGAGTCAGAAGGAAGGCAGGATTAAAACCAGAGCTTGTCTGAGAACCATGTTGAAGGATGACATTTGGTATTGGCAGGAGGCAGCAACATTAAATGTCATTAAATGCTATATACCAACCTTGTTGCTTCACATAGAACTCCTTGGCATTGGTTGCAAGGCACAAATTGGGCACTGAGTTCTTCCCTGAGCTTCTTACCTTTTTTTTCCTTGGCCTGGTATGCTAATGAAAGCCCTGGTCCGCTCTTTCATCTTGTCCCACATTTTCTTTTGTTGATGTGGAAAAGGAGTGAGGGAGGGGGCCTGGACTGGAGAAGGAGAGATAAAGCTAGTTTGTTTTTGGCTGAGTCAGAGGACAGTTAGATGAAGAGTTTTCTTTGTAACTTCATAGCTGCATTAATCACTGGGACTGCAGCTACTCCCACTGATGGCCAGAGAAGAGCTTCAATTTCTCACAACTTTGCTGATACCAAATGAGTTCTCTGCAAATCGCTCTCCTAGCAGGTACAATTAGAGTGCTTTAATAGGCATGAAGGACATGTGGAAAGATTTTTAATTGCATTAAATACACACAACCTCACAGTAGGAACGATCTCTTTACGTCATTTCAGATTAAGTGAAATTATATTGTATAGTAGTGATGTAGTAAGAACATCCCTGTCAACTGGCTAAGAGTGGCTGTTTCTTTAAAGGAAATGAGGTCTGGATTTGGCAGTGCTAGGTTCATGGTTGGACTTCATGATCTGTGAGGTCTTTTACAACCTAAATGAGTCTCTCATTCTATGATAATGCTAATACTTTATCACACTGCATGCACTGCAAGGGGCTTAGTGAGAAGCAATCAGTTTGGTTTGGACTGGGTGAAATCATGGGTTGAACTTGCAGAAGTTTTTGGCTGTGTTTCAACACATTTGTGTCAAGATAATGTAAATTTCTCCCGTTTTCCTTTATGAAGAAAGGAGAGATAAGATTTGTTTGGTGAACAGTTTATCCCAGTGGAAGGAAGTTCAGCACTTTACCCCACTGGGCTTTGGTAAATGGCTGTCTAAAGATTTTTGGGCTCCTAACTTTCATCTGGATACATAGGTCTGTTTTCCAAGCAAAGTTTTTCTGAAGTAGCTGCCTAAGTAACTACAAAACCTAGTGAAAACAAGTGGGACTCACTAAGACATGAGAGTCCCACTGAAAAATTTCCTTTTAAACAGATGAACACTTTCCTGGAGGAACAAAAATGACAGATTATTCATTTTTCTGAGTGAAAATAGCACAAGGATGAGGGAAAGTGGAGTAAAAGATCACAACCCCCTGAATTATCCTGAAGTCCTACTCTTCTTGTCAATGTTGCCAGCAATGTTAGATCCCCAAGTGCTGAATTGTCCCAGTTTCTTTCTGTTTGGATGTGCTCAGCCTCTGTTTTGAGCAGGGATAAGTTCAGAGCCTCAAAAATCAGTTCCTTTACTTTCTCCCTATTGGGGCTCCTGGCAGTGCTTGCAGAGGGGGCCAGGTTGCAGCGGCAGAGTTTTCCCAGAATGACCCTTCCTCACTTCTTTGTCTGGAGCTTACCCTCTTCTCCCTAGAACTGCTGACAGTTCCCACCTAAAAAGGCTCAAGGCTTTCCTTTCTGCCTGCCCTGTGTTTGCTGGAGCTGATGAAATGTCTCAATATGCACAGCACACAGGCTCCAGTTTCTATTTGCCTGATTGCCCAGAGCATGTGGGGTTTTATATGGCCCTGTAAAAGTGATATCTTCTCAATTTCCATCAGTCCCACAGATGAATGCAGGCAATCCCACCTGCTCCTAGCACTGCAGTCTGGCAGTGCAGGCATTGCTCCTATCCAGCCCCATTGCTGCAGGGTCTGTCTCATACCACCACAGGCTTTTTTGGTTTTTCCTACTCCCTCCCTCTCTCTTTCCTTTTGTTGTTGGCAGTGTCATTGCTAACCTGGGCAGTGATTTTCAATCTGGAAGGCAAGTGAGTGTCAGGGAGGAGCTGGAGGGTGTGCAAAAGAGTGGCAAACATTCCTGGCTCGCTGGTACAGCACAGCAGCAGAACAGACCTGTAGCTGCCAAGGGAAGTGGGCATTTCCTCGAGTTTGGAAAATGGACTGGATCCATGCTGCAAAGCACTCCCTCTCCACTGGTGGCTGTCCATGTGGGTTTATTTTCAGCCTTTCTTGTGGTCCCTTCTATAGTTGTGCTTGCTAGACCTGTAAAAGCAGCACCTCTCTGCAGGGCTGCCTGACAATTGCTCGCAGCCACCAGTGGCAGAACCAAGGCAGGCAGGCAGCCAAGGGGCATGTTCCTACCTGCAGCTCATCCAGGGGCATGTTCCCACCTGCAACTCAGTGAGAAGGATGGTTTATTGATAGTGAAGGGTTGGGGAGGGAAGGGATTGCTCTGTGCTAGGACAGCTCCATGGCAGCTGTGTCAGGGATGGATGTGGCAGGCAAATTCTCCCCTCCTGGCCCAGGAAAGGAGCCTGACCTTTGAAAAGGGCAGGTGCAGTGTGACTTTGGAAAGAGTCAGTGGGAAATAACTCCTGGAGGAGTCTTGCTGGCATGTTGATGTGGTTTCTTGTAAAGGTGGCTGTACTCTGAGACAAAACTCTTGGCGGGTCAGTTTAAAGTCCTTCACAACTAAATGTGTGATGAAAACACCTGTGGACAGCCTGTGCTTTAAGGTAAAGACTTGGAATACATGAAAACTTGTATGTGCCATCCCCTTTTCTATTCTTTGCAAGCTTACTCTCTAGGACCTCAAATATCACCTACCAGAGGATCTAAAAGATTCCTTTCAAAAGATGGATTTCTAGAACACTGACTGTTTCAGATCACTTCTCATTAATATAGAGGAGAAAAAGAAAATGTTTCCTTCTGTTCCCTCAAAAAAGAGATGATTCTTAGCACTGTTACAATCACATTCACCAGAGCATTATCTAAACTTATTTTTCAGGAGCAACATTTCCTTCTGAAGACCACTGCTGGAGGGAGAGTGCTGGAGCTGGATGAACAGAAAGTCTGGGCAAAATTTGAAGCCTCTATGCTCCTTTTCCCATTGAGTGTGGTCACCCAAGCTTTCTACTTTCCACACTGATGTACTTCCCTAGCCTCACTGCTCATGTGGGGATGATGCTCAGTAGGGTCGCTCCAGTTCACATGGACAAGGGAGGTGGGCCAAGGCCAGCAGGGCCAGGACTATACAGACATAAAGGAGATAAAACCACACAATATTTTAGAACAGCCATTTCTGTTATCCAGTGCTTAGCTGCAGTGCAGCAAATCCATCCCTTGTGCACAGCTACTGGTATCAACAGGTTTAGATGCAAGATGTGTTTGGCTCAGTGGGTGGAATCAAATGTTTCTCTAATCTGGTGATTTTCAGATCAACATCCAGGATCACAAGATGCAGAGAGAGACCACTGTCCTCCTTGGACCTCTCAAGCAAGTTGCAAGATCTTGGGGAAAAAGGCAGGGGCCTCAGCTCTCCCAGGTGATGCAAGAGGGGGCAGAGGCCAGATCCTTACCCTCTTCTCATGCCTTTTACTTAGCTGGAACTCAAACAAGCTTATTGAGGACTGGGATAATTGCAACTCATATGTTGGGGGATGGAGGCCTGCCTGTATTTCCCAGTTCCTTAATATCTGAAGAAAAAGATATAACAGAAGAGACCATGAATGGAACATGCTGTAAAAAGAAGGTAATTGTCTTGATGAGGTTGCAGTTTATAAATATAGCAACTCTACAATCCAAAAAGGAATTTCTGTGCCAAATCCTTCTATGTTAGAAATAAACCTATTTCATCATAAATCAAATATTTCTCCAGGCAGCATGTTTGTACAAACTGAGCTTATTTGTCAGTCACTAAAATTAATTTGCAGCTCTTTTGCACCTCAGGAGACCTCAGGTTCTACTGTGAATAAGTGGAAGAACTAAAAATTCTGCCTGTAATGTGGATGGACACTTATATTTCTTAGTCTAAGTCAAGAGATTCAGATATAACAATACCTAGCTGGCATCAGACAACACCTAATCTTCTGCTAAGTCCTCCAAGGTACCATAAGCATGGAGTGCTATTTCACAGGATTAAATTAACTTCCTTTTCTTATACCAATCCTGCTTGTTTCAGTCAAAAGTCCTGGAGGAAAAGGCATCATGCTGCAAGAGGACCACTGAAGATTTCTTGGTTTTGGCCATGCCCCATGCTACCCCTCCTCTTTTCAGGAGGTAAGTTTGGCAAGAGCCAGTTTTCCAGAGTGCCAGTCCTCCCTCAGGATATGCTGCCTGGCAGGGTTGTGAGGGGAGGGGAAAGGCACAGCAGCTCTCTGTTGAGGCAGCACCACTTGACTGAAGCATGCCTGAAAAATTCCTAACCACAGATCTGCTGTTAGCTGCAGCAAGATAAAAGGCATATTTTATGGAAGTAACACATTCCAGTGTTGTACATGTGAATCAGGAGATGGACAGCATGCACAAGAGCTTGCTCTGAGTCCATTGTTTTGCATCTATAGGATCAAATCTTTATTATTTCTTCTTAATAGTAGATCTTGAGACCATCCTACATGGCTATGATCCACATAATGGGGGTGTAATTTGCTCTGTTATTTTACTGTGGTTTTCTCCTTTGTTGAAAGACATTTTTTCAAGTATGCTATTTTCTGAGGTCAAATGCAAGATGCAGGAGTAGAACTGTGGTAGCTGGGATGATTTAAGAGTAAAAAAGAGAAAAAAAGTTTTATTTTTTTGGCTAAAAATCTTTTCTCAGATCAAGTAATATGGCTGGAAAGATGGACAAGCTTTCCACCTCAGTATCCCTTTCTCATGTCTCTTTTATTCCCAACTAAGTTTTCCTAGCTGGTCCCATACAAGGGGGACTTGCTCACACTACTTATTAATCCAGGGATAAAGGGAAGTCAAACTGTCAGCTTCATAGACCTGTGATCCAAAATGATCCTTTGAAGATGATCTTTCCCTCTTGAAGCCCTTAACCACCCGACATACAGCCATCTGAAGTAAAAGTGGAATTGCCTATCTTCCCAAAAGTTATGCTTTAACTCAGCCACAAAATCTAGGTTTGATAAAAGATTAGATTTACAGGATGAGATTGCATAGTTTGCCCTGTGCCAGGGAACAATTATATTATCAAACCAGTTCCTTCTGGCTTTAATAGTTCATCTCTGTGAGAAGTAGCCCACTGTTGTAAGCTACAGCTGCATGCAGGATAGAGCATACTTAGAAAATGGTCTCTGTTACATCTCTTTTAGCCATCCTGGCTGCCATATCTATCTGTAATTATTGTGTTTGCTGTTTTCCTGGTTTAGAGGTTTGCTGACCTTCTGACAGTGTCTGAGGGCATTCACAGATGAGAAGGTGTGCAAAAAGTACCCTTTATCTGAAGCAAACTGAGATCCTTGCAGTTGCAGGGCTGGCAGTCCTCAGCTGGATGAATTTCCCCACTCTGTCATGCTGGAGGGACAAGCTGCATTTTTGCAGGCTGTGGGAGCCATGGGATCCTGGGTCTCTGTAAACATGCTGGGTTTCAAGCAGCAATAAAGTCTTCTTTGAGTCCTGTGCCCAGCCATGCCTGCAATGCTCCTGAATCTCCACGTTGCCCTACAAGGTTTTTGCTGCCAAGGATCACACTGTTCCACAGTTTTACTGAAGTAAATCCTTAATACAGGGCCAAGATGCCCTCTGCTAAAAAATTATAACATGCATAAAAAACATGTATACCATATGTAGAAATATTGTGCTGCTCTTTTCTGCAAGAAGTGACCAGCCCTCTTCTTGCAGGTATTAAAGATAACTTCAATAGGTCTGGAGAGGTAAGATCTGTAACTCATACACAGAATTTTTTCCTTGAATCCCTTAAAAAATGGCAAAACGTATTCTTTCAACAGAAGTCATCAGTATCTAAAACTTGCAGAAAAAAACCAAAATAGTATTTTTGTAAGTCCTTTCTTTACATCATGGATTATTCTAAGTGCATCTATTGCTGAAGTCAACCTTCCTTCCTGCCACGCTGCCCCTGCACACCCCTCTCTCCAGGTTTTCCTGTCTCTCTGCACTGAGTTTGGAGCCTCTTTTGTTCACAAGTGATGCCCTTCCTGACCCCTGTCTCTATATCTGCTCACACATTCCTCCCTTATCTTGCTCTCAGGCTGCTCCAGATTCCCTCGGGACCATAGACCATACTAGACCACACGAGTTTACAGAGCCCAGCTTGGTGCCTTCTAACAAAACTGGCTTTCATCCTGACACTGAGTCAGACGACCTTCCTCTCTTTTCTCCAAAACCTTCTTTATATGCATGAACCCTCTAAACAGCAGCATCCGAAATGTTTCTCCGTCCATCTGCATATTTGTAAGTCTGCATTTGTGATCAATGTTTGTATTAGGTAGCTGCTATGCTATTCTGAGTCTATTATAGCTGTATTTTACCTAGGCTGTGGTGACCTCCAGGCAAAGGCTGTTCTGTGCATGTTTATAAATCACTAAATATGCTGTTGATGCTCAAAAAATAAGAACATTATTCATCTTTGAAAGGACTTTGAAATTAATTTTATGTGTGGAAGCAGCTTAAGAAAGATTTGTGGGGTGAGAATTTAGTCAATAAAGTCAATAGGAATTCTGCCACAGGGTGTTTTTGAATACAGTCTTACAATTATTGTCCTGTTGCAGGTTTAGGTTATTAGTTTACTTTGACTTTATTTTTGCATAGATAAACATTGTCTATATTAAGCTTCCTTTCTCTCTTAAATGTCACAGATTCAAACGTCTCCTGGCTTTGTTAATTTGTAAAATTGACTTCATTTTGCTTGTTAAAATAAAGTGACCTCAATGAAACATATCTTTTTCCCAAATGGTTCACATAGGGCAACACCTTCTCTTTCAGGGCGATACCCAACTCTAGGGAGAGAAGACTCTAAAATACACCGAACGCGTGGTGCTGTAACACGCCTGTGCCTAAATATGTGGTGCTGTTACAAACTTCAGCCCTGTAGAAACCCAATTGTTTATCATTGTGAGAGGCTCCACCCCAAACAGTAATTAGAGCAAAGCTCCTGCCATAAATCCGCTGGCATCCCAAGTGAAGCTGGTGCTCTCTGGAAACAGAGGTTATCTCCTCCTGCTGCTGCTGGTCCTTTGAACTTCCTGTGGTCAGGGAATCCTCCTGGTTTCAGCTAGAATAACAATTATGAAACTATCCCTGCTCTCCTGGCTGGGGTTCATGTCTAATTAACTTTAACAGGAGTCATAATTTTAAGAGTGATTTCTCAAAAGCATTATAACTCAGGACAATTAAGGCTTGAGAGAGAGCGCGCGAGACAGGGAAGGGAGGAAAACAGAGGCACTCCTTGGGGCAGGGCACTTCATGCGTATTAAAGAGACGTGACTCATTCCTGCCTCTAGTCCCAGCACAAGTAATACCTTCTGAATAAGTTCTGCATGCTAGATAAAAACCTGTTTGCTGGTGCAAAAATCGTATCGTGCATGTTAGAACAAGCACCCTGATGGGCTATTCCCATCAAAAACAAGGACACACAGCAGTGGATTTTTCAGTATGTTGGTGTAAATTTTGCACGGAGTTTTCAGCTTTGGAAACTGATCAAAGTCTGCAGAGAAAAGGGATTAAGGGGAAGGAAATGCAGACCAATGAATGAGTGAATGAATGCAGTCGCTCTTCTGGAGCAGGATGTTTTTATTCTTGTTATGCATGAAATATGTGGTGGTGCATATAGAATACACCCGTCAGTCAATTTGATAGGCAAAACCTGATTTTCTTGAGGACATGTGAAACTGGAAGGGAGATCATAGCAATGTAGAACATGAAAATCTTGGGGACCTCTAGGTCTGACTTTTTGTGTGTTTATTTAAAAGTGCCTCTGCATGCAGTGTTGTATATATGATAGGTATTATCTTAAGCCAGGGCATCCCACAGACCTCTCATGGATATGATGCCAAGGAGGACAACATCTCCATGCTTGAAGGATCCAGCCTTCTGCAAATATAAAGGAAATCAGGTTTTGTGACAGAAATCTGAAATGTTTGTTTGAAATGTGAAACGTTTTTAAGGAAAACTCCTACTGCTACTACAGGGGTGATCCTTCTCATTACTAGTAGCATGAGGGTTCTAGAGGAAACAAGGTATTATTTTTACCACAAAATTGGATCAGAGCAAGTTTAACCAAACAGAGCCAAAATCCTAACTGATACTTCTGGAGATGGACTGTTGATAAACCCACGGTGGACTATTTCACTGAAGGACTGTATCCACAGTTTTCCCTGGAGCAGCCTTCCAGTGTCCCTGCAGAAAGCTGCTCATCTGCTCCAGATGAGGCAACACAGCAAAATGAGTATCTCAGTATGACAAGGGACTCTGAGCGAGCCTACACAGCCCGTGGTCTGCTCGGGAAGCTAACCCTGACCGCCTTGGGAAGAAAAGTCTGACCTAGGCGGTGGAGCATCTCATGTCCTTGGAGATGGGACCTGGGAATTTTGTGCCCTCTGGGAGGGAGAGAGTGGATTTTCTCAATGTAGAAGCCTGGGGGCAAACCAGCATATAAGTGGTATGGACAATCAGGGGCCCAGAAGTGACAGAGGGAGCAAACCGCAATGATAGTGCAGATGTGTCCTAAGGATGATGCCTAATGGTTTTACAACATATTGTTGCAAGCAATGAACACTAATCTTCAGCTGTAAATCAGCTTGTTTGCTGTTTACTCATAAGAATTTTGCATTGTTTTCTGCTTGTTGCATTTCTAATGTTAGCATAGCTGTTATGTTCTCATCTCATTAGTTTTTTGGCTCCTTTGGCACCTCTCAGAGATGCTAAAAGGGGAGATTATTGGAAAGTATTTTGTCACTATTGTTACTGGCAAAAGTATGACCAGTTCTAATGTTTTAGCATGCTTTAATGTGAATATCACTAACACTTGGAGACATCTATTCCCTTATTCTTCCATTATAAAAACAATGCTAACAGCTCCATCTTCTCCTAATTGTTATCATCGAGCAACAAGAAATAAATTTAAAAATACATACCCTAGGAAAAGCCTTGTCTTCCTCCACCCAAAAGGCAGAAGTATCAGGGTCTCTACTGAGTCTGTCAGAATTTGTGTGTATGCTACTGAATAACAAAGAAGGTGATTTATGTCCTTTGGAAAGAGGACATTCCAGGGCAGATGTGGTGTGATCATGCTGCTAGCAAAACCTTTTGAGGGACAGTGGTGTATGCAAAAGTTTTGTTACATGAATGAGAAGGTGTTGATTTGGAATAGTCAACATGGATTTACCAAGGCTGGATCATCAGATCACACAGGCTTTGCAGGACCTCTAGAGGTCTCTCATCCCACCCCTCCACCAAGTAGGTCTGGGTAGAGCGGGTTGCTCAGGGTCTTGCCGAGCTGGATTTTGAGTATCTCCAGGGTGGAGACTCCACAGCCTCCCTGGGCACCTGCTCCAATGTTTACCCTCATGGTAAACTTATTTTCCCTAATATTGACTGGGAATTTCCCCTGCTTGACAAAACTGATTTTCTGTGTGATAAGGAAAGAAGAGTGGTTGTTATCTGCTCTGAGTTTAACTTAATGTTAGGCATGATTTCCTAGAGAACCTTTGTGTCTAGGCTGGAACATTCTGGTTTGGACAGGTGGATTAGTAGGTGGGTGAAAAACTGCCTTGGTTTTTGAGCTTAAAGGGTTCATATTCTACCTGGAGGCTTTTATAAGCAGAATTCCTCAGGGATCTATCCAGGCAATTTATCTTTGTCTTTAATATCTTTAATGATGTGAAAGTGGAGACAGTATGCACCCTCATCAAGTTGTAGTTGACACCAAACTCACCAAAGCAGAGTGACTGACATGTGCCAGGGCAGAACTGCCACTCAGAGAGACCTGAGCAGCTGGAGGAAGGGACCAACAGGAACCTCATGACATTTGACAAGGACAAACATGAAGTCCTGCCACTGGGGTGAAGCAGCTCTTTTCAGCAGTACAGGCTGCTGCTGAGCTCTGCAGGGAAAACTCCACAGCCAAAGATGTCCAATACAAGAGAGTCTCTCCCTTTCCCTGCCCAGCACTGCTGCATAGGAGCTCTCCCTGGGCACAGTGTCTCTCCCATGCCAATTCTCATGTGTGCCCTTTGCCCAGCTCACAGAGAGGTGGAGCAAGCCCCGAGTGCTCCCGCCTCTCCCAGAAGAGCCAGGCTGTGCTTCCTCTTCTTCTTGCTCTTGCATCAACAAGGTGCATCAGCTACAAAAGCACAAGAAAGCACAGTGCTCTACACTAGTGCAGTCTAGTTCATAATTATTATTTTATTGTTTCTTGCAGACAAAACTTTTTTCAAGCATGTGGCTAGAGTCTGTCCTGGAGGTGAGGCCATGCTAGTCGTGCAACTGGCAGACTGGACTCATTCTTAGTTTAAACTCATACCACATTTAACAGAGTGGCATGAGCAAGTGATATTTCTGCTTATATTGAAGGAAATAATGTATACAGTGTGTTACATAGTCTTTCATATTGAGTGGTTTTATAGTATCTGCTCACAGGTGTTTTAAACCCTATTTGAGCACACTTAGGCCACTGAGAGCTATGTACTAGGCATAGGAGGCATTTGTACAGTGAGCTGATCAGGATTCCTACAATGCCATTTGAAGGTAATTTTCTAGGAATCCATGCAGAAAAAAACCAAAACTGTTGACCCCCTCAGTGCCAGCATAAGAACTCAGATCTATGCCAAGGAAGATAACAAAAAGTAATCATTTTTCTTCCTTGTTTCCCATCAAAGTAATTTTGTACATCAAGTGTTGACTCTAGATGGATGTCAGGCACCCACAAAAGCCATTCTATCACTCCCCTCCACAAATGGACAGACAAGAGAAAACAGAACAAAGGGCTCATGAGTTGAGATAAAGACCGGGAGAGAGATGACTCACCAAATACCATCATGGGCAAAACAGACTCAACTTGGGGATATTAATTGAGCTTATTACTAACAAAATCAAAGTAGGATAATGAGAAGTAAAATAAATCTTTAAAACACCTTCCCCCCATCCCTTCTACTTCCTCTGCCATGGTGGCATGGGGAGACAGAGAATGGGGGTTATGGTCAGGCAATCACAGGATGTTCCTGCTGCTGCTGCTGAGAGCAGCTACCCTGCTCCAGCTTGGTGTCCCTCCTACAGGATACAGCTCTCCATGAACTTCTCCAGTGTGAGTCCATCCCATGGTAACAGTTCTCCACAAAGAGTTCCAGCATGGGTCACCTTTCCATAGGGTGCAGTCCTTCAGGCACAGCCTGCTCCAGCGTGGGTCCCCTATGGGGTCACGAGTCCTACCAGGAGACCTGCTCCAGGGTGGATTCCTCTTTCCACAGGTCCACAGGTGGAAAGAGGTGTCTGCTCCAGGGAGCTTCCCACAGGTTCACAGGTATTCACCTGCTCTGGCGTGGGTCTCCTCCACAGGCTGCAGGTGGATCTCAGCATCCCCATGGTCCTCCATGGGAGCTGCCTCACTGTGGTCTTCCCCACAGACTGCAGGGGAATTTCAGCTGCTGGAACACCTCCCCCTGCTCCTTCACCACTGACCTTGGTGTTTGTAGGGCTGTTCCTCTCACATATTCTAACTTCTCTACTCTGCCTGCAAATTACTTCTGTAATAACTTTTTTTCCTTCTTAAATATGTTATCACAGAAGTGTTACTCTCACTCCTGGTTAACTCAGCCTTGGCCAGTGATGGGTCTGTCCTGGAGCAGTTTGGCACTGGTTCTGGGGAAACTTCTGGCAGTTTCTCATAGAAGCCACCCTGGCAGACCCTCTGCTACCAAAACCAGGCCATGCAAACTCAACATAAATGTCAGCTTTGCTTGTTCTTATGCTACTAATCATGCAAGAGATGACCATTTTATGGAAACAGCTGATGTCTCCTAAAGGGAGCTAAATCACCCTAGCAGAAAAGTAGATCTAAACAGAAAAACAGGAAATAAAACAATAACTTTATTTCCTACATATCTTTCTCAGACCTACTTACATAGAGAAGATATCATAGATACCCATACAACCAAATCAGATGGATAGCTGGGAAGAAAACACTGATGCAAAGTAGCTTCTTTAGCATCTCATCATAAATTAGGACTTTAATTCTCTGGTCTCTTTATCACACTTTTATAATTACACAGAGCAGAGAACGAGAAGGCAGAAGACTAAATGCAATTGATTCTGCTATTTGAACTACAAGGTTTGTGTAGGTGTTTGGGGGAAGGAAGCAAAACACACCAGCTTCTGAATGCTGAGCAGCAGAACTACAGTGATAAGTGAGGAGGTGGAGAAGGAGGAGAATACTGGAAGTCTGAGAGAAACTTAGGCAGCAGTGGAATTTGGTCTAGACTGGAGCACACTTTCACATTTACATCACCACATCTTGAAAGCTGCAGAAATCACAGATGTTTCATGATCCCCAGTGGCTGCCTTGTAGTATTCTGGTCCCTCTGATGACAACAGCTCAAGGTTTACATGAATTCTAGCAATGGTTGTGCTTTTATAAGGGAGGAAAATACAGCTGAAATAAAAGAGCTCTCATTTCTGATCAACGTGACTCAGCTAGAGGGAGGAGAGAGGCTGACTTCAACTTCTCATTTCTGAATTTGTCATTAGAGAGTTAAGGGTGTGTGAGAGAGAAGGCTGCCTCTTTTTCCTTTCTTTTCTCATTTGTACTGCAAACTTGACAGTAACAAAATCCCCTGATGAATGATGAGAATACAAAGGACTCTTAGGAAACTTTCTGAAGCCAAGTTTTATTTATTTGGAAAGGCTTTTCCCGCACCCATCAATTCTTAAAGCTGCCTTTGCCAAGTAGCGCGAGGTCCCTTTGGTGTGGTGAGCTCTGGCTGGCTGGGTGTACAAGCATGCACAGCTGGAGCACACAACACTGTGATAACATCTGGAATTTGTACAGAAGGTATCTTGGTAAGGAGGTTTCCAATTCTACCAGAAGATAAATTGCCCTCCATAGCCTCAGGGTTTCAGAGAACAAAATATTCCTTTAAGGATGACACCTCCACTCCTCAGCTGTGAGAAGCAAAGCTTCTGGCACAGTACAGAACTGAATCTTTACTTTCCCTGGTTGTTATCAAAATAGTTGTGGTATGACCCACAAAGTGAACATGAAATGACAGGTCTGCTTGCAAAAACTAGTGCAAAGTGAGTTAATTGGCATTCCTTTGTATATATTACATCCAATTCTCCATTATCCTTCAGGGTCTTGTACACGCCATAAAAGTTCAGCACAGGGCAGATGTGCATGAAAACCTTTTTATGAAGTTCTACTCTTCCCTCCTCCATTAAGTTGGTAAAAATGCTTGGAACCTTTATAACTGCTCTGGTCTGGTATTCCCTCTTACAAGGTATTTTAAATTATGGTGGTAACATTTTAATAAGGCTATCAGTGCCTCAGGCCAGTGCCATAACCCAGTTATTTGAGATGTTGGGATGACAAACATCTGTTACGATGTGCAACCTTGCTGATGGAAGATTCACTCTAATGAGGGGGAGCCCTGGGTGTCTTCAGGGCAACTGTAGAGGCTCCCATTTGATCCTTCACTTTCATTTCAAAGAATGAGAGCACAAGCAGAAGAAAGGGATGGGTGTCAATAAAATCATGGTGTTCCCGATCCCCTTGGGCTTGAAGACACCTGGGTGTAAATTAGAGCAGCCCCAGTGTGAAGCAAGTGTAAAGATCCCTTGAGAGCTTCCAACTGTCCTGCTTCTCACCTTTTGCTGCATGTGGTTGAACAGCTCTGTGGTATCTAAAACCAATTATCAAACTATCTGAATAATGAGGGGCAGATGCACCTTGCCAAAAGTTTGTATTTTATTAAAATAATTCATTTTCATAAATGAATGCATTTTGCATGCATGGCATGTGACTGAAAAGATTTTTGTCCAACTACTAAAGAATAATTAGTCAGAAATTGCCTTGTATTGCTCTCAGAACTGTTAAGTATCTTGAGATATATTAACTTTTCAAGCTCTAGCAAACATCACCAGGTGTTGGTGAAAGAAATAGAATGGTGAAGTGAGACTTTAAAGGAACCATAATAATGTAATATTAAATGCTTAAATTACATTAAAGCTTAAGTAAAACATTAAATATTTGACTTAGTACTGTCACAGTTTGAGTGCTCTACATGCAGCAACATGAAATCAAGAGCTGTGTAAGAAGTACGGTGTGCATGCTCTGTAGATCATGGTAGGACCATGCTGGGAAAACAATGTCCCATCCTGGTCTCCTCCACCTGAAGCTGAAGAGTGAGGCATCCTGAAACTTTTTGTCTGAGTAGTCAGTCAGGTTTGACAAGGCTGACACATCCCTTACCACACCCTCTACTTTTGCATGGTATAGAAGGAATTGTGCAGTCCTAAGCTTCATTCCTCTTGATGAATTCAAAGGCTTTGTTTTTAGTTTTTTTTTTTAACCCTGCCAGAGACTGAGATAGCAATATTCCGGGGATTGTCTGAACGGAGCACAGTGGCTGTTCAGGAACCTGGAAATGGCAGCTCTTGGCAGGCAGTCCTGGACTTGACTGGACACTAAATGAGGCTCTAAGTGAGCGCCTTGTATCAATCATTCCCTGCCTTCCAAAAACTCTCCAAACATTCCCTAGGGCATATCTGCATTTTAAAGTGCATTTTGCTGCAGGGCCCTGTAAGTCTGCTCATAATTAGACACTGTTTGAGTGTATTTGAGGTATATCTTCCCCTTGACAGGGATACAGCTGAATAAGTTGTCTGAGCCCTCTCAGTTTGTTGTTAATGACATTTTGGACCATGCTCTAGCTCAGAGGTCTTCCTACTGGCACCAGGCTGTCTTCACATTCATAGAACAGCACAGACTCTGGAGGGTTAACTGTCAATTTTCTGGGGAGAATTCTCTGAGCAAAGGGAGGAAGTGGAAATTCCCAGGACTGATTGTCACATCATCACAAACATGGACTTTGTGAATGCTGTCCCTCAGCCCAAGCTGCCTCTTTCCAGGCAGCCCCTGCACAGGAGGGATGGTGCATATCAAGCACCTTACAGACACATAGCCAGATTAGTGGCTTGCACGTGCAAACTTGTCCTTGCTGCCTAAAAGTGTAGGAGTTAGGAACACAAGAGTCACATACTGGTTTACCTGGATGATTTGATTTGTTTGGAAGGCCAGAGTTGTTTTTTTGTAATCAACAATAATGGAAATCAGTTACCAAGTCACATTCAGATTTATACTTTGAATGTCAAATGTCAGTGGTTATCAATGTGTTTCAGCTACTTTAAATTTATTTGGTTCCTATCCAGGCAAGGAGGGCATTAAAGAGAGGATGCCAATAAATAAGCTCAGAAGAAGCCACGTGAAATAGGAGGGGCTGGCAACTACTGCCAAAAGCAATGAATTAGCAAGCCACTGAGGGGAATTTCAGTGTGCCCCTGGGAATTCAATTCTTAAGATAAAATACAGAGGTTTCCCTGGTATAGACAGCAACCAACATAGCTTGTTAAGTTCATTTCAGGTAGTGTCCTGAGTAAAAACCCAGTATCCAGCAGCCTAAGCCTAAAACAGGGCTTTTGGGTCCACTGTTTGAATTTGGAAAGGAGACTTTTATTAAAACTTAAGAGATATGCCTTGCACTAATACTGTGTATAAAGGAGATTCCCTCTGTTTACTGAATCAGTCATCAGCTGCTGACACTTTGCCTCTTTGGATATTGTCTTCTAATATCCTCATGGTGTCTGCAATTCAAGGCACATTAGGAAACAGGGCTGCAGCATGGATCCTAGCTCTAGCTTGGGTTCAGGTGCCTGTAGGAAATATTATATCTCCTTTAGATTACTTGCTTAAAGAAATGCTACTAAGATCTACACAATTTTAATAGATCCTTACCTTAGGAGACAGAACTCTGCCAAAGGAGATTAACTATAAACTTCAAATTACTACATTTTATTCTCTCCTCCATGTAGTTTTTCTTGGGAGGAAAATCATAAAATCATGGTTTGATTTGAGTGGGAGGGGACCCTAAAGATCAGCTACTTTCAACCCCACTGCCATAGGAAGGGACACCATGAGGGAGGGACACGATGAGACTGCACTTTGCAGTTTACTGGCTATTTGCACTCAAAAACTCTTAGATACCAAAGAAAGTCAAGGAATTTAGGATGTGGCCTTAGGTATGTCAGGACTGGGCCTTTCCAGGAATAGTGGAGCAAGGTTTAAGTGAGATCAACCAGCTATTACACTGGTATTTTCACACATTTAGATGAATTTCAAGCAGCATTTATGCGACTTGATCCTGTTTCAAGATAACTGAGTCCAGCTAGGGCAAGGACCCAAGAAAAATTTACTATTTCAGCAAATTTAATTATCCATACTTATTTCTTTCATTTTTCTGTCTATTAAAACATCTAAGATAGGAGAACTGTGCTGCTCACAGTACCATCTCAGTCTTATTTTCTCGTCCTCTTTCAGTAGGGCTAATCGTGCAAGCAGGACCACCAGAACCCTGTCAGTATTTAAGGATTTTTCTTCGTGTCCAGGTAACAGTGACTCATCCAGGCCTCTGGGTGTATCACACACACTGTCTCCATCACAGATAATTGTGTGTCTCACTGAGCTGGCACACCAGTCCAAGCTGAAAGGTGGGGCTGATTGGAGGTGGTGCGAAAACTCTGCAAGAACCTCAAATCAGTGTAATACTTTTGGATCTCTAAATATGCATATATATAAATGGACAGCTTTCAAAGGGACTTGCTGGAAAAAAAAAAAAAAAAAAAGAAAAAGCTTTATGTTTGTATGTCTAAATACAAATGCCTGGCTTGTTACACCACCATGCAAAAATCTGACTTTAATGTATATTGGTACTAATTCAGAGATCTGTGTTTACGTTTCAAGAAGTTTGGACTGCAGTATCAAAGCAAAAAGTTCAAGTTTCCCTCATTCTGCATTTCCTGCCTATTCTACATCTGCTTTCTATTTTTTTCCTTCCTTCTTTACAGCATTAAGCCTCTATATTTGTTTTTCTTACTCATCCTTGTTTTGTATTCTGCTCCCTTATGGCTTTGAAATGTAATGTCAAACCATCCAATCGTGCAGATGCAATCTGTATTCAAAACAGCATCCCAAATCCACATATATACACAAATATATATGTATGTCTGTATACATATATATATGCACTCATATTTAATCACTCACATTACATGTAATACAGCATATATATTACAATATAAAAGTCACTGTATGACTTCACATATAATAAGCCACCTTGGATTCTGCCTCTCGTAGCGCTCTTTACAGCTCCAGGCGGTGCCACCAGGATGCCCTTCAGGACCAAGGCAACCCCACTTGCTTGGAGGAGCTCTTATGCCTCCTCTACTCCTCACTTTGCCCATCACCTCCAGCAGCAGGGCAGGTTCTCATGTGACCTGTGCTGTGGTGCTCACACAGAGTCCCAGCAGTTTCAGTGGCACTGGAGAGAACTGCACTCATTTGGTTTTCTCTTGAATAGTTTACAAAGTCTTGTCCTTTGATATGTTTGTCTATTTGTTACTTACTGTCCCATGACCTATCACTTGGATTTAAAATACCAGGAGAATGAGGAGCGCAGAAAAGGCAGAAATAGGCACAAGAATTTACACATGGTGTGAGCTGCTGGTAATCTCACACAAGTTTAAAAACTTCCAGCAGGTGTGCTGTCACAGAGCATCAGGTGGCTGATATGGCTGGCTCACATCAGGATGAAAGCCTCAGGGTTATTTCAGAAAAGCCTGGCAGGGTTATTCATGAGTGACTGCTGCTTCTTAAAATCTGTCCATCTTTGTCTTCCAACACCATGGACAAGTGGCCAGACTATCTGAGGCAGCACCACTGAGCCTAGCTAAGAAATGGTGCTCAGTTGACACTTTAGACTAATCTGATGGTCACTGGCTGGCAACAAAGGCCCCTCTGGGCATCTTACAGCAAACTGCCTTTGCCAACACCCTGTATACACACGAATGTGTTAAAATAACTTTGTCTCCTAAGATATGGCCTATTTGAAAGTGAAATACAACTTTCAGAGCACCAGAAAGTGGGAATCAAGAAAATCTGAGGAGAAAAGTTTAAATGCCTGTTTCTGAATGTCTTCTTTCTCAGGCACAAACGCAGGCAGCGCATGGCACTAATCCAACATTTCATGCACTGGAGCACAAGTGTCAGCCCTGTTTCAGAAACGCTTGGAGTGCCCAAAGCGCTCCTGAATGTGGGACCCTGTGTATTTTGGAATTGACGAAGCACACAAGTCGTTTTCCCCGAGATGCGCAGGGCAGAGGGCAGCTGCCAGCGGTCCAGACCCATTCTCGACGGAACGGTGCCTTGTTCTGGTGCCGGGCTCTTTCTGGACAGGCACGAAGGTGTTTGACGTCGAGGGCACCCTGGCCCCCTCCATCCTCCCCGCAGCGCTCCCAGCCCTCGGGCGAGCCGCAGCTCCAGGGCAAGCGCCAGCCGGCAAACACGGGACAGGACGGGAGGGAGTTTCCAGCGGGCTCCAACCTCCGCTGGCGACTCCTGAGGGCAGCACACGCACCGGGACAGGTGGTGGAAACACCGGTGCGACGGTGACAGAGGCCGTGCGGGGCCGGGGGCGGCGCGGCGGCGGGGCGGGGGCCGGGGCGCGCAGCAACCGGGGCGGCCGCCGAGGAGGCGCGGAGCGCGGAGCTCCCCGCCCAGGAGCGCCGCTTAAAACCACCACGGAAAGGTGTGGCCTCGCCTTTCCTCCGCCGGCGGGAGGGGACAGGACAGGACGGGATCTCCGCTCTTGCCGCCGCCGCCAGCAGCCCTCGCCGCCCGCCCGGCTTCCACCGCGCTCCTGCGCTGCCCTCACCTGCGGGCCGCCCCGACCCCCGGCTCTTCCCGGCTCTGCCCGGCCCTCGGCGGACTGCGAGGGAGCGGCGGCACGGCGGCGGGCGCTGCCGGCCGTGAATGCCTTTCGTGCCGTCGGGCCCGGCCCCGTGTCCCGGTCGCTTCGCCCCTCGCCGTCCCCCGCTGCCATGAGCATCAACGGCGGGTCCCACCCGCGCATCAACACCCTGGGCCGGATGGCGCGGGCAGAGTCGGGCACCGACCTGCGCTACGAGATGAGCTCCCACGTCGTGGGCGGCGGCGGCGGCGGCGGCACCACCCACACCCACAAGACCTACTACTACCAGAAGACCTACGGGGGGGACTACGCCTCCGACGGATACGGGTAGGTGCGGGTGCGGCCCTCCGGACAGCTGCCGTGAGCCCGCTCGCGGTGGGATTCCCTAGGTGCGAGAGCTTCCAAGCTGCTTCTTTCCGTTCCTCCCTGAGGCGTCTTAGCTTCTGAAAGGCTTTTAAATGCAAGCGAAGAACTTACTTTGTAAAAAACCGCTTTTGGTGGTGACTCTCCTTGAAGAGAGTAGCAGGACTAAAAGCCATGTCTCCGACTTGCACTGAGGGCTGTAAATGGGTCGGTGTTGGCTGTATTGACCCAACAGTTCCGTGCTGATAAACCCCACTTTGCTCAGTGACGCAAAACAAGCTGAACCGAAGTGAATTGCTTTATACCCCATACACCCAGGCTCTGCCTTCCCCAACCAGTTGCATAACTAGGGCTATAAAACAATTTTAACTAGTGGGAAATGTTCTCTTGTTAGTTTTTGAGTTCATTTCTAGCTTGTGTGAGGTCTGGGAGTTTAAGTCATGATGTTTTACAGAGTGATCCCTGACATTTGGTGACAGGGGACAGAGATACATGACTAGCAACATCGATATGCTCTCCTCTCCTCTTACCTTTTTAACTTTCTGCTTGCCCTGGTGCTGTGGGCACAGTCAAGATCTTGTAGGCAGGGTGTCAGCTGTGGTACCTGGCTGGGGGAATGCCTGTTCTCATGGATGCAGCTGTATCAGCAATCTGTGCACATCAAGTCTGACAAGGACTTTCTGCAGAGTGCAGTAATCATGAAGACTTCTCCATTTATCTCCTTGTCTGGGAGTTCACAGGACTGAAAAGCAGGCAGCACTTACAGTACCTGAAGGAAGCAGTGCTGGTGTATGGTACAGCACCATCACAAAGCACAGCTGGTGGTGGCTGGTCTGTGTGTGTGGAATGGCTGTATTAAGTCTATTGGTCTAATTATGGATGCCACTGACTCAGGAATTGATGCAGAAGCCCTGTCATGTATTTTGTATTAGAATTTACGCCCTAGTTTTATGGATAGTACATAATTAGATTGCAAAAGGGTGACAGTTAAACATACATACTATATAAAGAGCAGATGAGAAAAAGCAGGCTTTTTAATATCAAACAGATCTATAGGTGGCCATAGAGAATTAGGGTTATCCTAGAGAGCACAGGTATGTCAGATCAGTTGCTGGAGGATCATTGAATGAATGACAAAACTTGCATTCTATGGATTTTTTGTTTATTACTTTTCCCAGTTCTTAGTTTTAGTTCTTTGTTTGACTCTTGGTTTGTTGTGTGTGTAGGTAAGTTACAACAAATTGCAGCTAGGACACATCCAGTTACCTACACAGCAGTATGAGAATATCTATTTATTGCTATATAATAAGAACAATTCAGTACTGCAGTATTGTGGAGTGCACACACTAGGACTCCAAATTGCTGCGCTGCCTGTGTGAGGATTTGTTTTGCTAGTGATGTTTCATTGCAAATACCTTTACTGTTTACAAGAGACAGCCATGAAAAATAAATGGCAGCGCGCGTTACTTCCTGGCCTTTCTCTTTTCCCTCTTTTTACACTGGTGCAACTCTGTTTGGATTCAGTAGGGTGATTTCCATATCACTCCCGACTTTCACTAGAGGACAAATGCTTTCCTTTAATTTAGTGTTCTTTGGCCATAGTTACATACTTTTAGCCCATCTGTAGTTTGTAAGGCTCTTCTTTCTGTAGCTGTCAATGGTGGTGTAGCAAGAGTGGAAAGGACAGAGGTTAACAACCTTATATCAACATTCTTTCATTTCCTTTTTATAACATAATATTCATATCTTCTTTCTTGAAAGGTATGTCTGGCAAGAAGGTTGCAATGAAAGTTTCTGTTTACTTTATTGTGAGACTTCTAAGTGGAACTAAAGACAATTATCATTGAGATAAAAAAAAAAAAATGCATTTACATATTGTTTTATTTGAAAAAATCTGACCATACCAAATACTTTAAATATTTTTTTTGCAACAGAGTATGCATGTTTGCCACCTTACTGAGTTACATAGGTTTATTTGTAAGCAGTCCTGATATGAGTTAAAATGTGTCTCAAAACAAGGGTTTATTGTCAGTTAATGGAAAAAGCAGTTTTGCCTGATTTTGCACGTGTGTTTGTGTGCAGAAAATCCACTAAATGCTCTGCATGTTGTTGATCCCTGATTGGGATCAGGGCCATCATCTATGGAACTGGTTTTATTAATTGCATTTAGCCTGACATATTTGGTGCCAAAGTTTAGTGGCATCTACTGAACTCAGAAAATGGAGGCTTCTTTTTTCCATGGGGAAGATCACTCTAATTTTTAATGCAGTAGGATTCAAGTTAGGGTCTAGTCTTGTAAGTTTTGGGGCGTATTCTGCCAAGCAAGTTTGTGCTGAGTGTTACATTACTCACAGAGCAATATGAGACGCTCCCTACCCTTAGGGCTCAGCAAGGTGCTTTTACAACATTCCCGGTTTCTTCTGGCTTGGGAACTCAGGATGAGCTTGGCCCGGAGTACAGATACTTAGCTTGACAGTGACTCACACGCTGCTAAACTGCCATTTCATCAGTCAAATATTTATCAATGCCTTTGCTATGGAGATAGAAAATCTGATAAACCGTGAGAGAAAAGAAAAATAAATGCAAAGTCGTGCAGTTTTATTTGTCACTGCTGAGATTAGGGAAAAAAGAGTTTAGGAATCACGGTCATTGAGTGACATGAACATAAATTAATTTACACATTTCTACTTAAGGATTAATGTAACTTCTGTGCTTCAAGTTAGAAAAGGAGTTAGAAAATTACCTTCCCTGCCCTGACACTCCTTTGAGGAACCAAGAAACAAAGTGAACGTGGAGAAAACCGGCTCAGAGCCACACTTTTGCCTTTCCCATCAGTCTCGCAAGGATCTGTAGAGTCCTGGCTAAGCTGAGTGGTGGAAGAGCTGGCGTGGTAACTTCTCCTTTGAGCTGCTCAGACGTCGAGGGAGGAATGCGGGAATTGCCGGGGAATACTTGCCCTGCCGGCAGAGCCTGCGCCGGGCTCTGGCTGGCAGCGAAAGAAAGAGAGAGGCTGTCCCGCCGTGAGCAGAGGCTCGGGCTGTGCCTTTGCCGTGTGCCCGTTCCGTGGGGACGTGCAGGTGTGCAAGCCTCTGTCAGGAGAAGGGGGTTTGCTGCGTCCCGAGCGGTGCGCTCCAGCAGAGGCGCATTCCCATGGTCCCGGCTAGAGCCGGCGCTTGGCACCTCCCTGTGCCGGAGGCGGGGGTGGGAGAGGCAGCGTGCGAGCAGCCGGGTGCATCGGGCAGGTAGGCCTTTGGGAGCCCTTCTGTTGCTCCTGGTGATTCATACCAGTGGGAAAAAGAACGAGGAGTGGCACGGTCCCTTGTGAAACCCTGCATGCTGCGAAGGCATTAAGCCCCGGGGGTCCTAACAATTCAATAATTTACTAGTGACTAGTAGATTTTTGCACGGTTTTAGTGGGATTTAGAGCCTGATTGTGCCAGGTGCAGAGTCTTTTGAGGTTTCCAGCCATCATGGAAACACTAGTCTGTGTGCATACTTGGCAGATGGACTAGTTCGGTGAGGCTGTGGTGTGCCAGCACTGGTCCTAGCTAGAGCAGAGACCTATGGGGAGAGCTCTTGATGATTTGACAGTATGTATTCACCTCCTTTGAGGCGGGGGCGGGAAAGCTGAGCTGTAGCATTGTAACTCCTGCTTATACCCTTATGGATGTCGTGATTCACTGCCTTTATGCCGCTGCATTTTCCAGCATGCACACACCCAGCTGGCAGGTGGTGGCGGATGGGCGGTGGTATGTGCAGGCTCTCTGCTGGGAATGCAGATTCCAGGTCAGGTTTTTCTTCTGACTTGCCTACCCTGGGCATACCAGGTAATCCCTTTATGAATCTTTTGCTTGTTCAAACAAGTTTGTGTGGAGGGGGATGGGAAGTGTGAAGAAAAAGAAGCGCCTTTTTCTTGCTCTTGTTGAGTTATGGGAGTCATTCAATATTCTGGATCTTCTAAAAGACTTTCTTTTAAAGCTTCCTCCATTTTCTAATGAATAAAAAAAAAAATTAAAGCTTTGAATTTTTAAAAGGCTAGGAGTTTTGTGGAGGGCTTGGAAAATTTAACGAGGATTATTCTAATTTGTTTTAAATAGTGTCTTCGGGACAAGAGCAACCTCTTTGTGCTCCCAAAGCTTTAGGGAGCTGTGAAGCTGTGGGAAGGCTCCTCAGAATTGCTGGATGTGTTTCTGTGTCTCCTTTGCCTTCTTCTCTGAGCACTGATCACACCCTGGATAACCCAGCAGCCTCTGGATGTGCAATAGCAAAGGCAGACACCAGAGCAGCCCCCACGGTCCAGGTGTTTGTGCTGGGGGTGTGCGGGTCTTGCAGCAGCAGGAGGCAAATGAGAAAGCAGAAGGGAGCTGGCTTCCTTGCCCCTTGGGTTCTGCAGTGATGACATCAGCTCCCACAGTGGGCCTGTGGGGGTGCAAGCTGAGTGTTTAGGGAAGGTACTTGGTTTATTCAAAATGCATCACTTGGGATAATTTTTTGACTGCTTGAATAAGTCGGTGCCAGCAGTACTCAGCCCTGCTGTGTTCTGGGGATGTGGGCACTGCTGACATGTCTGTTTCTATGCTCATAACCCATCATATGGCCTTGAGCATGTTTCTCAGTCCGTTTCAGGAAAAGCAGGAATGTTTTTTTCTTGTTTTAGTTGAGCTGGGGGTCTTGTAAAGATCACGGGTACTGCTCATCAGTTAAACACAAATCCTAGTTCAACAGTAAAGTAATGGCTGAATTTAACTCAGCTGGGGTATATTCCAGCAAGGGGGTGTTGCCTGAGCTGCTATCCTGCCCAAATCCCAGTGGCAGCAAGGGTTGGGCTGTCCTCTCATTTCTTAGGGAGAGCAGAAGGATAGTATAGCAAGGGAGCAGTGTGTTCTGCCTTGACATGCACTGAAAAGGGTGGCTCCTGTACAGAATGACAACAGGGAGATGTTTTGCCTTTTCTTGGGCTCTCCTGACAGTGGAGAGCAACAGGCCTGCGTTTCAACATCCCAAGTAAAAGCAATTCATCTGAGTTTTAAAATGTTTTCATAATTTTAAAACAAAGACGCTATCCCCTTTTGTTTTCCTTTGTTCCTTTAATAGTTAATGACTATTAAAATTATTTTAATGAAGAACTCTGCTTAATAGGACCTTTTTGAAATTCATGAGTTGCCTTCCAAATAAGTGCCATGGTCTAAAATGAGTTGTAAGGACAAATACATAGTTGAGGTCAAAAGCAGTCCAGTCTGTTTCACTCAGCACTGCTTTGCAGGGTTTAAAAAACCAAAGCAGCACAGCAACTAATCAGATTATTGCAAATGTATATATTTACTAGTAGTAGACCCTGCACTCTTTTGTTATGAGTCCTGCTAAAAGACCAGCCTCCAACTCTTTCCATTTCTGCTGGAATGGTTCACACAGAATCACAGAATACTGAGGTTGGAAGAGACCTCCAAGATCATCGAGTCCAACCTATGTCCTAACACCTCAACTCAGAGTATAGACTATAACATGGCACTAAGTGCCATGTCCAGCCTTTTCTTGAACACTTCCAGAGATGATGATTCCACTACCTCTCTGGGAAGAGCATTCCAGTGCTTTATTATTCTTTCGGTGAAAAATTTCTTCCTAACATCCAACCTATACCTTCCCTGACATAGCTTGAGACTGTGTCCTCTGGTTCTGTCAGTTGCTGCCTGGTGGAAGAGACTGACCCCACCTGTCTACAGCCTCCCTTCAGGAAGTTGTAGAGAGCAGATGATAACATATGCTGCATTTGCAGGGGGTGCAGTAAAACAAATGGAAAATCTGCCCATATTTTCACTGCATGGTGTGCCTACAGTGTTGGATACAGCAGGATCCTATTCATAGGTTCAAGGTTTAGATGCTGCCAGAGTTAAATCAAATTGCCTTAGCAGCAGTAGGTGTTACAATGACCAAACATTACTCTAAACTCGTTCAGTTTCATGTAAACAAAATCAGACTAAACAAGAGAGACACTGACAAAATACCATGTAAAGTAACCCACTTAATCTGTGCTCTCTGAGGATTGTTGGTATCCTACATTTTTCCAAGGGACATAAATATATTTTTAGGTACCATGTACATTTTTTTACTTTAAAAATCCAGCTTTGTTCTTGCATCCATACTAGGATGCTGTCCAGCATGTTCAGGGTTTGCCTCATCTTCTTTGGTCCAGTATTTTCTGTGTCAGGTATGGTTTTACTTTGGCTCTCTGTTTCCTACTGCCTCAGGGTTGGTTGTCTTATTACTCTGAATTGGAGTTTCTGCTTTGATCTGCTCATCCCCATTAAAGGCCTGTTGGCTTTGTTAAGAGGTAGATTATAGTGAGGGACTTTGAAACTGCTAATGAAGTCACATGGTGAATAGTACTGAAGATGTGTCCCTGTGAGATTGTGCTAGTGGCATCTGATATATCAAAATATGATAGATACATATAATCAGTATATGTCTGTTGAGGTGTTTCACTAAGTATTTTTTTGTTTAAGTTCAGAGATTTATTTATGCCCTTGGGCATGTTTGTACAGCTAAATCCTCTTCAGATTTGAAGTTCTTGATTCCTGCTGGCTTGGTGGTGCTATGCCATCAAACATCAGCTCCTATGCTGGCATCTGCTGTCTCTGATTGTGCCCCAATAACCCCACATAGCTCTGTTTCTTCTTCTGACAGATTGGAAAGCCAGTGCCTCTAACAGGCCATGACCTTTTTATCTTTACCATAGGATTGATCTCTGTATTTTCACTGGCAAAACTGGGTAGATTTTTAACAACAAAGAAAGCATTAACAGAGTAGTGTGCTCTTGGCTGTTTTCAATTTTTATAGTTCCAGCTTCTGCCATTATTTAGTTATATCTTTATCTGCTGGATTGGAGAGACTTAAATGTGTGCTGCTTTCCTATTGAGAAGGTCCTCGTGAACTGTAAACAAGTAACTTGTTACTCTCTTTGAAGACCTAGATAGGGGGTACTTAAACCTCTCATTTCAAGGCCTCTGCCCTTGCTTTTGAAACAGTTTGGTACATATATATTGAGCCATCTTAAGATTTTAAATTTTTAAAATTATTTGGGCAATAATTATAGATATGGCATTCAAGAATCATTAGGATGAATGCAAAATGCTTGTATTTCTACTTCTTTAGATTTTAATTTAATATTTTGATTTATTTGAAAATAGCTTTTCTTCACAATTTCTTATCATGTTAACTATAATAGCTATTGTTTAGATTTCTTGCCATGGTGGAGTAATGTTTTTGAGTTCAGTGAAGTTACCCTGAAGCCAGTGGAGATAGACTGTTTACAGTATAAATTTGGTCACCATCTATACTTCATTTGGCTTTAAAGGATATCCAGCATTTGTAGCTGCCAGAACATGATGGAAAAAATGATTCAAGAAAAAAATACTCTTCCAATGTTCTAAAAAGAGAAAATTGCTCAGAAGTTTCCTCTTTCTTCTTCATTATGTTTCATTCATGAGGATAATTGTGGGTGTAATTAAATGTAAATTTGAGATGCAGTCAGATATTTCTATATCTTAAACACAGCAGTGATGCCTAAGGAGAAGGAATGATTTAGAAAGGGAAGCTGACACAAAGCCTGGCACTAAATCAGACCCATATGTTACTTTTCATAATTGTTTTCTTTAAGCTGTTTCCAAGATACACAGGGGTGCATAGCACAGTGGGGCGCAGCGTTTGTGCAGCCACAGGGTCACAGTACAAGCTGGGGGTGCATGTGTACAGCTTGTTTTATGTCACCCAGTGACTCTGCAGTTCTGTCTCTACACCTCAGAGGGTCTGTTCCCTGGTGTGGGGGAAACTGCTGGAAAGTTGCTCAAACCTTTTCTGTTTGTTCCAGATGAGCTGGTAGGAGAACTGCAGGCTGCTGGTGCATCAAAAGCACAGAGCTTTTTTTTGAGAGCAGAGGAGCTCTTAAAAATATTGAATGTTTCTCACCACTCCAGTGATTTTGCCAAAGGCACTTCTACTTTTTCATTGTCACAATTCCTTTTGTGAAGGATGGTCAGAGTCTGTTCAAGTCAGTGGAAAGATTTCCATTGAATCCTGATTGCTTGCTGGCTCTGAGTTGGACAGGTTCACACTGGTACTCTTGTTGGCATCAGTGTTGTAAGGAATGTTTGTCTCTTCAATGATTTGTAATGGAAAAGGTTACCTACTGTGAGGAGTTAGAAAACTAGGCAAGGCTTGAAAATGCCTTAGCTCTTACTGTCTGTTAGTGGTTTATTTAGTTTCACTGGCAAGAGTTTGGGTTTAGGAGCCGCCTGGGCTTGCTTGGGAGGTCTGATTCCATCACCAAGGAATGGTTCCTCACTTGAAGCACCTCACCTCCATTCACCTACAGTGGCTCACTTTGATGGCTAAATCCTAAATGCTGGAAAAGCAGCATTCTGGCAGTATGGATGCAGTAGATTATGTGCAAGACAACAATAATGACCCCATTACCTGCCTTGTTTTTTTCCCTCGCTAGTGTTTTTCATTCTGGACTTTTACTTAGAGATTCCAAACTCACACTTTATGTATTTGTAAGAAAGTGTGCCCTCTGACTCCAGGCCCTACATCTATTTTTGTAGCAGCTTGTGTATCTTGCAATTCATTCCTAAGACTCTGCACTAATTTCGTGCATTTCTGCTGATAAAAGGACCCTTCTTAAACTTGTGTGGACGTGTGTGCTCCTGTGCTTGCCTAGCTGAGAATCCTGCTTTCCTTGTGTGCCCTGACATTTGATGGCTGGTGTGATAACATGAACAATCACATCACACAAAGGCTATGCTCTAATGTATTGACTTTAACAAAGATTGTGAATAATTCATTCTTGCTGTAATGCTGCCAAAGTTTTGTCGATCAAAGCTACAAATACCTGTGCTGGAAGAAAAACTTTCTCCTTTATGGCATGCCAGTTTCCATGTTCTACTCTATCCTGTGGTAAAGTCAGTCATGTCTGCTGCAGCAGGACTATAAAGTGGCTCTGCCATTGTGGAATTGTCATTAAAATATCACAGTGCAGTTAATGTGTGTGTGTCCCTGTGAGCTTTTATGAGATGGCTTATTTAGTGTCACTTCTCTTAACTGCTCTGAATTTGTGTTTCTTGTATTTCTTCAAAACATGCAGTAGTTTTGTATTTACTTCACCTTGTTCTTCTCCCCCACAACAGCCAGAATGGGACCTGTACCATGTCCAGACGCCAGAACACCATCCAGGAGCTTTTGCAAAACTGTGCGGATTGCCTGACACGAGCTGAGCTCATAGTACAGCCTGTGAGTGCTTCTTGTTCTTCTTATCCAATGTGATTATGAATATTACATACATAGTCTGTGTTATCTGGACTCACAGGCTCTGCTTCTTCATCTCCTTTCTCCCCTTTCAGCTGTTTGTGTGAGGCAACTGGGAGTGGAATGATGTAGCTCCTTCTTAGGTCTCTTTCTTCGCTCTGTGCTCCCTTCAGTAAAACTGATTGAAATGCATCTGGTTAATAAAAGGGGTCTTCTTGATTAAAAAAAAAAACAACTAGAAACTCAACCTCAAACAGATTCTACTGCATCTTATTTTTCAGTTTTAGATCAGGACCACTGTCAGTGTTAACACACTAATGACTATTTACACTCTCTTAGTATGTTCTGTAGGATATTGTCATTGTTTTCAGGGCCATAACGAACCTGAACCCCCTTAAGAAAAACCTTTATTTTATTTCTCCAGATGATTCCTAAAGAAGTAAATAAAACTAAAGTCTTCCTGGCTGTTTCAGTTCCATTACATACAAATAATCTCTGAAGTATGCTACTCTGGTACAAACCCAGAATGCCTGGGGTGGGTTACTCACTGATGCTCTGTTTCACTCCTGGTGAGCATGGGGTGTCCTCTGTTCCTGCTGAAGTCAGAGGAGGTGCAGGGTGGTGAGTGCATCCTGCTGTTGAGGCCACTGAGATGTGAAACACTTTCACAGTTCTGGCAGTAGATGTGATTTAATGTGCACTTTTGGACCCTCTGTGGACAGAAAATTCTTTCAGAAATGAACTCTGTGGTTAGGAGTTCATTTCCTTTTCAGAGATACAGGACGTGTGAGCATGTTTATATAAAAATCAATGCCAGAGTAAATACTGCCTTTTGTTCAGGATTAATATTATTCCAGTGAAGTTGAAAGAATGAGATGTTTAGTTCCAGCTTGGTGCCACACCATGCATTACTTGCTTTGTTTCTTTTCTTTCTAAGGGACAGAGCAATGAGGTCCATAATATTGTGTTTGCAAAATGAGGTCACAGCTGCATTATGTTTTGTTCAGCATGGCTGTGTCAGTGTGGCATGGGGTCAAAGAGCTCTGTCTCCTACACCATGACCATGCTGGTCCAACTGCACTCAGAGGGTGCATGAAGAATTTGCCTACACTTTGGGTGATAAGGTGGGGTGCAGATGTGATGGGGCATGGAGCTGGACCCAGGCAGATGGTACTGCTTGCATTTTTACAGGAGGAGGAAGTCTTTGAACCTCAGGGAACCTTGTGGAAAATCAGGAGCAGTATCTACCATAAACTAGGACAGTGTTTCCTTCTCATCTTCTAAACACAAGAGCATAATGCCTTAAGGATTTAGCACACCATGTGAAGCCTTGACTCTGTTGAAATAAACATCAAGATGTGATGCTCTTTATGGAAAGTTTTGTTTGATATTACATTTTAATCATTTTCTTCCATATTTTATTTTAATAAACATTTTCCAGTGACTGTGGATGCTTTGCTTGTCAGCCTTCTGCCAGTTAAAACTGGCAGTCAGAGACCTGGCAGTTGAAACTTATTATGCTTCCTAAAGAAAAAGCCAGTCCTCACAACATCTCTTTTAAGACAACCAAAGGAAGCTTAGATGATGAATATTTAATTTAATCTCCCATCCTTTTTTTTTTTTTTTTTTTTTTTTTTGTTAGGAATTGAAATATGGGGATGGTGTCCCACTTAGAGGGAACAGGGATCTGGAAGACTGTTTTGCACAGGCAAATGACCAAATGGACATCCTGGATGGGCTGATCAGAGAGATGAGGCAGATGGGCCAGCCCTGTGACATGTATCAGAAAAGGTATTGTCAGGGAAGGGTTGGGGTCGGGAATGTGGCTGATAAAAGTTTGTGGCGCCTCAAGTGCTCACCTTCCCTGGTGTTGCAGGATGTAATAGAAATCAATAAGGTTGAACTAAATCTGTTTGGTCACACTAATATGGAGAAGGGTCTTGCACTAATGTATTTCTGGTAGAAATTCACGCCTTTGTTTTCTCCATGAAATCATAGTCTGTATATTTTTTCCACTGTCTTTGCTTTCAACACTTTGTCTTGAATAGTTGGTGGTCCAGTAGGAGAGATAAATTGCATTGTTTGTGTGTGTTTTCTGGGTGTTTTGCTCGCAGGCACTAAGTGGTTCCTTCCCTTTCAGGCTGCTTCAGCTCCAGGAGCAGATGCGTGCCCTGTACAAAGCCATCAGTGTTCCCCGTGCCAGGAGGGCCAGCTCCAAAGGCGGCGGCTGCTTCTCCTCTCAGAGTGGCTCGGGCTGGGATGAGTACACGAAACGTGTCACAAGTGAATGTTTAAGCTGGATGAGGCAGCAGAAGGTAAATCTGTGAAAAACCCAGGGACAATGCTAAAACTTGGTGTCGTTCATGAGCGTCACCTCATATGTAGTAATGTTTTGGGTGTCAGTAGAAAAGTAAAGGTACATATGAATGCTCGGATGTTATTCCAAGTTCCCTTTTTTCCCTCCCAGTATTGTACATAAAGTGAATTCTCACTGAAATCCAAACATGGATTGGGGTCTTCTTTTGCAGAGGAGAAGGTGTGGGTGTTAGATTTGAAAACTAAATGAAGCACAGGTGTTAACAGAACAAAAGGCATTGGCATGTTTGTTAGAAATTATTGAGCTCAATATTTACCTCCTTCCTTGCACAGATTTCCTTTGATTCATATTTATTTTAACCCTTTACACAGACAGGACTATTTTCACAGGTTTAATCATTGTGTTCTACAGTTGTTCTCCCCCTCTAGTCTGTCTTTATCACAGAGAGGTAGAGCTGATTGCCACAGGACTAGGCTTTCAGAAGTCAGTGCTGAAATGCACACAGAAGTGCTGAAGCTACTGTTTGTGGCATTCTGAGAACAAATTTGCCAATTCACAGCTGTTGCTGATGTAACCTGGAGTGGAAAACACACACTGGTTTTGTGCTGCTGAGGTGAAAGTTGTGAGTTTGTAGTTGGACACCCCTTTCTGAGAGACAGGTAGGGAGGATGGAACAAGGTGGTTGAAGTCACACTTTGCAGACTCTTTGCAAGTTGAAATTGCATTATTTTTATCTCTCTTTATCAGGTTGTTGCTTTGCGATTCTGTCATTATTATCTGCATATGGCATTTGCCAGGTGGCTTTTATGCAAACCAGATGAGGAGGGTAGAGCTCTGTAGAGCTGCAGTACTTTTAAGTGAGTGCTAGTTGTAGTCTAGTCTTTCAGTGTGGCGTGTTTTAGGGGAGGAAGGGAGATGCACTCCTTGAGTGGCAATGTGTATAAGCATTGTGCCTGGACAGCATTGCTCTGCACACACTGTGGGAAAGGATTGTCAGACCTGCCATGGCTTGAGGAGTGATGTTGGACAGACTCTGGGCACGCTTCCAGTGGTGAAAGATGGTGAACAGGCTGCACCTCCCAAAGACACCACGTGATGCCCTGCTCAGACACCCCTCGCTAAACACAGGGAGCATAAGCATGTGCTTTATAGCTGTGTTCCCACACTAGACCTCCTGTGAAAGTAAAAGGCTCTCTCCCTCTCTTCCCCTTCATGCCTACAGCAAAGCTGAGGTGAGGCTTGTAAGCACTTACCCCACTGGGAAAATTCATTTTGAACTTGCCACGATGCTGCTTCTTTCTATCATGCCTTGCTGTGTCCCTTTAATTGCTCACACTGAGACTAGGATAATGTTTCCCCTCCTAATGTAGTAAGATGTGGGAAAAAGTTCTGAGCAGCTGCAGCTTTTTGGTGTTTTTCTGTTTTTTGTTCTCAGGATGGTTTGCTGGTAGGAGAATCAGGTGGTAGGGAGGGTTGGTCAAATTTCCAGTGCAGAACTGGGGAAAGTGCAGTGAGATCCAGACAGCCTTTGTTCACATATGGCAGCCAGCCACGACTGCCGCTGTTGCTACAGTCTCTTTAGACTGTTTAAATATAACGAGAAGGGTCAAAGTCCTCTAACTTTTAAATGGCTGAATGAAAAATGGTTCTCTTTCTTGGATCGTTTTCAGCACTGCCTTTGAACCCCTGAATCTGGCTTTATTGTCACCTGTTGACTCACAGAGATTTGACTCCTGGCTGGTAATTACCAAATTTAGTCCCAACCCAAGATTAGGATACCTCTTTCTTTACTGGGCATGTGCACAAATAGGCATTCAGACAGAGTCGTAGTGTGTCTTTGCAGCATAAAAGAGATTTTGGAGTTTGAGGAGTTGAATTTAAAGCTAGGTAGCTTTTAATATTTGAAGAAAAATGAAACAAGGAACTGCAGTCAGTTTTTAGGTTAGTAATTAGCAGGTGTAGTATTGTTTTTCAAGGCTGTTTCTAGCCATTTTCACTTGGCATCCTACAATAAATGTTGCCAAAATGCAAGACAAACAACATATTTTCTAATAATTTCAGTTTATCTTCTGTGGAGTTTTTTTAGTGTGATTGCATTTAACTGAGGTTGTCAAAGTTTACAGGAGTAAAATCAAAATGGAAATCTGGTATACTGGACTATAGAACTTAAATGGGCATTTTCACATGAATTGCCTGAATAGCATTGTTTGATGAAGTCATGGTTTGTTTTCAGAGTGATAAGAAAGTAATTTTACTGTGGAACATAAAATAGCAGTTTGGTCCAAAGAAAACCAGATGAAAATACACTACTGAGTGTGCTTCATCTAATGTAACTAAAAACAACTGAATTTTTTTTCCTATTTTGTTTCTTCTGCTGTCACACAGTTCAGTTGATGGCAGTTTAAAGAAACTGTAAGACCCTCTCCTGAACTTCTCCTTATTTCAGTTTTACTCTCTGTTGCATAGTCTGTTTCCTTCAGTTCAATTCCTTTATGCTCCAATTTAGGCAGTAATGTTGGAAATGAAAGTACCAGTCCTGTTTCTTGTTCCTAGGTTGAAATGGAGCAAGTGAAGTGGGGGTTTGATGCAGCATCCATTGAGCAACAAATTGGTGAGCACAGGAGAACTCACAATGCCATTGGAGACTATCGTTGGCACCTGGACAAAGTCAAAACAGATCTGGTAATTACTGTCTTCCCTTACACATTGTTTGCTCTAGGTATATAGCATTGGCTTACTGGTGTTCCACTACAAAAATGAAATGTTGAAAAGTTCCCCCTTTTCAGAAAGCACTGGTGTCTTGACAGCAACCACTTTCAACTCTTAATTCCTCAATAATTTTGTGTTTCACTTCTTTCCTTGGAATTTTGAAATAAAAATAAGGTAGCTATTCAGCTTTTTGTTGTTGTGCACCAAGGCTGGCAAATAAATATTGCCATATTATTTTTGAGACAAATGACTAAGAATTATTATTCTCACTTGCTGTCTCAGTATATTAAAGAAGAAAGTGAAAGAATAAGGTGGATGCTCAGATGCAGCCTTGAGTCACCAGGGTTTTTTCTGTGAAAAATGCCTAAATTCTGGGCTAAGATTAAAGCTTTTCTTAAGTGTTGTTATTATTTTTTTTTCTTTTTTTTAAAATCTGAGACCTCTGTTGCCCTCTGAATTTTTTGATTGGAATAAAGAAGTAACTGAAAATGGAGTTTTAACTTCCTCTCCTATCATCCCAGCAGTTAGGTATAGGAGAGAGAAGGCTTATTTAATTTCCATTTGTCTTTTCTCTTATTTGGCAGGAGAGAGTTCAGTCTAAAGAAAGGGTGGTCTGTCCTGGAGCCCTGATCTCTCAACCAAGCTGATGAATCAAAAGGATTTTTCTCCCTTTTCCCTTCTGTTTCAAATAGGAAAGGTGATAGTTTGCCCTGTGGAATACCAGTTCCAAGGCTGGGCAGGTTCCCAGCTGTAGAAATGGGGATAAAGACTGAAGCTGTCTGCTCACATTGTAATTTATACTAGTTCACAATCTCCAAAGCTTGCTCTAGGACTAGCTGGTGTAGGAGTTTGGTGCAGAAAGAAATCCAGTTTTGAGTGTTGTTTTGGTATTACAGGTTATGTGCTGACTTGGTTATATACCAGGCATCCCTGAGCATAGTAAGTTTGTCCAAGCCTTAGTTTTGTACTTCTGAGTCATCCAGTGGAGCAAATCTCCGTATTGACAGATGTCTCTTGTAGGCATTTGTAGGTTACCACCTGCAATTATTATGATATTGACACTGTAAAGGAAATAGGCAACTTGTAAAAGGCTCACCAAGTATTTGCTGTCTCTGTTCCAGAGGGAGAAGGCTGCAGTTCATCAGCTGGAGGAAGAATATGAAGGCCTGCTGGTAAGCATGGGATGTGGTCATTTCTGAGACCCTGTTTGCTTTATGAACAGCTATGTGATTGTCAAGTGACACTTCAGGTTTTGACAGAGTGACAGATGCACATTTTAAATAATTCTATTCAGCAGTAAACTGAAAGTGCTTTGTAGTTTCTGAAAGATTTGTTTTGAGTCATGGACTTGAGATTAATGTGTTGCCTGCTGTATAATTGATTTACTCTCACTAGGAAGTTTATAGTTTGCACCTGGTGAAGGGGGTTGGTCACTAAGTAAGAGTAGAACTCTACCTCCTTAATAAGAGTAAATGTAGTGATAAAATTAGGCTGTATATAAAGCTTAAAAAGTTACTCAAAGGTTGGACTAGAATAAAATTCATCTTCCCTGCTTGGATCTTCATGTAAAACACAGCGAGAATCTTGTGCAAATGGTTTATTTAACACTTGGGGTCAGAATCTGATCCCTGGCAACCTGATTTCAAGTAACAGGATGTATATTATGATGTGAAGACAAAGAATTTTTTCTTCAAGTGTCAACTGTGCAAAAGATGCTGCTATAACATTGAGGATGTACTGTGAGCTGCAAATGCAAGTAAAAGGATGTTAAATGTTCAGACATTTCTTGTACTTCCCTCCCTGCCTTTTTGCTTGCCTGCCTACATGTCTGCTACACGTGTGTTTGAAGTAACTTTGAGAAGCTGCTGACATCAGGATGCCATTGTTCTATAAATCCTGACACATTGTCCACTGTCCATTAAACCCAGACACATCTGCTGTCCATTGCCAACAGGTTTTACAGACGTGTGGGTTTTACTGTTATTTCATTAAAAAAAACAACAAACAAACAAAACAACGGCAATGAAGCCATGCTATGCTCTTGGCTTCCCTTTCTCCACCCAGCTCAGGCATTTATGTCTTTATGGCTTCTCATTTCTGTACTTCCTTGCAGAAATATTCCTTTGAGAGAATGGATCAGCTTCGCCAGTTCCAGAACCTCATCCAGGCCACCAGCAGAGAGATCATGTGGATCAATGACTGTGAGGAAGAGGAGCTCCTCTATGACTGGAGTGACAGGAACACTGATATTGCCAGGAAGCAGGAGTCCTTCTCTGTAAGATAGCTCAACCTTCACATGCTTCCCATCAGGCCTCTCTTGGAATAGTCAGGGTGGAACAGCCTCTCTCAGGAGAGACTCATCAAAGGGTGTTTCTTCACTCTTTTGAAATTCCTGGGGGTTTTAATCAACAGTTTTCAATAAAGTACTATGTAATAACCTTTTGAGTCAGGACAGGAATTTTTTTGGAGGATTTTGCTCCCATTTTTGACCTTGGAATGTGGTCTTCTAGTCCACTACAGACCAGTGATCACCTCCAGCTTGTGTACACAGTCATTGTGATGGCAATGCCTAAGGAACTTGAATCAGGTAGTTTTAATTCTCCCTCTTGGCACTATGCAGGAGTCAGAGGTTCTTGTATTTGGCCCTGATTATCTTGTCACCAGGAAGCAGAGCTGTGCTGTCTTCCTCTGATGGTTCTGCCAGCAGCACATTGCGTGCATGGCCAGATGTAGTTTGCCCTGCTCCTTGTCTGTGGGTGTGTAGGGAAATTGAGCATGTGTGTTTGTTTAGCCAGTATTGGTGCTGGTCACCAAATTGAAAAAGGAATGTAAAGTTCACGCTATTATGGAGGTGCCTTTTTTTTAGTTCAGTTGTTCTGAATGTTGTAAGATGCAGTTATTTTTGCTTCTGTCATTCTTAAGAAAGGCAGAACTTTGCTTTGCTCTCTGAAACAGCAAGCCTAGAGACTGGAATTGAGATGATTGCACATTCTTTGATTCTACTGTCTTCATAATTAACTTCAGTGCACCTAAGGGAAACACTTTATAGTGTTAGAAGGGATAATTTTACATTATCACAACTATCTGGGAAATTTTAAGCAAATCATCCTGTGCAGTGTACTTGTTTAATGCTGTGTTTTGGTTATTTAGAAACGTATGAGTGAACTGGAGGTTAAAGAAAAAGAACTCAACAAGCTGAAGCAAGAAAGTGACCAGCTAGTGCTCAATCAGCATCCTGCTTCAGATAAAATCGAGGTGAGTTAGGCTTTGTGTGATTTCAATTGCTCCTTTAGTTGCTACAAGGGAAAAGTTCTCAGTGAAAGTTCAAATACAAAGTGCTGCATTAGGGCTCAAGAGGGGTTTGTCTGCCCAAAATCATGTCCATTTTACCCAGCTGTATGAGGTACTCTAACAAATGTTAATACATTCCTTTACAAACCTGGCCATTAACAACTGCATGGTGATAGATGCAAGTAAAATTAATTTGAAGCTTAGGGAGTTACCTGAGTGTGTTGCAATTATTGTATCTTGTTTGACCTGACTACAGTGCCACAGAATTTATGGTAGGAAGACATGTCATTGCTGTTGTGCTGTCTTAGCAGGCATATTTTTAAAAAAGCCACACCCTTTGTTGAAGGTTTATGTTTAATCCAGGTGCAAATACTTTCTGCTGCTGAAATTCATAGTGCCTTTCTACAGCTTAGCCAAGACACTTTTGCTTTCACAGCTTGGTGTACTCTTTAATTAAAAAGGCTGCAACAATTTGGAAGACTTAATTTTATTAAGAAATTTGTTGCAGTCTCAAGAGTGCATAAGAACTCTGCAACTGAAGAAGCTAAAACGAAAAAAAATAATCCTTTCTGCCTTTCAGTGTATTTACTTGGTTAGCTGTTATGATATTGTTTAAAATCCTATTTCTTCTGTAGTCAGTTTCTCTCTTAAAGGAAATATTCTTTTAAGCTCCAGCAGTGAAGTAAAAGTTGTGTGTAGTTTTTTAAAGAATATACATAGTGGCTGCTTGAGTATTTTGAATCTAAAACCAACCAGCATAAAATACCATGTTTGGAGGTGTTCTTGAAAGAAGGAGAACATGGCCATTTACAGCTGAAATACTTTATTTGCACTTTATTTGTTTGTGCATTTCGCCCCTTTTTGTTAACTCACCTGGGGCTTCATGTTGCTCAAACAAATTCAGGTCATGAGCAGATTTCTCTTTGTGTCTCACAAGCAGGTATTTAACTCATTTCAGTTAGGTGGATGCTTAGAAGTTGCAAAACATTTGCATGAATTTGTTTTAGCAGATTTTTCATTTACATTTGTGTGGAGCATAGATAATTTTGCTTGAGTCTAGGTTGTGGGAGAGAGATCAGTGTGGTGACCTGAGCTGTGTATATTACTGTTTTTCTTAGGCCTACATGGATACATTGCAAACTCAGTGGAGCTGGATTCTTCAGATTACTAAATGTATTGATGTTCATCTGAAGGAGAATGCAGCTTACTTCCAGGTGAGTAGTGATGTGGGGAATTCACACTACTTTTAAAAAAGTGTGACTCCCATCAAAGATATATTTATTGTGCATAGCACACTGTTGCCAAGTTATAAATGTGCCAGAGGTGAACTGGGATTTTTCATTAAAGGAGTCCATCAATTTTAGCAGACATTTTGAAGAGCTACCACAGCTAAAGTCACAATTTTTTCCCATAGTTCTTTGAAGAGGCCCAAGCCACAGAGTGCTACCTGAAAAACTTACAAGACTCTATCAGAAAGAAGTTCATCTGTGATAAGAGCATGTCACTGCAGACTTTGCTGGAGCAGATCAAAGAGCTGGAGGTACTGTCACACTCGCCTGACAGGTTATGTTCTGCTTTTCTGGGAAATCAGCTGCCCTCTTTGGATACCAAATGTAAACCCAAGTGCTCTGCAATGTTTAAATACAGCACTGTATGAACTTGAGACCATTATATTTTAAGTTTGGAACAAATCCAACAAATTCCCAAGTTTCTGACATGCTAACAAATGAAAATCAAAATAATACTTTTATTCTTAGGTGGTAGAATAGATTTTGCCTCAAAGGATAAATGCATTTGATAAATTATGTCAACCTATCACTGTAGTCTTTTTGAAAGGATAGAAGTCAGCTTTTTTAGCTGTTTTCTTCTTGTGAATTAAGCACTACAGTCCCAAATCGGAGAAAAATGGTCAGTGGTGTAAAAGGCCAGTTGATTAAGTCAGTTTGAAAGTGTAATTGTTCCCTTTTCTGTTAGCATTTATTTTGTTAGATTCTTTCAATTTATGCCTCTGTTTCTTAAACATTGGTTTAACCACATTAAAGATCTGTATGAAAAAGCTGCTATGCAAATTGTGCAAACTTTGCTTCTTGCCAGAGCTGCAAAGACACTTCGTTAGATGTTCCTCTGCTCTTTTTAAAACTGCAGTTTTATGTTGTAGGCCAAAGACTCATAAAGTAAGTTTTGCCTACTATAAGCTCCAGATGTATCCCTCTCTTAATAAAACAGCAGGAACTAGATGCCTTTTCTTTTTAGAATAAAATTGTAACATATAATTAATCTTTGCAGAATGAACGAGAGAGAATTCTTGAATACAAGAGGCAAGTGCAGAGTTTGGTGAATAAATCCAGGAAGATTGTGCAGCTGAAGCCACGTAACCCAGACTATCGAAGTAACAAGCCCATTATCCTCAAGGCTCTTTGTGACTACAAACAGGATCTGGTATTTTATTCCTTTTTGGCTGAGAAAGATCATAATGTAAACTAGAACATTGTAAATTACATAGTATGCAAACCATTGAGCTGATAGGTGTAACCCCTTTATCTGCTTGAATTTCTTTGACAGAAGAAGCTCTGCCTTTCTTGCCATTATGAATAAACAAGTAGGTTCTTACTGGTTAATAAATCTAGTCAAAATTACTATTATTAATCTATTAAATAACATTAATACTCATGTTTCAAATTAGAACACAGAAGTCTTGTTGATATAGGATTAAAATTGTTGTATAGATGCCTCTCAGCATCCACAACTTTTTTTTTTGTGATTGTTCACCTTTCCAGTGCTTCTCTGGATCCTTAGGTGAACAAATCATCTAACAAAAGTGAGGGATATACAGTTATTCATTAGTATTCCCATTTCTTTTCTGGATGGGCTATGAAATGAATGGTGATGTTTTTTCTTCCTCCTCAGTACTGAGGCTGCTTGGGTTTATTTGTGTATTTTTTCTGTAACAGTAAACTTAGATGTGCTTTCTGCTTATGTGCTTTTTCCTGCACCATGGCCACACCCATGGCTGCCTGGTGTCATGATTTCTGGCAGTTGGAGCTGGTGAATCTGGCTCTGCCACACTCACTCCCAGTACCTTTGCAAATACAGATGCAGCACTAAATATCCTCATGCCTTCAGCTCACTGGCTTAAAGCCGTGTGTGGTTGCATAGCTTGCCAGGCCATGTGTCCACATTCAGTCTTTGTCAGGGCAGACCCCAGATCTGATGATCTACCAGACTGTCAACTGCTCAGTGTGTTCCCTGGCTCACTCTTGGGCTTTTTTGGATTTTCTTCACGTGGAAACCAGATTGAGGGAGAAGGGGTTGGTCTGTACTAATCTATTTTCCCAATATGAAGCTGAGATGCACACCCAGACCTGGCAGCTGGGAAGCACTCCTGCTTCTGTGATCTAGGTGCATCTTCCTTGTCTGTCTCTCCTGGGAGCCCCACCTTACTTGACTAAGGGAAAGCATTGTTCTGCATCCCTTTCAGAAAACGGTGCGCAAGGGCGATGAGTGCATCCTGAAGGACAACAACGAGCGCAGCAAGTGGCTGGTGACCGGCCCCGGGGGAGTGGACATGCTGGTGCCATCTGTCAGCCTTATCATCCCACCCCCCAATCCACTGGCTGTGGATCTTGCTACCAAGTGAGTTTGGACACTTGCCTCTGGGATTAAGTTCACTCAAAATAGCAGCCAGTCACAAAATATGTTCTGTGCCTTGATCAGAGTGCACTCCCCCTGCTCCTAAAGGTGGGGGATTAAGGACTAGACCCTTGGCTTGAGGAAACTCGCTTCAGTGAAACTGGAATCTAAGTTGGGGCCTAGAAATGTTAAATGTTAATGTCTGTGAGGTTTTCCTCACTTATACTGATGAAAGTCATGTATAAATTAATTTCCAAGATTTTTTCAATGAGCCTTTCTCAGTTTACAGAATGAGCCTTAACACACTCCACATCTGGTTGATGTTTCTTGCGATGTTTTGTAGCTGTGCTACAAGGACAGATGCATTCTGATCATGGTTTTTTTTTTTTTTTTTTTCTTCTCATGCTAGAATTGAGCAATACTATGAAGCTATTTTAGCTTTGTGGAACCAGCTGTATATCAACATGAAGAGCCTGGTGTCCTGGCATTACTGCATGATTGACATTGAGAAAATCAGAGCTATGACTATTGCCAAGGTAAGATGCCAGCTGGCCTTGCCTGCAGACCAGAGGCATCCATGACCTGATGTCTGCTGTCCCCAGCAGACCCTGCAGTATCCTGTGCAGATGCATGTTCTACAAAACTATGGGCCTTCCTTTTGCTCAATTGCACAAACATTCATATATGGAAGTTTTAATTTTATTGTAATGTTATTAAAGAAGAAATAAAATGTTTTCCTACTCAAACACAATACAGATAAGCAGGAAGATTAGCTAAGGGAATTTATTACATGCTTGCTGTACTTGTTGCCACTGTACAAGGGCATGGATAAACAGAGTAAGAGTAGGATTTTAAACTGCTCTTAAGGTATGAAATGATGGTAACAAGGATAGATTAACTCTGATAGGACTCTTAACACCATACTTTTAGAGGCAGCCTAGTTAGGATTTATTCTAAAGTGTGATTACTTTGAGTTTTTTATAGGTTTATTAGTTTGTTCCTTAATGATTAGCTAGTCATAAAACTTCCTCAATTGCTTTTTTTCCTTTTATTTCAAAATTCCCTTTTTCCCTATTTCAGCTGAAAACAATGCGTAAGGAAGATTACCAAAAAATAATAACTGACCTGGAGATCCATTATCAAGAATTCCTCAGGAACAGCCAAGGCTCAGAGATGTTTGGTGATGAAGACAAGCGAAAGATCCAGACTCAGTTCACTGATGCTCAGAAGCACTACCAAACCTTGATCATACAACTGCCTAATCAACCACGACAGCCACAAACAGGTTTGTTGTCATCCTGGCTTTTGCAGAGTTTGGATTGCTGGGGTTTCTTTGTTCCAGAGGTGGCAGGTGGTGCATTCTTTTCATGTGAAAATGTTCTCTTCAACATACAATAGGAATATGTTCAAGAACTATCCTGCTGTCTCCCAACATAACAAAACTGGCCATGTTTTGGGGAAGATTTTGTTCTTCCTTCCTTTGGTGGGAATCTGGGAATAGTGCTCCAAAATCCATGGAACTTGCTGAGAGAATTAGAAGAATTTAGTCATCTGATATGTTTCTGTTAGTAGGAAGCAAGTTTAAATTTCTGTGAAGTTGAGATTTAATTTCCTGAAACAGCTGCCTAAGGGCCAGATCTTCCACCTGTTCCCAGTTCTACAGATAACTCAGTACTTGGATCACTTGGGCACTGCCTTGTCTTCCCACATGTTCCTGCTCAGTTCTCTGGCAGCTGATGCTTACCCAATTCATTTTTCAGTGGTCCCAACTGAGAGCTGTCCTGTGGGCTCCTCAAACACCATTATTGTTAATGAGAGAAACCGAGAGCATGAGAAGCAGGAGGCCTGGCTGCTGATGGAGCTTCAGAAACTTCGGCGTCAGATTGAAGCTGCTGAGATTCAGATGGTTCAAAGAGCTCCTCTTGGAGTGGATCAAGGGGCTATGCACGACTTTTCAGTCAGAATAAAGGACTTGGAGGTAACTGTGGATGTTTGAGCATCTCAAGTTCAGTATGACTCTGTGCTGCAGTTCTGTTTATGATCATCTAGGAAAGACAGCTTGTGTGCAGAAAAATTCTCAGTTGGAAGCTAACCATAATTATTTGGATTTTGGATTAGAACTTACCTTCCAAGTAGAAAAAGTTGACTCTTGAATTTTAGAAATCAAATTCTGCCTGGCAAGGAATACAGAAAGACTGATGTCAGGTGCCCTTGAATTCATGCTAAGCTTCATCCAGAGTAAAGTCCTTTTTCAAGGATTTCACTTAACCACCTACCTATAAAGTGCTGTCTATGAGATACAGACTGGATACACGAGACTTACTATCCCTCTCCTAGCTCTTTAGATTTGTAGGAGTCCATGGAGAGAAGATTAGTACAAAAAGGTAACAGGTTCAGCATGTGAGAAATTCCTGTGGGGCAATGAGGTTGCAAAGGTCTCAATAACAGAAGGACCTTGGCATGTCAGAGCTGAGTTTTGGAGTCGAGATGCTCAAAAAGACATTTAACCTATTGTGGACTGAAAAGAAACTGCTCAATAAGTGCTTGCCTTGAAGAAAGCAAGCTCACCCACTTCTGGAATCCTCAGTCAAGCTGGTTATGTAAGAGCAGACTGCTTGGATAAGGAGACCAATTCCATAAGAATATGGAATAGAATGATCATTCAGCCAACCAAAAATGTGTAAACCAGGCATTCTCTTTTCCTTAGGGTGTGCAGAATGACTCTCAAATAATGGCTGAAACCCTCAATAAGCATAAGGACTTGCTGCCTAACTTCAGAGGCTGTGAGAAGTATGTGTACTTGCAATCAGAGATAAACGCCCTCTTTCAAAAACTGGAAAATATTAATGGTGTTTCTGCTGGCTACTTAGACAGGTAAGTAAATAGAGGCTGTAGCAATAAATACTCACTTTCTCCCATAATTCTTAGTCCAGAAAGCTGCCTTTTGTTACCAGTAGTGTAAATAACGCATTCTCTGCAAATGTGTACATGTTGATAGGAACAATTTACGTGAATTTCTTGTCTTTTCTGGAACACTTTAAAAAGAAAAGTGAGAAGCATGGGTATTGCAGAAATTTCTTGTGTTACGTATTCTCTTCAGCCAATCATCTCCTACTAATTACAAACAACACTGTTACTTCCTTAGTCCATAATGGATTTGCCTTGTATCATTTATTTTAGCTTGAATGCACTGAGGTGTCTGCTCCAGGTTATTCTGCAAACAGAAGATGTGATCAGAGTTTTTGAAGTCAGGCTGTCTGAAGAGGAGACTGTTCCTTTGGATCTTGATAAAGTGGAGGCTTACCGGGCTTGTCTGAAGGTGAGGGGCCAAAACCCAAAGACACAGCAAAACAAAATTTGTAGCTGCCAGCACTGATTTATTGAGCTGGGGGAAACCCTTCCAAAACCACAGGAGACAGAAATGCTGATCCTGTTGTATTTTGTGTATAGACATACAATGTTTTGTAAATGAGGGAGTGTTGCTGGCTGGTTAAGGGAGGGGATTTCCTGCCCTGCTCTGCACTGATGCAGCCTCCCCTTGAGTCCTGTGTGCAATTTTGGGTGCCACAAGATAAAAAATCAAAAGGGGGCTGTGAGAATTGATAAAGGACTTTGAGGAAGCTGTATGAGGAGCAGCTGAGGTCACTGTTCAGCCTGGAGGAGACTGAGGAGAGACCTCACTGCAGTTACAACTTCTTGTGAGGGGAAGAGAGAGACAGGCACTGTTCTCTTGTAGCTAGGCTTGGGTCCCATTACAGGACCCAAGGAAACAGGAAGGAGCTGTGTCAGGGGAAGTTTAGGTTGGATATCAGGAAAACGTTCTTCATCCAGAAGTGGGCACTGGAAAGGCTCCCCAGGGCAGTGGTCACAGCACCAAGCCTGACAGAGGTCACAAAGTGTTTGGACAATGCTCTCAGGCACGTAGTGTGACTCTTGGGGTGTCCTGTGCAAGGCCAGAAGTTGGACTCAATGATCCTTGTGGGTCATTTCCAACTCAGGAAGCTATGATTACATGGAATTATTGAAAGTAATATGCAGGTTATTACCTTTTTCACCCCCTGATTGTTGCTGGCCCCACAGCAAGGGCAGCTGCATGGAAGGTTTCTGTAACCCATTTGTGTACACTATTATCTGTGTTTATTTATAATATTTATATTATCCTTGTTGTCCTCTAGGTATAACAAGTAAATATGAGTGTTATTGAGTGTCTTAGTTTTGCTACAGAGCCTGTGTCAAATCTTAGAGTGAAAAGTATCCAGCCTGTACAAGGGGAAAAGGGAAATAACTGCTTTGCTGGGCACAAAGTTGTCTTGCAGATTCAGTCTTTTATCAGCCTTTATTTGCTGGTCCTTTTGTACACTGAATACATTTGGGAAAACAAGAAATCTTTCATTATTTTCTGTTCTTACCTTTAGTAGGGAAAAAGCGTGTAGGTGGTGCAAATGGAGGACAACCCAGTTACCTTTTTATCATGTCAAATGAGAGCTGCAGTTCAGTTGCTGGGAGTTGTTCTTAGCTGGTGCAAATTTGAGCTCCATTAAAAAAAAAAAAAAAAAAAAAAAAAAAAAAAAGCCAAAAAAAAAAAAAAAAGCTTGAGCACATCACTGAAGGCTGTAGCCATCCCTGTGACTGGGGGATGCAAGGCAGACCACTGCCTGCCTGTGCTGTATTTTCCATTTGCCCACAGTATGCAAGTATGTGTACCTAAACAAGAGTGTGTGAGAAGAAACATCTCCATGGAAGATGTTAATAAAAATGTAAATAGGAAAAAAAAAAAAAAATCTGTGTAGATTTTTAGGTATTTAAAAACTGGATATGCTGCTCCTGAGGCTTGATTCCACAGCTGTTGCAAGTACAGGAATCTTTTATACTTCAGTGAAATTTTCTAGTCAGTTGTTTCTAGGAGCAAGCAAGGCTCTTGTTCTGCTCTGGTAACTGCTCTGCAGAGTTCTGAGAAACTGAAATGTTGACTTCAGAACAGAATAGCAGAGGGCTCTGGTTCAGCAAATTATTTGGACTAACTTTAAACACATTTTTAAGCCAAACTGTTTACCAAAATAGGTGTTTCACTTTAAATAGGTCCAGCTGACATCACTATACATACCTTACTGAGTTAAAAACAACATTTTAGATTTCAACATACTATGCATGCTGTTAAATTTGTTAAATACAAGTGTCTTCTCAAGAGTAAATTAGATGACAGCATTTTGATTTTTTTTTCTCCAGAAAATGAAAGCAGACCTAAATATGAAGAAGTCATTACTGAACACCTTGGAAAATGAGCTGCAGAGAACACTTCAGATTCACTCACAGTCTTGCCAGTCATACACCCTGTATGACATGGACATTGGAAAGTACTGTGACAAAGTTACTCAGCTAATAGACCGCTGGCAGAGGGCTGATAAGCAGATAGATAACAGGTTTGTTCATGTTTTCATAGCATTTTCCTTATTGCTGTTGCTACCAAGATCATCTCAGCAGTGAAGTCTAAAAGAACTGATGTACACTAATCTTTGCTTCCAAAGGACAAGTGGCAAAGGACTTCAGGGCAATAAGACTTGAGCAATTGTGAATAGGTTGAACATACTTCAAAAGGAATTGTGTAAGACCAAGCAGAAAAAGGTAGTTAGCCATGCAAATGTCTAACCTATGTGCTAAAGAGTTGTTCTGATTTTTTTAAAAATTCTTTCTAATGTTCTTGGATTATGTATTTCCAGTCAGCATTTTCCCCCTCAAGAAAGCAACCTTGCTTATTCCTCAACACCCTATACTTGTATGTGAGGGTTAAAAAAGTAATACTAAGAATTAAGTAACACAATCAAACCTTGAATTTGAATCATGAACTGAAGGTGTATTCTGATTTTTTTGAGGGTGAGAGGTGGAGGTTGGGGTATGGTTTTAGTTTGTTTTATTTTTATCTGAGGACAAAACGTAGTCCTAACTGGTTGCTGTTTCTTCAGTGAAAATTGATAACAAGAGTACTGAAATTGGCAAAATTGATTTTTATCACTGCAAGTTTCATTCATCCATCAGTTTGTCGGGAAGGCCCAACCTCTGTGTATTACAGAGTTACTCAAAAGTGATGTATTAAAACCCCATACTGGGTGACTAATAACCAGTACAATTCTCATTTATTTATAGTTTTTGGTCAGAATCTTCTTCTCAGTTCTTCCAATAGTTTTACATACGTTTATTTCTGTGTCTTATTTCTGAAAACTGTAAAGAGAGAGAAAGAGAATTTCTATTTTGACAGGATTTCCCCTTTTTTTCCCCTAGATCATGGGATTTAGAAAGGCAGATCAAACAGCTGAAAACCTACCGAGATCTCTACCAGGCCCTGTGCAAATGGATCTGTGATGCCAAGCGCCGGCAGGATTCCATTGAGTCCGTGAAGCTGTGTGATTCCAACACTATCATGAGATACCTACATGATCAGAAGGTGTGCAGCACCTGAATGAGCTGTCTTCAGTTATCTGGAATTTAAATTGTTCTGCTATGCAGAAAATATCAGTATCAATGCAGTCTGTAATACAGTGGCCTGTTTTGAATTATAAAGTATGCAAGCTACCAAAAAACACCACATATGTAGAAGGCAGGAGGGAGGAAATATTATTGTCCTCATTACTTTCTGTCAGCACTGCAACAGATTATGAACAAGACTGTGTTTGGCTCCTACACATTCACTGACACTTCTACACATCAGCTTTGAATTAATTCAAGGGACTGTAAGATGGTGTGACTTATGGGACAAATTACAGCACAAAAATAGAAATCAAGTAAATACATTTAAGCTAAAGTCAAGGAACTCTGCCTTCCCAGCTCTGGGGGTATTTCAGTTGCTGGGTGTTCTCTCTGAGAAAAACCTTCTTATGCCCAGAGTGCTTGCTGTTGTAAAAACTGCCCAGCTACAGGTCATTTCAGATCTCAGCCTCAGGGGCTGCAGGAGTCTCCTGCTGTAGGTGCTTTCTGATGTAGGCAGCATGTACAGGAGGAAATACAGGTAAATCTTGCAGGAGTGTTTCACAGCTCACTTTTCTCTTGACAGAACTTGCACAGTGAAATCTGTGGGAAGCGAGACAAAGTCGAGGAGCTTCTCAAGCATGCAGATCAGTGCTCAGCTGCAATTAAGGTACTTGGATCTCAGCATTTTTATGGGGTGTGGTTTTTCATGGTCAGGCACATCCCATTGTCTCTGCTCTGCTGACGGGTGAAGAGTCAGCTCCCTGATGTGTGTACAGAAATTGCTGTGTGAAGTACTTCTGGGTACAAAACACAATGAAAGCAATTTGTGTACTTGCCACCTGAAGACTATGGGATCATGCAGCAGACACCAGTGAGAGCTTCTCTTGTGAATCAAAGCCTCCCTCTAGCCAGACCCAACTTTCCAGTTCACGTGTTAAAAAACATAAGGAAGTCAAGAACAGATTGTACTTAGCAAATTAGGTCTGGTTGGGATCTGATCTAGGAGGCAAGACAAATGCAGATTAGCAGGAGGAATGGTGTGCAATAGCCACGAAAACCAATAAGGCACAGAGGGAATGGTTTTGTGGTCCTTCCATTTTTGTCACCTTTATATCTGTGCTTTCTCCAGCTCAATCTTGCTCTCTATGACAAAGATTTTGCTATATATGTGACATGGCATATGTCATACAAAAGAGATGCAGAGACTGTTATTTCTGATGAAATTTTGGTGAATAACAGTACTTAGACCAGCTACTCCCATGAACCTTTTTCATCTCTGTGTAGCCCTCAACTTACAGAAACAGTTGTCTTCTTGTCTTTGAAAAATGTTTTTCCTCTTTTTCCCTGGTCATTCTCCTCCATGAATCTCCACAGGGATACTTGAATGGATGATCTTCTGTTTATGACAGAGGATCATCTGTACACAGTCAGAAATACAAACAAGGGAAAAAAATAAACTTTTCATGAAAAAAGCAAAACCAAAACCCCCAAAACTTGCATTTTCTGAAGTAGATTAACAGAGAATTCTTTGACAGCTTCTAAATGGGTCTTGCTTTTTGTCTTATTTTTCAGGATTATGAACTACAGGTTGCTTCCTACAGTTCAGGACTAGAAACATTACTCAACATACCTATCAAGAAGAGTGTGGTTCAGTCTCCTGCTGTGCTGATTCTACAAGAGGTACCTTTCTTTCCTCCCCTTCAGTCTTCTGAATACATTTGTGTGTGTGAGCCCTTGTGAGTCATACCCAGCTGTATCCTAATACTTAGCATGTCACTGATAATGTGCACTAGGCACTTAAGCACAATGAGTTAGTGCAGAATAATCATTGTGCTGTAAAATCAGACCTGGTCTTATTCAGACATCAGATTAACCCTCAGGAATCTTTCTCCTTCCTATGCAGTGTCCACTGCATACATGCTGTGAGAATGGTAGGTCCATGCTCCGAGTGGTTTGGTCCCTTTCAGCCTGGGAATTAACTGCTATTGAAAATTAAACTTGGGTTACTTGTAACTGTCAGACAGGAAGAACATGATGAACCAGGGGATGAAGGCTTGAATTTAATAACACATCAGCAATGGGGGGCAAGCAATCCTGAAAAACCAAAAAAGGTTTGGTTTTTCTTAAGGAAGAATTTACACTTTCAGGAAGTCATGTGAATTTGTGAGGAGGAGAATTTGCTTTTTACTTTGTCAAGTGCTAGCTTGACTTTGACTTTGTACAAGCTGCTAACAATTTTGTTTCTTTTCAAGGCTAATGAGGCTCAGTCCCGCTATATAGAGCTTCTTACAAGATCAGGAGATTATTACAGATTCTTGAGTGAAATGTTAAAGAGCATGGAGGATTTGAAGGTATTCTAACTCTTTTATTTTCTGTAGCTTTCATTTTTACCACAGATTAGAAAACTGTCACTAGTCAGAGGCAGAAAGTACAATGTAAAATAGCTCACAAAACTATATCCAGAACTCAGAGGTATCCTGCAAAGGAGGCATATTAGCAGTGTCGTGGAAGAGCATCTTTTGTGGAAGAGTACAGTGTTTTACAAAGTGTGAAGTGAGGTAGAGAACTGGTCTCCTTGGTAAATAAGGAGATGCTCATCAAGGCACATGAGCAAGCCTTCCCTGCCCATCCTAGCCTTGACCTCTGTGACAGCACGGCTACCTCAGTGCTGAAAATTTCCTCCTCATGGTTGAGGGCACCTCGCTTTAGACCATATTCTAAAGCATTCCAAAAGAAGCGACTTCTGGTTTGATACAGCTCAGTGAAACAGAGAGGCTCATTGAAGAAGTTGCATAATGCAATGTGATTTTCACCTGTTTGAAAACTGGGGAGGTTCTAAAGGTGACTATTTCATACTTCGGTGGTGAGCTGCTACACCACATTTTACTATCAGTAACACACCTCCCTCCCCCTATCAAGTATCTTTTCCCCTCTGAAAGTCGTTATGTGCTGATTTCTAAATGAGGTTTGACTCTGAATAAATAAAGACTCCAGAATTTGTCTTGACGACATTAAATAAAAAAAGGGGCTTAGCTCTCATTGAAGCAGTGAAAAACAATATTTTTAAGTTGTCAGTGTTACAAATTTATATTTTAATGCATGTGATGATTTTGAAGCAGTTGTCACAAATATTTATGGGAGTTTCTCTGTTTGTTTGTTTTTTCTGCCATCATGTTGCAGATGAAAAACACCAAAATTGAGCTCCTGGAAGAAGAACTCAGGCTTGCTAGGGATTCAAATTCAGAGACAAGCAACAAACATAAATTCCTGGAGCAAAATCTGCAGAAGTACCAGATGGACATTTCTCAGCTCAAGGCAAAGCTGATGAGTTTGGAAGAAATGAAAAGACAAGCTGAAATGGATGGAAATTCTGCTAAGCAAAACCTAGACAAATGCTATGCCCAAATAAAGGATCTAAATGACAGAATAACCAGGTTGACTTATGAGACTGAAGATGAGAAAAGGAAAAGGAAGTTGCTGGAGGATAGATATGAGCAGCAGAAGAATGACTATGACCAACTGCAAAAAACAAGGCAAAATGAGAAAGACACCCTTGGTTGGCAGAAGTTAGAGTCTGAGAAGGTCATCAAGGAGAAGGAGTACGAGATAGAAAGATTAAGGGTTCTTCTTCAGGACGAAGGCACACGGAAGAGGGAGTATGAAAATGAGCTGGCTAAGGTAAGGAACCAGTTTAGCGAGGAGATGAGTAATTTAAAGAACAAGTATGAAACAGAAATTAATATTAAGAAGACAACAATCCAGCAGATAGCTGCACAAAAGGATGATGATGCGAAAGGCCTCAGAGCCCAGGTTGACAGACTGACAAGAGAGAACAGAGACCTCAAGGATGAGATTGTGAGGCTGAATGATGCCATCCTGCAAACAACAGACCAGCGGCGGAGGGCAGAAGAAGATGCTCTCCAGCAGAAGGCTTGCAGTTCTGAGGTGTCACAGCAGAAGCATCAGTTAGAGCTGGAGCTGAAACAGATCATTCAGCTTCGTGGGGAAGACAACTCGAGATACAAGCAGGCTCTTGAGGAGGCTGCCTCAACTATTCAGGATAAAACTAAGGAGCTGGAAAGGCTAAAGCTTCAGCTTCAGGAAGAGGCTAAAAGCCGATGGGAACTTGAAAATGAGTTGGCTAAGGTAAGGAACAGTTATGATGAGGAAATTATTAGTTTAAAGAACAAATATGAAACTGAGATTAATATCACAAAGAACACAATTCACCAGGTCACCATGCAAAAGGAAGAGGAGACAAATAATTATAGAACGCAGCTTGATAATGCCATGAGAGAAAATAGGAATTTGTGTGAGGAAATTAGGAGACTGAAGAATACAATAAGTCAGACAACAGATAATCTACGGAAAATAGAAGAGAATGCTCAGCAGCAGAAGGCAGCTGGCTCAGAGCTTTCTCAGAAGAAACAGCAGCTGGAGATTGAGCTAAAACAAGTTATTCAGAGACACTCTGATGAAAGCATGCGATACAAACAGTCACTTGATGATGCTTCTAAAACCATTAAGGAAAGAAACAAAGAGATTGAAAGGCTGAGAAAGTTGTTGGATGTAGAAACAAGTCAGAGGAAAGAAGTGGAGGATGAGAACAGTCAGTTGAAAAGAGTCCAGTTTGACCTGCAGAAAGCAAACACGAGTGCGACTGAGACAATTAACAAACTGAGGATCCAAGAGCAGGAACTGGCCAGACTGAAAATTGACTTTGAAAGAGTTTCACAAGAGAAAAAAGGCAGGGATCAAGAAAGTGCAAAGTTCCAGAGCACTGTGAAAGACTTGCAGATCCAGAAACATAAGCTGGAGGAGGAACTGTGCAGACAGAACAAGAATTTAATGGAGGAAACATCCAGGAGGAAAAAACTGGAGGAGGAGATAGAAGGCATGAGGAGATCTCTGAGAGACCAATCGGTTAAGATAACTAATCTCACACAGCAGATAGAGGAAGTATCTATTGTAAAGAAGAGGAATGAAGATGACCTTAGACACCAAAGAGAAGTATTAGATGGTCATGTGAGAGAGAAGCAAAGATACATGGAGGAGTTAAGAAAGTACACCTCTGACATTGAGGCTTTACGTCGTCAGTTGGTCCAGGAACAGGAGCAATTAAAACAGGCTCACCTACGATATGAGCACTTACAGAAAACCTCTGAGGAAAAAAGCAAAGCCTTGAATGAGTGCAAAATAGAGATTGAAAGGCTTCAGTCTCTCACCGAGAACCTTACCAAGGAGCACTTGTTACTGGAGGAGGAGCTGCGAAATGTTAGATTGGAGTACGATGACCTCAGAATGGTCAGAAATGAAGTTGATGAAAAAAATACCACCATTGCTGAACTAAAGAATCAGCTTCAGATGAGCAGCAAGCAAACCCTGGAACTTCAGGGGTTGCTTAATGATTTACAGAAAGAAAGGGAAAAATTGAGACAGGAAATTGAAAAATTCCAAAAGCAAGCTCTAGAGGTATTCACACATATTTTGATCCCAGCTTTACTGTTTCTCAAATATATAATTAATTGCAGTGTCAATTTGAACAAATTAATTCACCCTTTGCAGTTTGAAGTCACTGTACTTGTGACTAACATCCCCTTTATGACCCTTCCTCTTGGTTAAGTTGTAAATAAAAATGGCAGGATTTGGCCAATTCCTTAGGCTCTTTACTCCCTGGGAGCTGTTCTAGGGAGCCATAAGCTCTCATCACCCAGGAGAGCCTTGTTCTTAGGCCTTGCCTCAGAAAAAATCTATGTTCTGTGCCACTGTCCAGGAAATCATCTTAGGGAAAAATGGGAGCGTGTGGAGTACCACTGTGTTTTTACAGTTGCTGACTGGGTGCTTCCCAGGCTGTTTCAGCCAGGATGGGTTAAAGCTGTCCTTTGAGGCTGACCTGAGTGCTGTCACAAACCAAACTGCCTAAAAACCCCAGACCCAACAAGCTGTCAAGGTGCTGATTAGCTGGGTAAGATGTTGACTCCAAGTGAGGATAAAAAGTCATGTTGTCAGCTGTACGTAAGGTACTAAAAGCTTATCTTTCAGGGACTGTTTGGGTAATTTATGTTCCTAAGTCACTAGGGGCATTTGCAGATTTTGCTATTGGCCCTTATTTCTTAAACTTTAGGTGGCAACATTAACAAGTTAAAGAAAACGTTTTTAAATATTTTGTTTGTCCTGGTTTCTTATACAAAGAGCTACTCTTTAAATATATACAAGAGAGCACGTGTGAAAATTGGTTTTTTTCCCTAGACTTGTTCCTTCTATTTCTTTTCTCATATCCTTTATTCAGTTTTTCTTCCCTTTATTCTAAAAACCCTAATACTGGTATTAAAAAAAATACTAACATTTTTATAACAACTGTGCATATATATATATATATATACACACTTACATATGCATGTATTACAAGTAGATAAACTTCTATTCAGTTTAATATGGACTGCATAAGAAATGCATGCTTGTGGGTGTTTGTGCATATGCATATATGAGGACACTGCATGAATTAAAACAGAAGGCAACATAGGTAAAATTGTTTGGAGTGATATGTGAAACTAAAAGGAAAGCAAAAATTGAGTCATATGTTTCCTTCTTATCCAAGTATGACCAGTCTTTAGCTGATGCAAATTCCCCTGGATTAGTAGGACTGCCAGGACATCTGCTGAGCATCAGGCTATTTATGAGTCTTAAATGCTCTGTGTGTTTGTCAGTGTACTGTGAGAAGTATCAAAAAGTTACAGAGAACTAAATCAGCTGAAGATTGAGGCTGCGGGTAACAGAATGAAGTCTCTTGAGTCTCTGACAGTTCTGGAGACACTGTAAGTGAAAGGATAATGTGCCTTCTCTGGTTTATGTGTGTTCATAATCTTGGTAAGGCACTACTGTGACTAGAATGTTTTCCAGTGGGAGCTTGCTGCAGGTTAAATGACAGGCTGGAGGGCATTGTAGGCAGAGGGCATAACTAACCAGCACAAGCTCTAACCATCCTTTCTTGGTTTATTTCTCCTTCACAACTGTAGGCATCCAGTAGGATTCAAGAATCCAAAAATCAGTATAGTCACATTATGCAAGAAAGAGAAACCCTGCTGATAAAAATGAGTGCTTTGGAGCAAGACAAAGCCAGACTGCAGAGATTAGAAGAGGAGCTGAACCGTTTGAAAGTTACCCTGGAGTCAGAATCACGTTCGAAGCAACGTCTGGAAAGTGAGAAGCAGCAGATTCTGAATGACCTCAATCAGTGGAAGAGCCAGCACTCCCGAACAGAGGAATCCATAAGGAAGATCCAGTGTGAGAGGGAGAAGAGTGAGAGGGAGAAGAACAACCTGAGGAGTGAGATCGAAAGGCTGCAGATGGAAATCAAACGGATTGAGGAGAGATACCGGTGCAGACTGGAAGAGACTGCTGTTAAAAACCAGTCGGAGTTGGAGTCAGAGCGTCTCAGGCTGCAAAGAGAGATTGAGAAACTCAAGCAGCGCCCATATGGGGCTCACAGATCTACACAGACCGAGGAAGACTTCTGTATTGACGCCTCCAAGTTGGTGTTCAGTGGGCTGCGGAAGAAGATCACAGCCATGCAGCTGTATGAGTGCCAGCTGATAGACAAACTCACCCTGGATAAACTGCTGAAGGGGCAGAGGTCGGTGGAAGAGGTCGCAGCTGACATTGAACCCTACCTCAAAGGGGCAGGTGCTATTGCAGGGGTGTCCCTTTCGCCCAGGCAGAAGTACTCTTTTGTTGAGGCCAAACGGAATCAGCTGCTCACAGCAGAAAATGCAGTCCTGCTCCTAGAAGCCCAGGCAGCAACAGGAGGTGTGATAGACCCACATCGAAATGAGATATTGACAGTGGACAGTGCTATCGCCAGAGACCTGATTGACTTCGATGACAGAGAACAGATCTATACAGCAGAAAAGGCTATTACAGGGTTTAAGGATCCTTTCTCAGGCAAAACTGTGCCGGTGTCTGAAGCCATCAAGAAAAACTTGGTTGACAGAGAAACTGGAATTCGTCTGCTTGAAGCTCAGCTGGCTGTAGGAGGGATTGTTGATCCTGTCAACAGTGTTTTCCTACCCAAAGAGATAGCTTTATCTCGTGGGTTGATTGACAAAGACCTGTACAGGATGCTAAACAACTGCCAAGGCAATACAAAGAACTTCATTGATCCCACCACCAAAAAGGCAGTCACTTACATGCAGCTGAAGGAAAAATGCAGGATTGAACCACACACTGGTCTGCTCCTCCTTCCAGTGCAGAAGAGGAGTATGTCATTCCAAGGGATCAGGCAGCCTGTCTCAGCAGATGCACTGCTTGAGGCTGGAATCATCAAGGAATCAACAAGGAATGACTTGGAAAGAGGTGCAATTACAGTGGAAGAAGTGAGTGAGAGAATTATTGATTTCCTTCAAGGCTCTAGCTGTATTGCTGGTATCTACAATGAAGCTACGAAAGAGAAACTCGGCATTTACCAGGCTATGAAAATAGGTTTGGTTAGGCCAGGGACAGCCCTTGAACTCCTAGAAGCCCAGGCAGCCACAGGGTTCATAGTGGATCCTGTCAGCAACGTGAGGCTGCCCGTTGAGGAAGCTTACAAAAGAGGCCTTGTTGGAATTGAATTTAAAGAGAAACTTCTCTCTGCTGAAAGAGCTGTCACTGGGTACAAAGACCCAGAAACTGGGAACATAATTTCTCTGTTCCAAGCAATGAACAAAGAGCTCATAGAGAGAGGCCATGGCATTCGTCTGCTGGAGGCCCAGATCGCTACTGGAGGGATCATCGACCCCAAGGAGAGCTACCGCTTGCCAGTGGAGACAGCCTACAAGCGTGGCTACTTCAATGAGGAGCTCAACCAGATCCTTAGTGATCCAAGTGATGACACCAAAGGCTTCTTTGATCCCAACACAGAGGAAAACTTGACCTACTTGCAGCTGAAAGAAAGATGCATAAAGGATGATGCAACGGGGCTCTGCCTTCTGCCGCTGAGAGAGAAGAAGAAGGTGGTGCACACCTCACAGAAGAACACCCTTAGGAAGCGCAGGGTGGTCATTGTAGATCCAGAAACAAACCGGGAGATGTCCGTTCAGGAGGCGTACAGCAAGGGCCTCATAGATTATGACACCTACACAGAACTAGCTGAACAGGAGTGCGAGTGGGAAGAAATAACTATCACGGGATCAGATGGCAGCAGCAGAGTAGTCCTTGTCGACAGGAAAACAGGTAGCCAGTATGACATCCAAGATGCCATTGATAAAGGCCTGGTGGAGAGGAAGTTTTTTGACCAGTACCGTTCTGGCAGCTTGAGCCTGACCCAGTTTGCAGACATGATTTCCTGCCGTAATGGCACTGATGAGGTGTTCCGGCACGAGTCCGTGACTCGCTCTCCCACCGTGCTGAGCGTCAGGAGCTCTTCTTCAGTGATCAGGAGCGGTTCTTTCTCAGAAACCCCAGATGAGTGCAGTCCTATCGCAGCCATATTTGACACGGAAAACTTGGAGAAAATCTCCATTTCAGAAGCTATACAGCGGGGCATCGTGGATAGCATCACTGGGCAGCGGTTACTTGAAGCCCAGGCCTGCACTGGTGGCATAATATGCCCTACCACTGGCCAGAGGCTTTCCCTTCAGGAAGCCACTAGCCAAGGCATCATCGATCAGGATATGGCCACACGTCTCAAACCAGCCCAGAAGGCCTTCATAGGGTTCGAAGGCATAAAGGGTGGACGCAAGAGGATGTCAGCAGCTGAAGCAGTGAAGGAAAAATGGCTGCCTTATGAGGCTGGGCAGCGGTTCCTTGAATTCCAGTACCTCACTGGAGGTCTTGTGGACCCAGAAGTGCGTGGAAGAATAACTACTGAAGAAGCCATTAGGAATGGATTGATTGATGGTCGTGCTGCCCAGAAATTACAAGACACCAACAGCTATCCCAAAATTCTGACCTGCCCCAAGACCAAGCTGAAAATATCCTACAAAGATGCAATGAACCGCTCAATGGTGGAAGACATCACTGGGCTTAAACTGCTGGAAGCAGCCTCTGTTTCCTCTAAAGGCATATCCAGTCCCTACAATGTCTCCTCGGCACCTGGCTCTCGCTCTGGCTCTCGCTCTGGCTCGCGTTCAGGCTCACGCAGCGGGTCTAGGAGAGGAAGCTTTGATGCCTCAGCAAGCTCTTCGTACTCTTACTCATACTCAGCCTTCAGCAGTGGGTCTATTGGGCGCTAATAACAAGTGAGGGAATGTGTCTGCATTTTATCATCATTTAGATTATCCTATATTCCATTAAATAAAAAAAAAAAAAAAAAAAAAACAACAAAGTAACTCAAAGCAAAGCCTTGAAGTCTTTTCTGAGTGTGTTGCACTTTTCTTCTGAAAAAGCTGTAAAATGCTTGAGTGAAAACTTACAGAATATAGATTAGGGAATGCAAAAGTAATATTTGTGAATTTTGAGTTTCGGTTCCCATTTCCTTTTAGTCTCTGAATTTTAATAGGTCTCTGTATATTTTAAATAATGTGTCATGTGCCTTCTCCTGTTATCTGTAACTATCAGCCTATAAGGTGATAACTGAGGTTTGAAAGTCTTGCAGTAGTTAACTTTTTATTCACATAGACCTTTTTCAATTTGCTATTATGAAAAAAATAGATATTAACAATATGGACAGAAAGTGCCCTTAATACTGGTTTAGAACCTATGCCATAAACATGACACTGTCTTTTAGATGCTCTACTTCTTTATGTTTGGCTAGCCATTTTCTGAAGTATAACTTGGTGGATCTAAAGGGCTATTAATAGGCTGGGCTTTTGTTTTACTGTTAACCCACATAAATTTTCTACTGTTTTGCTTGATTTCCCTGTAACAAAGAAAATAAAAAAAATATCCAACTGAACCATGTGAGCTATTCTGGACAATAAACTTCTGAAGTTTTAAAGTATTTGGTGTGTACTTAATAATTTTATCTGTAGATGTTCTTGAACGTGCAAGTTAGAGAAAGAACCATTTTTAAAAGAAGCAGACATTAGCTTTGTTGTAAAAAGTGTGCAGGCACATTACATTTCATGATGCTGAGCCTTCACTTTTATGAATGAGGACTTCTAATTCTGATTTTTCAGTAGGAAAATGAAGATAACACCAATAATAGAAGCTATGCCCCAGAAGCAGAATGCCTGTTTGCACACTTGTTTATAGAGCTGATGATGATAATGGGAAGCATATTTCTTCTGCTTGTGATCCAGCTCATTGTCTCTGCAGCTACAAGGGACTGAGTCAGATTTTCCCTTACACATCCATGCAACTTTGGACAATGAGCAGAACAAAAAACTGGCTGGCTTAGCTGTCCAAGTGTGGCACAGGAATATCTTTCAAAACCTGAACAATTGCCTCTTGTAATGTTCTTCTGCCTCTTCTGTTGGCTCCCAAAAGCCTAGGTTGAGAAAACCCTGGTAGTGTACCAGTGCTTGCATGATATCTTGCTGTCATCAGTTTTATGTAGGCTGCTGGCATCCTGCTGACTCCTTTTATCTGAGCTGAGAAACCAGAGTGGGACTAAATGATTGCAGTATTAGAGGACACAAGAGTGATTTAAAATCACTTCAGCCAGTGCAGAAAATTATTTGTGTACATGGAGGCTGTCCTGTCCTCTCCCCTGTGGCACACAGTGCAGGTACCTCTGGGTAGGCACAATGTTCTCAGCAAGGTGATTGATCAGTTACAAGAATTTAGTATGGTTTTATACAACTTCTTCAGTGACATGCTATGGTTTTATACAACACTTTAGTGACAAAACTGCTAGTGCAATTTGCAGTAGCTGAAATAATTTGTTCTGTTAAGTTGTTCAAAGCACATACACCTTTTAGCCATGAACCATGTAGGAACCCTGCTGCTCTATGAATTTTAGTTGCTATAGACAGAAAGAAGATGATGGGCATAAATGTTAACTGTTAATTATGCTGCCTAATTTTTTGTAGAACACTTATTTTCTGCAGTAAGGAGTAGCACATGTTCTGATCCTGCTCTCTCTGGATAACATTTGCCCTCTAGTCTGAGAAGCATTTCCAGTGTTTCCTGGAGATGAGGGCTGTGTATAAAATCTCTGCCATATATAAAGTATCTTCAGTTGCTGGACTAAAAAATTATTGGGACTCTTACAGGTCAGACCTCCACAGAAAGTAGATGAGAAAGTGCCTCCTGTCTTCTAGGAAATCTTCACAGCTTTGGAGATTTCTCTCTGCAGCTGAGTTTATTAGCTGTATGCGAGAGGAAGAGTCAATGTCTGAAAGGCTTTCTGACTGCTAGGGAGAAAAGACTGTTAAAAGAAAAATAAAGAAAAAAAAAAATCACTGCTTAGTAGAATCCCAGACTGATCCTGCAGCTTTAAGTGACTGTGGGGTTCCTAGGGTCTACAGTAAGAGTAAAACTGGTCACTACTAAAGGAAAGTTCACTGTTGGGTGCACACACCCCTGCAGTTTGCATAGGCTGAGAAAACCTGCACACTTCACAGCAGGCTGGGCTTCCTTTTTTTATTCAAGGCAATCCTGGCATCTCTGTTACCTTGTTTAGAGCTCCATCTTGCATACTATATTTTTTACTGCTCAGTCAACATTTTGCCCTCATAGTGACTGAAATAGGAGACGATATCACAGAAATTATGGTGACAGCACTTTCTCCTTGTACACATTCCATAGCAGCTGCTGGTGTGGTATTAGTTGTGGCTTTATGTGGTTTATGTAGGTGTGAGACTCAGGTGCCCAGGGTCTGAGTAGCAGCTGAGCCAGAGTAGGCAGCAGGTGGGGCAGGACACTGCTGATGTGGGATGCTAAAGAGATAAGTGGAGAGTTTTCCTCCACCATCAAAAGGTGCTGAGGAAGGAAGTTTGGAGGAATCTCTTTTTTCCATTTGCAGCCCTGTGGGGAGGTCAGCTGTCAGAGAGAGATGTGACAGGTGAGCACACCAAGTGAGGCAGTGTGGAGGCTGTGTTTGCAGCAGTGCTCAGCATTTCTGGGCTGGGAGAGCCTTACCTGGGGGTCGAAGGCTGTGGTTTGTTGTAGCTGGGTGTAGCAGGAGCATGGGCATGAGCTGGGGGCTGCTGTTGTGCATTTGGGGCAGAATGTTCATAAGATCTGTAGCTCTTTTGCACTGAAGGTGGAATGAGCTCCATTCATGCATTTAAAAAATAAAGACTGGCAACTTTGGATGATTGCTGCTGAGACAGTAACTCCTTGATGTGGAAAAGCCTGAGTGTACTTGGTTCAGCCTGTAGCTGTGAGCACTTCCCTGTTCAGGAGAAGTGCTGAGCTGGGTGTACTCATTGGCAGCCTCATACTTTCCAGCCACTCCTCTGAATTTGCTGCCTCTTGCTTCTTCCTTGCGCCTCGGGGTAGGTGATTCTCACCCTGTTCAATGGCAAATGTGTGCCCTGGGTGCTGACTCGACACAGTGGCTGGGGAGGGTTCTCATTAGCAGGATCAACTCTTTAGAGAATTGGTCTTTGCTCTGAGCAGGATAGCAATTCATTCATGAGGGTTTTACTGACCGATATAATGTTGTAAATTGATGTTGTAAATTTTGCTGTCCTATTTAGAGGCTGGGAAATGACTGCTGGTTAGGGCCCTAAGTGTGTAGTGCACCATGAGGTTTGCACAACACAGCAGCGCTCAAGACATAATTTTGTCCGTCTCAAGCTATTTGGAAATGTGCACTGCTATGGTTAATTAATAGTCCAGCCTTATGAATATGGAAGAGAGGTGATGAGATTCACAGAATAGCAGCAATATGGCTTAGTATAACAATGTTTAAATTACTGCAAATTATAAGTATTTAGGCAGAAGGTTGGTTTTGGTCGGTTTTTGGGTTGAGTTTGTTCCAATTTTTATAAATCTGGAAGGATTAATTTATTTTTCTGGCTTTTCTGTGATCCTCAGCTGTTCTGAAATGAGCAGAATTTACATGCTGTGTAAAGCTCTCAGAATAATGCTACACTCAAAAATGTTTATTTTTACCTGGCCAAAATATGTGAGTCTGATTCCTGCTGCTTTGACCAGGAGTGACTCTGAGACAGGGTGAAACTGTACTAGTGTAAAATTTGAGGAGGATCCAAGCCTAGCACATGCACATGAGAAATACCAGTGAGGATTAGGAGGTCAGTGGAAACTGAGCACCAAAGCAAGGTAAGGTAATGCTTTCTCTTAGATTCTCCAGTATGGGCAGCATCCTCCTCATGCAAGTCATAGAATCACTGAGGACAGTGAAGACCTCTAAGATCTTTGAGTCCAACTGTTAACCTAACACTGTCAAGTCCACCACCAAACTATGTCCCTCAGTGCCACATTTAGGGCTTTGGGGTCATTATCATTTAATCACCACAGGGCACTTGCTTAAGGGAGAGCAGCTGGTTCCCCTGGCACTGAAAAGACTGCTGGGGGACAAAGCATCTTTCTCTCCCTTTCCTTCAACATGCACACTTGTGCCTTTTCTCTCACCACGGCCTAGGGACACATCCCATTATCTGCCTGCGTGGTGGGAACTGTTGGACAAACTCAGTTTCTTACAGATGTTAAATGAGTACTGACATTGCAGCACAGCTACAGCAGTAAATAGATGGAAGCTGCTGCTGAGACCTGTTATCTGATTACAAATAAGCCCCATACTGTATGCAAAGCTTTCACTCCTAAAACATTTCATTTAATGGTTGAATTGATGGTAAATAGAGGATGAAAGTATTCCAGAAGAGGTGGCTGTCACTCAATGTGAACATTATGTCCAACACCATGGCATCTGTCTAAGCCAGAGAAACCTCTACCCAAATTGCCCTTTTACCTCCTAAAGCCTTTGTCTCTTGCAGGGCACAAAATAAGGGAAGGGCATCTGGCCACAACTCTTCTTTGTGAACTGACCCTAGGGGCTTTTGGATTCCTACCTGCTTTCCCAGCTGTTTCTTTCACTCCAAACAATCTCTTAGGTCCTCTGGGGTCAGGCTCACCATTAAGTCTAGGCAGATTAGGTTTCTCTTTTTTAAAATATTGCAGATTTAATTTTTTTTTTTCAATTAGGCCAAGAGTAATGTGGTTGGTCTCTCTCTCTCTCTTTTTTTTTTTTTTTTTTTTTTTTTCTCCTCTCTCTCTCCTATGAAATCAAAGTACTGGAAAATTTTTACAAGCAGCCAAGGGTAGAACTGGGATAGTGCTTGATTTCTTGGCTGAGCTAAGGAGTTTAAAAACATAATCCAAAGTTTCTTTTTCATATGGTTTTATTTTTAAAACTGTATTATTAAATTCAGTTCAATTTAAAAATGTAGCTATAAATATTTACATTTAGGAAATAGCAGGAAAATCTTTAAACCTCTCTAAGTCTTTTTTCATCTATAAATCTGTTCACAGCATTTAGCACATGTTTCAAAATAGTTGTAATTGATCTAGCATTGTCAGTTTTTCTGGAAAATAATTTGAGGTGTGTGTATGGAGGAGAGTAGGAGGAATGCACTTATCTATAGCCCAAAAACTTTAGAGCCTCCATTTCTTTCAGGCTGCTCTTAGAGATTACATTAGATCTAATGTTGCCAAATGTATATTTGCCTGTGAACCCTCTGCTGTGCAAGCTTGAAGAGGAAGGGGATGAATCCCAGCATTGTTAGACACATTTGACAACATTGGCCTTTTCAGATGACTTGGTTCTCTCCAGAAAATCTTGGGAGGAATACAAATTTTTTTTGTCTGAAATTTTATAGGTCTCTTGTGATCTGACAGACCTTAAAACACAAGGGGAGAAGTGCCACAGTTTTACATCCAGCCTGCAAAGGACTCCTATATGAACAGTGGCTGTCTATTGTGGGCAATTAGTGGCACATCTCTCAATATTACTGATCTAGATAGTTCCAGAAAAATACCTTGGTATATCTATATATGGGCCCATGGGCTGGGATATTTGAGCTGCTTCTACTAGAAAAGCTGAACAGGTTGTAAAAGCAGAGTGAGACAGCTCTACTGAAGCCATTTGACAAAGTGGGCATCTTGAAGGGATGTACTATCCCATGAGTGATGTACTTTGCAGGCTAAGTTAATGGAAAAGCTGTTATCTACAAACCCTTGATTTGGCAATTTGAGGGATCAGGGCTTGGTTACCCTTATCTACCCATGATGCCATCCTGTATTCCAGCACTTGGGATGGACATCTAGGTATTGCCACACCTTCTGGAGTGGTTCCTAGTGTTCAGGTCCAGAGTCTGCACCAAATTGCTCAGTAGTCAGATGACATCACAGATTGGTCATCTGGTAGCTGTAAAGAGTTTGAACAACTGTGACCTGTGGCAGGTGGTGATTAAGAGAAAATTCCTTCTATTTGGGACCCCAGAGCAATCATGGTGATCTTGGAATTTGTGGGTGGTGAGAAACTTGTCTTGGGAGATGGGAGATATCTTTGCAAAAGCTCATCTTTACAAGGCCTTGAGACTGGCAAATATAGGAATTTTTGAATGGGACCAAGTTGCTTGTGTTGCACACATGTGGGGCTGTGTGATTGTGAGCTTTAGAAAGGATAAAATTAGTGACAATTGGATTGAGCATCAATGGGACATTTCTCTCAGAAAGCTCATCACTGTGTTCAAGTAAGCTACGCCACACTTCTGGCAAGGGGCAGGAAGGACACTCAAGAACTGTTGGTGCTCCCATGCAGAGAGTAAGACTTGCTCACATATTAGTGGGTGTTGCCCTTCAGTTCAAGATGGAAGGGTAAAGAGGCACAACCAGTTGTGTGAACTATTGGCAGAGAAAGCTAAAGAATGGCTAATATTTCAGGAGTCACTTTTAAAAGACCATAAAAATTAATTGTATAAACATAACCTGCCAAGGCAGATCAGGCTTTCTAGTGGACACAACTGTTAGATATGAGAGTAAACAGTCACCAGTTGCTGATGCAGTTATGAATGGCTGAGAATTCTACATCTGGAAGAGCAAGTTCAGGAGATGGCAAATGCCATTAATATAAAATTAATTTGATTTCTTATGGGTATATGTGGGAAGTGATTTGAGGACAATTAAAAGCTACTAGCTGAATTAGTACTCTCAAGTTCCCAGCAAGCAAAGATTCCCACTGTTGTTTGAATCAGGCTCTGTTTACATCTGTGAACATTTTACTTATATTCACAAGTCAAGCAAGAACTATATTCAGTTCTCTCTTAACAGAAATTAGGCCTGTTCAGAGGATATAAAATAGAGGCAGTGTCTCAAGTTCTCCACTAATATGCACAGAGGCTGCATAAAAGGTCAGTTATACATTTGCTTGATTTTACTTAACATTAATATGGCATTATTTTCTTTAGTTCTTTTTATATATACTTAGTGCAAGGTTTCTAAGTTTGCCCTCCACCTCTACCCTCTACTCGGCCCCATATGACACTTAGGGCTTATTCTTCTTCTAAAGGTCATTTTTGGAGCAGATTTTCTCAGATTTGCTTGCTTTACAGTCCTTTAATTTTAGTACTTGTAATATCTTTATCTTAAATCCAGACTTGGATCTTGAACTCTCTCAAAGTTTTGGTGAGCAGGTCTCAGAAGTATTTATGAAGATCTTTCTTCCCTCCACCCTGCTTCTGGAAACAAAAACGGCTCCTAAAAACAAGGCTTTCCCCTTCATCTGGAAACCTTGGAAACACCTTCTGTTAGCAATTCTCATCGTACCTTGTTGAGCTCTGAGTGTTGCACAGTACCATGTGCATCTGGTAAGGAGGACTCTGCTTGTAGCAGGGCCATGATGCTTCCCTTTGTCCCAAGCCATATCCCAGGTACTCACATAGTTCACAGGAAGATTGCAGTTATGTGTTTCCCTGAGTAGGTACTGTTAGGCCTTAGGACCATGGCATCTTCCTGCCATCTGACAGCTTCCCTCCAGACATGGATTTACTGCTAGGCTTTGCAGCAAACTCGAGATGGTATTGGAAGAAGTTAAAAAAAAAAAAAAAAAAAAAATTAAATGCTGCTTCCTACCATGTTGGCACATGACAGATGCACTGTCACCTGTGTTGGTACCACACTGGGACCTAAAACTGGTGCCCCAGTTCCACTACTGAAGATGCAGTCTGTGTGTGCTGTGTAATACAATAAAGCCCAGTCTTGGGGAGCCTCCTTGGCCCTGCTCCCTCTTGATTGCTGCCAAGTCAGTTGAAAACATCTGGGATCATTCACTTCTAGAAAAGGGCAGTTAATGGCAATAGACTTTGATGCAAGCTGACTATGCAGTTAAGGTGAATCTTGAGAGAGTTTTTAAGTCAGAATTATCATTAATTATGAAACTTCTATTTATTTTTCAGTTCTGGAGAAACAATAAAATACCTATTTCTAGTTCATTTTTACACAACTCTGACTAGCAGGAAGGAAGAAGCTTAGAAGGCAGTAGCCAAGGATATTACTGGATTGTGTGGCAAGCCCCTTGGTGTAATCATAGCACAAAATTAGGCTGTGAAATCATCCGGAGTTCTTTAGCCACTATCAGATTTTTGGCAAGGATTTTTGCAGTAAAGTCAGTTGCATAGTGCTGGAAGGTAAAGCTTTGGAAGACATTACTTTCTGCTATCATTTTATTTCTTTTTGTTCTTCATCCCAGTTGCTTTGAGTACTAAAACTGATTTAATACTCCAGCCACACTGTATTGTCTTTGGGACCCAGAAATCCTTTCTTACCTCCTAGTGCTGTGATCCCTGGGGGACTCTGAGCAAACAATGGAATCTTTGCCAGGATTAGCCTTTTTGCCTGAAAAGTGGTTTCTTTAACATTTTGAAGCAAACCTTAACTCACTTCCCTGAACTGCCATCACTCCTGAAATCCCACATACCCTTCATCATTGTGAAAATGACAAAGGATGCCAAACAAAACTCCTCATCTTCCTCAATATTTCTTGGTGTTTCTTTTTGCTATTGTTTATATATATAAGTGAATTTAATCCTCTCCAATAATCTTGTTTCATACCACTAGGGAGTTATTTCCAACACAAATCAGGAACTGCTTCAAAGCTGGATGTTTGCCTGTAGTGCTCCACTTGCATGCTTTTCGTTAGACATCTTCAGGAACAAGAGTATAACTTTGATTTCAGCACTTTCTTCCCTTTTTAGCACTAGCAGTCAAAAGATAAGGATTACAGTCTGATTAAGACAGCACTTGCTACCTAAACATACAAGGAATTTGGATTAAAAAGCTGTTCAGGAAAATACAACGAATGTGTTGAAGGGATCTGTGGGTCATGGGGTGGAGAAGTGCGCAGCTGTGTCAAAAATGGTGTTCTCACTGATTTCTTGAAGTATCTGGTTTTTTATAGCCATTCTTAGCATTTAATACATTTCACCATATTGACAGGTCTTATCACTTTCAATTAGATGCAGTTCAAATGCAAGATACTGTCTTTTATATCTGGAATAAATTTAGAACATGAAAAAAATTTCATTTCTAAACATCTGACAGATAAGTGTTATTTGCTATTTCTAGGTGTGACTACATGGTTGTCCTCCCTACAATCCTAGAATTACAGAATAATATATAATATACTAGCATTTTGCTGTCTTTGATATTTATGACTTCTCCCAACCCAGCATATATCACTCTTGGTAAAAACTAATGTGCCTATGAAGAATGAAGTATTCAGAGACTAGGAAAAGCCTATCTTCTGAAAATTTAAATTTGCAGTGGCTCTAGAGCTGAAATTTACACTTGGATTCAAATACAGATCTCAATCAGGGTAACCACACCTCTTTGTAATCTTAGGTAAATTAAGAGGAATTAGAAGTACTTTGATTTGCAGCTATGAAGAGAGAGGCTTTGCCTCCTGGACATCTAGGATTAAGTTCTGGCTCTACAGAAAGAGCAGGGAACAGACTACTGATTCCAGTGGGACCAGTTTTCCACCTTAGTCCTTTAATATTTTCAAACAAATTCAATTTTTTAAGCAAATGAGTAATACAGTCTTGCCACCCCCTTATGTTTCATGTATTGGTCGATGCTTGCTCTGCTTTATAATGTAAATGTCTGCCCTTCTTACCAGGAAAACTGGCATGACCTGGCGCTCCAAAAAGCACTGCTCCAATCTTCAGGGAGTTTCCATATATCCCAAACTAACACTCTCTCACATTCATGTTTAGTGGTAAAGGGAAGAAACGTGCAACAAGGAAAGCAAACAAATAAATAATCGATAGGCTAAACTTGGTTCATTTAAGCATTGCTTGATATACATTTGCCTTGTGTGTGCCAAGTTGTAAAAAAAAAAATTATGTGTTTGATTTCCATGTTTACAAATCAACAAAATAAGAAAGTTGCCTGCTCATCTTCCTGTAAGGAAGACATGAGGGAAAAAACAACAGTGAAAACTAGGCAAATTAATTTGTTTAAAACCTCAGGGAAAAGAAACCACAAAGATTATGTATTTTGCTGTCAGTCAGCTTGCCACTCCAGGAACTTCACAGCAGGTTTCCTCTGGTGCCATATTACAACCTGCAAAAAGTTCAAGCAGTGGCACACTGATCTACAGGAAAAGTGAACAGGAAGACAGATGTTAAACTTTCTAAACAGTTACTATCTGGGTTCAGTCTGTCTCCCTATCCATACAGGCACCGTCTCTAGGTCCAGTCTAACTGCTTATCCACGTAGACACCTTCACCAACACAGGGAGCATTTCCCAAATATAGGAATTAACTAATTCCCAGTTTGTGGGAGAAGGACATTTGTAGGTTTGTGAATTTGTCTACATGGGATAGAGAGGATTTCTGGTGTGGTGGTTCTTTACGATAGTAAGAGCTAATTGTGGAAAAATTAAACATCAAAGAAATCTCTTGTGCATTTAGTTTGGAGTGTGGTATGGTCTGAAGCAATCTCAGCTGGAAGTGAGTTTCTAGAATTTTTTGTGTGTGAATTCCTATGAAGCTTTTCTGAGGTTGGAGAGCTCTGTGTTGTTTCAGTGGTGGCATTTTGTAGCAAGTCAGGACCACACAGGGAAGACAAATGCTATGACTGCCAGTTTCAGCCTCCAGAGTTATTTTGACTATGGAACAGAGACCTGTTCTGTATTTTGGAGGAACCAAAGCAAAAGGCAGAACACACTCGTAAGTCTCTTTTGTTAAATAAAAAGTTTAAAGACTTTTGAGCCAGTCACTTCTAGTTACTATGAGCACATCCTTTGCACCTGAAGTAAAACAAACACTGCTCTCAGACCACTAGCTACAGCTCTATCACAGTAATCCCAAGGGTGACGAAGTAATAGATTCCTGCTATTACAGCACACAACCAAAGTCATGCACAGGCCAACTCTTGGCAGCTGAGATCCAGTGGAGATCTACACACACAGTAAGGTCCTGATGATCACCCAGGGAGTAACATTGTCCTGAGCTTACCTTGCCAGGGCAGCATCTCCACCTGCCCTCCTTGCTCTGTAGGGACTGACAGGGGCTACACACACAGTGAACAGGCTTCCCCTTGCAAGTTTGTGCCAGGCTCCATCCTAAACCTTTCCCATGTTCTCAAAGATGGGTCTCTCACTGCCAGACCCTTCTTCAGCTGCACTGCAGATACTGCCTTGCTCTCCCTATAAAGAAGTAGCTTGAACTGGTCAGCCCCATCTCTGTCGTTTATTTGCCATGCCATTTTAGAAGGGTTCCCTTTCCTTCTGAAAGGCAAAGACAATGGAGTGTTCCTCAGGAAGAAAAAATCTAGAAACAAACTGCAGGACAATTTAAGAAGTATTTCTTCTTTGTTGTCACCGCAACGTTATGAAATCCTCTTTAATTTTTTTTTTCCATCAATGATAGCTGTCACAGGGAATTATGTCTGTCAGTGGAAGGGCAACAAATGTACCAAATAGGGCTTTAAATATATTGTAACACATTTTAGGAAGGAGAAATATCTAGGTAAATGAGTAAAATAAAATAAAGTAATTCTACAATATTTTAGATCTGGGAAACCTACTGAAAATATCAATAAACTAACTGGAAAGAATAAAAATAGATGTACTCTCTGTTTACTTTTGCCTTTTGTCAAACTAAGTTAATTGATTTAATATCATGTAACTGAACTGTGTCAAGACAGCTCTTCTCCTTTGCTGTGGAATGGCTTCACAGCAAAGCAGACCAGAGTCCAGGCCCCCACTGTTATCCATGTCACAGGGACACAGCCAAAGACCATCAGGACCTGTGTAATCACAGAAAGACAAACTTTGTCAGCTCATGGCAGATCCACAGTGTCTTTGTGGACTCTTCAGGATTTTTAAAGTTCTGAGTTCATACTGTTGCCTTGTGTCTGATGAGTGAGTTGGACTAGATGACCTCTTCAACACTGGATCACTGAAATGATCTGATGATCCTGTGATAATACACTAAGCCAAGGCAACATAATAATCTGCAGAGAAGAACAGTTACCTTTCAGAGACACTTACAACTTTCATTAATGGATATTGTTTGTCATTTTTTGGTAGGTAAAATACTGCAGTATTTTTGGTATGCAGATGCAATAAATTGCTGCATTGCACAGCTTTTGCAGAAGCTTTTTTTTTTTCCCTAGAGGGGAATTAGTCTTTTGTTCTTTTACAAAAACGCCTCTAGCAGTAGGAGTTGCAGCCCTCAGGAGGAGCTTAAAATGATCACCTACAGTAAAAGGATATGTTCATCTCAGAGGGAAAAATCTTTTTACTATCTTAGTTATAATACCTGGAATATGCAAGGCTTGAGTGCATGCCAATGGGAAGTACTAGGCTTAGTAATTAACTTAAATTGCAATGATTTTTTTTTTTTTAATTAGTAGTAAGACCTGAGTATTGTTTACAAAAAGTATAACAGTTCAGTAAATTACTGTGAGTTTAAAAAAAGTAAATCTCAGACATTCAAGGATTTTTGTGACTGAATAAGGTTGGGAAGAAACCCCCCATATTTATTTTTTTAAAATAATATAATAACAAAATTTTGTGGGGTTTTTCGGATGGGTTTTTTGTTTGTTTAATTGTTTTTTAAAATAAGATGAACTTGAAAATATATTATGTAAAAACACATACCATTGTTTTCTTCATTGTCAGCATCCACAGTTAGGAGCTGGTTCCATGTCTACAAACACTGCAACAGTGCTAGGAGCAGGTCAGAGGGGGGCCCTTTGTGACACCCCAGTATAGCACATGTGGTCAGTACAGCTGCTGTGTCTGCAGGATGATGGGATAGGATGGGATCACAGAGCTGATGAGGAGCTTCCAAGCATAGCCCAACTTTCCCTGCTGTCTCAGCAGCCCCATTGTGCTGACGTCTCTCCTCAAAGCTTCTCACTTGTCCCTTTCCCACTTCTCATTTTTTCTCCTGAGGAATGGAGGAGACACCCCCTAGCCAGCCCAGGATGGCCTGGGTAGAGAATGGTGCTTCCCATGAAAGCAGCTTTCCAGCAGATCCCTGCCAGATGATTGTGGTGGATCCACTGCAGACGGGTGAGGGAGGGGGCCCAGCTGGACTGGGCAGGGCTGGGGCTGCCAGCACATCCTGCACAATGCCAGGACCATGTTTCCCAGGCATGCTGGCAGCGAGGGTCCTGCAGGGTGGGCATGATGCCTGAATGCTGGGGATGCTCAGGGCTGCCCCAGCACAGCCTCTCCCAAGGAGGGCCCCAGGTCCTGCCCACACTGGGCAGCAAAGGGCAGCTGGCTGGTGGGAGGCAGCAGCGCTGTGGGACGCTGGACTTCTCCTGTCTGTCTGCTCAGCCTGGGGCACTGGCACTTTCCCCACCATGCCCTGCTCTGGCATGTCAGCTCCTCTGCTGGGCACCCTTCAGCTGGGGGCTACATGGGAAGGCCGTGCCAGGGGACAGATGTAGGGGTGGGCAGAGAGCAGATCTTCCTCTGCTCTCTTCTGTTACCAGACCTTCAATAGCCCTCCCTGCTCTACCCCTCTGTTAGATCCCAGCTGGTTGCAACTGTCCAGAGAGGAAGAGGAAGTTGTGGACTCCATCCAGATCCTTTCCAGCAACCTCAGCCTGGTAACTGTGGCCAGCTGGACAATGACTGTTCCAGCATCTGCTGGCAGGGGCTCAGCTGCTGGAGGTGTCCTGGCTGGACAGAGCTGCTGCTTCCACATGGTGCTGCCCCTCAGAACTCCAGTCCTGCTGGCCATCTGTCCCCACTTCTCATGCTCTCTGTTTGTCTATCTGTCCCCTGACTGCCAGCATGTGAAATACAAGATCACCTTTCTTTACAAGATCATGGATCTGTGCATAAACACGGCGTTCTTTGGCTTGTCACGGCGCCTGATTGATTTCTGCCGCAGATATGACCTGGTAGAGAGGATCCAGGTGAGGGCACAGCCAGTGCTCAGGGAAAGGGGCACTGGCACCCTGTGAGAGCAGCCCCTGGGCACACCTAGGGTCTGGTGGCACTGGGTGCTGGCAGCTGCCAGGTGGCAGCTCTGCTGTGCTCTGCAGGTGCTGCTGGAAGATGAGCCCTGGTGCCAGCTGTCCACAAAGCTGCTGCAGGTCGCCATGCTCACCATTGAAATATTGAGGTACCTGCCCATGCCTCCCAGAGGTCCTTCCCCAGAGGACAGCATCCCTCTGCACAAGGCCTCAAGGCACTGCTCCCAGTGTCCAGATAGGCTCTCTCTTTCAGCAAGACAGCAGAAGTGGTGCTGGAAGACAAAAAGAGAAGCCTCCTAGAGACGTGCTTCAGAACTGTCTTCTGGCTTCCTCCATACTCTCAATTAAACAGACATCAACAGCTCCTCTTAAAGAGTGTAAGTCCTGGGTGAGCTGTGGAAGCTCCCAGTCCCTCTGGGCTGCTTCCTGGCCACTCTGTGCTGCCCCATGACCAGAGGTACAAGGCAGGGTAGGGTCTCAGCTCTGCTTTCCTGCCCTAGTCCTTCCGTCCCCTTCTCAGGGCCCAGCCATGTCCAGTGCTGCAGGTTGCTCTGTCTGCAGCAGACTGCCAGCTCCTAGGTCTCTCCTGGGCAGAATGGCATCCTCCCCTGACACTCAGATCAGTCTCAGATCAGCTGAAGGATCGCTGCCACCACTCTCTGACCTCCTTGCAGACCCTGAGAAGCATGGACTCCATGCTGAGGGCAATAGTGCTCAGCGCTCCTCCCTCCAGAATCAGCGAGGAGCTGCAGAACATCCTGCAGGTATGGGCTGTGCAAAGCATGGGGGTCCCAGGGCTGCTCCTCACCCTGAGAGGGAGGTGCTGCCCATTCTTGGGTGAATGATCCCCCCAGTTCAGTGCCTTGTAGGACAGTGCACACCTCCCTTGTGGAAGCATGGGCTGCCACCAGGCTCTTACCAGGCTCCTTCAGGAACACAGGGGGTGGCACCTGCCTTCCTGCATGGCCACATGGTTGGCCCAGGGCTTTCATCCCAGACCCACAAGGGAGCCCAGGAGCAAGAGCCTTGCTATAGGCTTTGCTTGAGGCCAGAGGAAATCCCATGCGGGACTGGAGCTGCCCTGCTGCTGCTGAAGCACGTGTTTGCTCCAGGGCTCACCAGCAGCTTCTCTCTGCCCAGGTACTGCTGGACTTCACCAATTCTAGGATACAGGAAGTGTGGTCAAGAGCCTTGGGAAGGATTGAAGTGCTGAGCCGTTTCCTGTACAACTATTCCACACAGAAGGTAAGGCCATGGCACCCTCTAGACCAGCCATGCTGCTCTCCCTTGCCCAGCTGGCTGCTCTGGGATGTGGGCTCTGTAAATCCTGGACTCATCAGGGATCCAGCCCTGGACACACTCTTGGGTGTGGGGCTTCAGCACCAGCTGCCTGCTGTCAGCCCTGCTGCTCTTCTGCCTCCCTCACACAGGACTGGGACCTCTTTAGAAAAAAGGGCTGCACTATCTGCTATGAAGACATCCAGATCTCAATCCTTGGACAGCTGCTGGGACGTCTTCTCCTTTTACAAACCTCTTCCAGAGAAAAGGAAACAGCTTTGAGCACTCTTCATCATCTCAGTGAATTCATCTGTAAGCAGAATGATAAGGGACAGTGTTGGTGTTCATTCCCCTCCACACAGACATCTCAAAGCTCTGCCTCTCTGTTTGACCATCTTTGCCCTTCTGGATGCTTCCCATATCATCCAGCTGTCATTTGCTGCTGAAGACAAGTGCTCTCCTCACATCCAGGATCTTTTCTCTGCTGCTCTCCTTCCTCTCTCCTTTCATCATCTTCAACCCTGCTGATTTGTGAACCCCAGTATGACACCCTCCAGAACCTCCTTGACTGCTTCTCTCCTGCCATCTCACAAGCTGATCCCAGAGTCATTTGGAAAGCTTGCTGGCAAAGCTGCTCTGTCTTACTGACTTTTGAATCTGCCCCACTCTTTAGGCAGGTCAAGGCTGAAGGATGGCACACAGCTCCATGGAGAAGGTGACACCACCTCCTTGCTGCGTTGTGTCAACCTGCTCAGCACCAAGGTAATGAGCTCCTCTGAGCTCCTCCTTTGCTGGCACTCTCGTCTGTGCCATGGGCAGGGCATTGTGTGAGCAAAGGGACCCAGAACCAGAGTGGCTGATGTGGCCTCACTGTCTCTGATGAGAGAGCTTCTGCTGTCCTCCAAGCAGAGACTATCTGAAGGTGGCACCCTGGTGCCCCAGCAGCAGCTCCAGCCCTTCTGCCCACCAGTGAGCCCTGGTTCTCTGTGTGTAGGAGTCTTTGTGGTCTGGGGTGGACGGTCCTCAGGGACAAAATCAGGCACTCTATATGCTGGTCTTGATGTTGCAGTTTATTATAAGGGTGTAGGTGCACAGAGTCCTGCTGAGAGCTGCCAGGCACAGCTCGGAGCAGGACGGAAAGAGAGTGGGGGTAAAAGAGAGAAGTGAGGGAGGGATGAGAGAGAAAGAAGAAGAGAGCGCTTTCCCATTTACAATACAATAAATTTTCTTCTATGTTGCATATTCTAATTTCTACTAACCAATCTAACACAAGGTACAAATCCTATAGCATTTACATATAGCCTATAAGAATCATTGCATTACCATACTGTTACAATTTAAACCCTAAAAACTACTCTTTGGACCCTAGGAGGGTCTTCTCTGACCTTTGGACCTGCTCTCCAGCACCAAGCATTGTTCAATCACGAGGGGATTATCCTCTGCCTGGCCATCCTATTGTCTTCTGGTTATTTAGTAACTGAGCTGTGGTATCTCAAAGATGGCTTTCATTTCAATCTCGCTTGTGGTTTCTATATTCTCAGAATCCTTTGCTAAGCATTCATATTTGCAAGGTTTTCCTGGCCCATATTCCCCAACATCTGTGGGCCCAGCACCCTGTGACAGCTCACCCTACCCAGCTAAGCAGCACCATCAGGGTGCTTGGTGTGACATCTTTGCTCCCTTCCCTCCTGGCACAGCCCTTTGAAAGGTACCTCACGCCTTCTGAGAGGACACACATCATCCTTGCAGCCATGGAGGTAATGACAGAAACCACTGTCTTTGACAAGATGGTGGCACAACACATTCTGGAAGTAGCCATGAGAGACCCAGATTTCTGGCTGATGGATGTAAGTGGCCTGTGGCTGGATTGCCCTGCCTTTCAGCCCTGTCAGGCCTTGTTCCTCTGTCCATCCCTCCCTCCCAAATCCAGGTGTCTTTGGCACCTGAAGCCCCTTAAGGCAGCAGAGGGGGATGGAAAGGGCAGCTGAGGACATAGCTGCACTCCAGTGGCAGCACCACTCTCACCTGTGTCCCCTCCAGGTGCAAAAGATTTTAAGCTGCATCTATGACAGCCTGCAAGGCATCCAGAAACTCGCAATTCGGCACTGCTTCGACCCCCTGCTTATGAAGATGGCTGATGAGTACCCTGAGGAGGTGGTCACAACACTGTTGATCATTGCTCCACAAGGAGACAGGTACTGGCCCTGACAATCCCAAGGGCTTGTTTTCTATGGGGAGAGAGACCTCGAGACTCTCTGACTTCCAGACCTAAGGAATGCTACAGGACACCTCCAAGGAGTGGAGTTCTCCATCACACCAAGATTTCCAGCCCTGATAATGTTGTCTGGGCTTGCAGGAGCCAAAGCTGGCTAAGCCAGCCCAGAGCCACTATGCTGTTTCTGGGCACCACCATCTCAGTCCCCTCCTGCCTGGGCAGGATCTCCAGGCATGCCCAGCCAAGCAGGCATGCCAAGGCAGCCCTGCTGACAGAGTGCTCTACCTTTCAGCACAGCCCTGCAACTATGGGGTCAGATCTTCTACAAGCCCCAGGTTCGGGAGAAGATATTAATGGCATTTGTTAGTTTGCTTCGGCTCCTCCAGATGACTGACATTCCCAGCTCTACTGAAGAAGGCACCTGTGTCCCTGACTTGCCTGTGAGTTACCAGAAAAAGCCTTGATCCCCTGCCATAAACTGGCCCTGCCAGTTTATCTCACAGCTGTGCTTGCCCCTGCAGCCATCCTCCAGACAGCTTCCATCCAAGGATTTGGGTGACAAGCCTGACACTGAGAGCAATCAGGGGCATCCAAGACTGATGACAGCCTCCCTGCTGGTTGGAGGCCTCCACATGCTGTCAGAAACATGGGACATGGTGAGCAGGGTGGTGCTGGGGACAGCTGAGTCTGGGGCTGTGGTTAAGGCTTGGCTTGGCTTGGCTTGGGCTTGGCCTGGTCTGGGAGTCATGCAGGGAGGTGACTCCTCCAAACACCCTCCCTGCCATGGTGGGGCTTGGTGGCTGCCTGAGGAGTTTTCCAGGGGTGAATCTTCTCAAAAAAGAAACTGTCTTTCACACAGGCAACAAAAATGCAGGTCCTTCTGCCAGATATGATGGGAGTCCTGCGGGCTGGCAGTGCAGACCTCAAGATAAAGAGCCTAATGTTCTTTAAAAATGTGATGGGAAAAACCACCACATTTCAAAACCTGGATAAGACTGTGGGCAGCCCTGTCACTGGGCAGCTGATGGAAAATCTCCTGGTCCTCTTTGACTCGGTAAGGCTGATGGGGGACCCTGATCCCTGAGACAAGCACTGGGCAGTGACAGCTGCCCTGCAGCCCAGCTGTGTGAGCAGGACAACAGAAATATACTCAGAGCAGGCTCTGATCCTCTGGGCTCTTGTGGCTTCTGGGCTTTGCAGCCCAGCTCCTTGTCCCCACTCTGGAATCTTACCCTCGAGCATATCCCCTCACCTCAGCCATGGTCACTCCCCATTTCAGTGGGCAGGGAGCTGCTGTTTCCAAAGCTTATCTTTCTTCCTTCCTACCAGGAGTACAGCCAGCTGCGAGAGCTGTCCATCTGCCTCCTCAGAGACCAGCTGGAGCCAGTGGTGGGGAGTAGCCAGAAGAGGAACAGCTACATCAGGAGTGTGCTGATCCCGCTCCTCTTCCGCATGAGTGACCAGAGCCCTGCTGTGGCCAAGGTACAGGTTCCAAAGGCTGAGCAGTGACACAGGCAAGGCAGTGAGCAGTGCTCCCCCAGCACAGCCCGTGGGAAGGGTCCCTGTGAGCAGGGTGGAGAAGCTGGTATGGCCATTTCCAGCACCAGCCCTACCTGCTCCAGCAGGGCTTGGCAGCAACCTGCAGCCACCAAAGCCTGAGTAGGTGTGTCCCCACATGTTTCTTGGCTGTCCTTGGCACGTGTTGGAGGCTAGGGCTTTGAGCCTCAATCCCTGTACCCCAGGGCTGTCCTCAAGAGAACCCTAGATGCTTTGGTGAGGGCATATCCCAGCTTCCTAAAGGCAGGATCACCCCAGCAAAGCCAAGAGGTCTTCTTTTCCAGCCATGGTGCTGTCTCACAGTTTCTGCTGTTGTGCAGGCCTCTGGGGAAGCCCTCCTTGCTGCTGCCAAGCTCCTCAAGTGGAAGGAGCTCAAGCACCTGCTGGAGACACAGCAGACATGTAGGATCTGCAAGTGCTTGGTAAGGACAAGCCCCATGCTGCGGGCTGGGTGAGAGCTGCCCTGCATCCAAAGCCCCCACCAGCCCTGAGCCCACAGCCTGGAGCTGCACCCTTGTTCCTGTCCTCAAGAACAGAGCCCCGAGGGTCTGTCCCTTCCCTGCACACAGTGAGAGGGAGGCCTCTCGGTAATGCTGGCAGGAGGGACAGCCCCAGCCATCTGGGGGCTCTGTGACGTGCCCATCCGCTTGTCCTCTCTCCAGCTGCTGAAGGACAAGAGCAGGGCTGAGGAGTACCTGCACCAGAGCCTGCCGTACCTCAGGGACCCCCAGGCCACGGTGCGGGAGGTGGCTGTCAGGTTCATCGGTGAGCCCCAGCCCTGGACACCCCCTTTGGGCAGCCTGGCCCCCGTTCCTGCTGCTGCACCGCCCTGTCCCTGCTGTGTGCAGGGCCTCAGCCCCTCCTGTGCCACCACTAGGTCCACGTAGGTGGGCTTGGTGGCCACTTGGCTCAGTTCCACTCCCCTGGTGGTTCCTGGGGCCACCCCTGTTAAGGGAGAAGGCAGGGCCCAGGGCCAGGCTGCTGGAAGCAGGTTTGGGAGCAGGAGCTGATGGAGCTTTGTGCCTAGGGCTGGCTGCACAGCACCTGCAAAGCACGGAGAAACTGGATGAGATCTGCAGTGGTGAGTGGGGAGCATGGGAGGAGGGGATGTCTGGGGATCTCTGCAAGTTCATCTTGGTTCTGTATTCTTTGGTCACAGCCCTTCAGCCCCTGCAGGCAGACAGCAATCCCTCTGTCTCTAGCCTGGCACTTCAGACAACCTACATCCTGAGGAGTCCAAGGGTTCGGCAAAAGCCAGGATTCATCCTGCGAGCATTGCGCTGCTGGTGCCCCGGAGCAGCAGGAGAGTAGCTGTGATTTCATAAAGTTGGAACAATTGGTCCCAAACCAATGGTGTCCTTCAGATGTGCAACATCCTGAGCAGACAGGCCTTAGCCTGTCCTACTGCCTGTGGGATGACTTTCCCTTCAGCTGGAAGGCCCCAGGCTTATGTGAGAAACTGCTCCCTTGCTGAGGCTTCCCCCAGGACAAGCTGCATTTGTCCCCACCTGGAAAAGTCCCCCACCACACAATGAAGATAGGGCTCAGAAAGGATGGCCCCACCTCCAGCATCCCCACGGGTCTCCAGGCATTCAGTGAAGTGTCTGCTGTTGCTACGTTGCCACCTTCCTTCACCATGATGAATTTGAAAGGGTTTCTAAGCAGTTAAGGGGACCAGAGGGAAATCTCAAGGGTCCTAGAGGGACTGGATGACAAACAGAGTCTGTCACTGACACCACAACACATCAGTATTTGCTGGTCACAGAGCAGATTATGATAGTTATGCTTTGCCTGGGCAAAGTAAGGGAAGAAAACAAAGAATATCACCAGTCCTTAGAACCCAGTGGCTGACCTTGTCATGTGTGAGGTTCCAGATGACTGGAAGGTGGCCAGTGTGACACCCATTCATAAAAATAGTGGGAAGGAGGATCCTGGTAACTATAAGCCAGTTAGCCTGACCTCAGTACCTGGTAAGGTTATGGAACAGTTTATACTGAGTGCCATCACACAGCACTTACGAGATGCCCAGGATGTCAGACCCAGCCAGTATGGGTTTAGGAGGGGTAGGTTGTGTTTGACCAACTTGATCTCCTTTTATGACCAAGTGACCTGCTTGGAGGATGCAGAGAAGGCTGTGGATGTTGTGTACCTGGATTTCAGTAAGGCCTTTGACACTGTGTCCCACAGCACACTCCTGGAAAAGCAAGCAGCCCATGGCTTGGACAGGAGCACTCTGTGCTGGGTTAGGAACTGGCTGATGGCCGGGCCCAGAGAGTGATGGTGAATGGAGCTGCATCCAGTGGGGATCATCACCAGTGGTGTCCCTCAGGGGTCTGTGCTGGGGCCAGTTCTGTTCAATATTTTTATTGATGATGTGGGTGAGGGCATTGAGTCTTTCATTAGTAAATCTGCACATGACACTAAGCTGGGAGCATGTGTTGATCTGTCAGAAGGTGGGAGGCTCTGCAGAGAGACCTGGACCGGTTGGACAGATGGGCAGAGTCCAATAAGATGAAGTTTAACAAGTCCAAGTGCTGAGTCCTGCATTTTGGCCACAATAACCCCCTGCAGTGTTACAGGCTGGGGATGCTGTGGCTGGACAGTGCCCAGGCAGAAAGGGACCTGGGGGTGCTGGTCAGCAGCCAACTGAACATGAGCCAGCAGTGTGCCCTGGTGGCCAAGAAGGCAAATGGCCCCTGGCCTGGATCAGGAATAGTGTGGCCAGCAGGAGCAGGGAGCTCATTCTTCCCCTGTACTCAGCACTGGTGAGGCCACACCTTGAGGGCTGCTTGTGTCCAGTTCGGGCCCCTCAGTTTGGGAAGGACGTTGAGACCCTTGAGAGTGTCCAGAGAAGGCAACGAGGCTGAAGAGGGGCTTGGAACACAAACCCTGTGAAGAATGGCTGAGGGAGCTGGGGTTGTTCAGCCTGGAGAAAAGGAGACTCAAGGGTGACCTTATCACTCTTTAAAACTTCCTGAAAGGTGGTTCTACTCAGGTGTGGGTTGGTCTCTTTCACCATGCAGCAACCGACAGAATGAGAGGACACAGTCTCAAGCTGCACTAGAGGAGATATAGGTTGGGTATTAGGAAAAAGTTTTTCATGGAAAGAGTGATAAAGTACTGGAATAGTCTGCCTGAGGAGGTGGTGGAGTCACCATCCCTGGATGTGTTTAAAAAAACACTGGATGTGGCACGTGGTCTAATTAAGGTGTTGGGGAATGGGTTGGACTTGATGATCTTGAAGGTCTCTTCCAACCTCGTGATTCTGCGAATTCTGTGAATGTGGTCAAGAGCTGGGGTTGTGAGACAACAAGAAAGAGAAGAGAGCAAGGAGGCCAAATCCACTCCCTTATACTTAACTTGGTGTCCACCTCTAACGTAAACAAGAATTTTTGCATTTTTTCCCACAGCCCTTCTCCAGGAGGTGAGTCGAGGGGTGGATTGAGCATGAGCCTCGAGGCAGAGCAACAATTTGGCTCAGAGGAGCGCTGCCCCACCTCTTGGGGGCCCCTCTCCTCTGATCACAGCTTTCCTGTAGCAATATTCAGAATGTTTGAGGCAAAACATGCTTAGGTCTAGACCTCTGCCACACCTGCTCCCTACAGAGGCAGGGAACAGCTGCAGCCAGGGATGGCATGGGCTGACCTTTTACCATCTCAGTTTTAATATCTAGAACAAGCAGGGCTTGGGTGCATATCGATTGGAAGTACTAGGCTTAGGCATTTACCTGAATCACAATTATTTTTAAAATCAGTGGTGAGACCTGAAGATCGCTTACAAAAAGTGTAATGGTTCAGCAAAGTACTGCGAGAATAAAAATAACAAAAAAAGAACTCAGAAACCAAATGGTTTCTGTGATTGAATAAGCTTAGGAAGAAATACTACCCCTCAAACATTCCTTTATTGTTTTAACAATATGCCTAATAATAAGGTTTTGGGGGTTGTTTTGTTTTTTTTTTTTAAATGTAACAAGATAAGCTTGGAAATATATTATGTAAAAATATGTTATCATAATTTTTTTCATGAATTATTTTTGTGCTTGCCTATCTAATTTTTGATCATTTACTAAAAAATAACACTGTTGAAGACACTTAAATAGTAAGCTAAAAGAAGGAACTGAGTTACAATTTTCCCCAGTGTATAGGAACCATAAATCTTGTCAGGAATGTGAGTAACCAAGTTCAACTGGCAGCAAGACTAGACATTCCTGTCCACAGGAGACAGTTACACAGAACCTTTTATGAACACAGAGGAAGAGTGTCTGATTTTGAAAGCTGCTGAGATATATGATTTCTTTGTTTGACTTCGTGAAAAGCAACAGGCAAGTTCAAAATCTTAGTTTTGCTTTTGATCTAAAACCTTTACTGAGCAGTGTTTTTATCTATATACAGAGATACAGATGAAGATTGAATTTGGCAAAATTCCAACATCTAGAAAATTTAAAGCATAATAGAAAATGGTTTCACATAAAATGTGATTTCTTAGTCTGTGACTTGGTAATTTTCAATGCCTGTTTTTTCTGTCTAGTGGTTTGTCACTTGGCAAATGCATCCAGAAGTGTCAATGAAAGTCTCTTTGGTTACAGTATATACAAACAAATTGAACTCAATCACTAGCATTCATTTAATGACATAAATAACATTAATTGAGGTTGGAAGGGAACTCTGGGCATCATCTGGTCCAACCTCCCAAATAAATTAGGTTTGTTTACAGCAGGCTGCCTGGGACCATGGTCAGGTTTTTGAGTATCTCTGGGGGGTGGAGGCTCCACAACCTCTCTGGGCATCCTATGACAGGGCTTGGTCACCCTCACAGTGAAAACTGTCTCCTGCTTTGGAGGGAACCTGCCAAGTTTCACTTTGTGCCCATTGGCTCTGCTTCTGTCACTGGGTATCACTGGAAAGAACCTGATCTCTCCTCTTTGCACCCTCCCTTCAGGTATTTAAATACATCAGTGGGATCTCACCTTGAGTGTTCTCTTTTCCTATTTGAGTGATCTCAACTCTCTCATCCTCTCCTCATAGGTAAGATGCTCCACACCCTCCATCATCCTGGTTTTTTATGGAACTCTCTTTACTACCTCCACTTCTATCTTGTATTGAGAAGCACAGTACTGGACACTGGAGGCATGATAACTTTCAATGACTTATGAGATAAAATATGAAAATATTTGATAATACATTTTATTTTAATTTTTTATTTATTTATTTATTTATTTATTTATTTATTTATTTTAATTTTAATAATGTTTCAGGGGAAGCTAGACTTATGTGAATGACCAGCTCTTCCTCTAGATGGCTATAGGAACCTAGCAATTCCTGCGTGTTATTTCTTTTGATATGCCCTATCTCACACTTTAGCAACACTGATTTGTAACAGCTCAAGTGTTTCCTGATTTCTTAAAAAATTTCAAAAAAATCTCCAATTTATGTTGCTCTAAATAATCTTGTGTCATGGACAATTTGCCTCATCACTGTTAATTCCTGTCTTCTGCAAAATCAGTCTTCCTTTATGGACTTAGGGATTCCTTTCTGCTGCTTCATTAAATTGCAAGTGACTTTCTCTTTGCTTGGCAGGTTTCTTAATTGAAGCTCTATTTTGCCCTTATTTGATTGTGTCATTTACTTTAATGTCATTCTGAAGTGTAAGAGGGGTGGCCTTGTTTTCTTCTTAAAAGGTTGGGAGGAAGAAAAGAGTTGTCTCCTATTGGAAGCACTGATTCATTGAACCACTTCCAGTTTTAATTTTGAATTAAGATATCAGGGATCTTGGAGACATGTTTTAAATTATGTACATGTTTAAGTGCTTTGTTGCCTTTGAGCATGAATGGAGATCAGCAGAGTGATGAAAACAGGCAACTTCAATGATACAGTGGTTCTCTGAAATAATTTTCTTTATAAGTGGAACAAAACTTACTGTAATAAATAATTTCAGGCACAGCTGCTTAAAAATCTGAAATGGCAGCGACTTAATCAACTTCTCCATTACCTTCATATGTTGAAAAGTCACAGGGTTAGCTACAACTTTAAGCAGTGACTTCTATCTCCTAGTTTTTTTGTTCCAGGCTGGTAATGTTTTGGACCCTGTAACTATTTGGTAACAGGTTACCCTTTTAGACTAGAGGTCCAAAAAGCCAACAGTTTACAGCTATCTGTAGCAGTTACTTGATTTGTACAATCTCTACTTAAGATATTTTTTTCTTTTGCCATGTATGTCCTAACAAGAGATACATACATACATGTTTATCTACATTTCCTGTATGTTCATATGTGTGTGTGTGTATATATATATATATATGTGTGTGTGTGTGTGTGCATGTATATATGTGATTTTGTAATACATGAGGAACATATGCTTACCCATGCAACAAATGCCACCAAAGTTGGCAGTGCACAGTAATTTGTGCTGTCTCAGGTGTGTGTGTCACAGAAATAGCTTTTGAGGTACAGTTTTGCCTTGCAGATTATCAATCTGTCTGGGTACTCTCCCTTGGGACATGAAAGTATTTCCATTTCATTTCCATTAATTTTAAATGGGGTGTCTGGTAGAAGGCTGTTTAAATCAGGCTGTTAAACTCAGCACTTTGCATTGATGTGGGAACTGCTGAAACGAACGTTGAAGGAGTGAGAAGAAGGGGGTCCAGTGCAGTGGCTCTGGTGGAAAATGTGTGAATTAAATTTTACCTTTTTTCTTACTTGCTTAGAGAGTGGAGAGTTAAACAGAAAATCAGTAGTGAGGTAGAAGTATTAGAATCACTTCTTAGAGTAGACAAGGATTTGTTGCAGCAGTTTTGTTTCATGGATCATTTGCAGTCCCTGACCACAGTTCCAAGTGAAAGCAGTTCTTGAATAGTCCCACCAATTTCTATTAGATTGAATAAAACTGGTCTGAATATTCCCAGGTGCAAATCTCAGTGAGTCTGCTCACATGCTGATAGCTCATCAGCTATCCTGTATGTTGTAATACCTGTGCCACTGTCTAGAATACCAAGACCTATCGCTGTATCTAGCTTCCACTGCAGGGGAAGGACAAGTGTCTGTCCCACACAGGTGACTGTGCAGGCAGGTCCACCCTTAATTAGAGTGATTACAGAACAGCAGGATGAGTTATTTGCATCTTTTTTTTTTTTTTTCTCCTCTACTTTCCTTTTTTTTCTAGCTGGAAGTTAGAAGAATAAACACATTTGCCCATCTCTTCACATGCAAAATATATGATACCTTTGTTCTTTTCAGTCACATAAGGTGTCTAATTTACTGTCACACCATAAACATTAGCTTAATAAATGAATATCACTAGCTTGCCATATGACACGGAAATAGATGCCCATAAGAATGAAAGATCAGTTGAAAATTATATAGTCTAAATACCCTTCAGGAAGTCTTTTTTTGTAAGATTCTGTCACTAGGATAAATAATGTAAAAGCCATACTATCTTCTATATTGAATTTTGAGGAGAATATTAAGAATGGAGATATAAACAGACTTATGAGTAGTAAATTATATTAAAAAAGGAAAACAGAAGTTATACTATTCCTTTGTACTCAAGCCAGAGGTAATTTTGCAGTTGCTGGTCCCTAAAGCGACTGACTAAAGGGTCAGATATGTATCAGTACTTCCACACATGGTAATGATTCTTCTGTTAACACTTGCTATTCATAGCTGCACTTCTGTGTATATTTTCTGGTTTTCCTTGGTTGTCCTTTCTCTGGTATAATGGTTTTTCACTGGAGTTTTGGCAACTGTTGTGTGTTGATCTTTGTGTTCCAGCCAAGCCTATGCCAAGTCTCAAAATGGTGAGAAATACCTGCTTCCAAAATGAAAATGTATCTGACCCTCTTAGCTCCTCTGCTCAGACCTTGCCCCTTCAGCCATACTTCAGCTCAGAATGGTCGGGGATTTAACTGGTATATATGGTTTCTGTGTTTTTTCACTACTGTTTCTTATAAGAAGAAAGCATTAAACCCTCTCTCAGAAGAATATTGCCTGTATCCCACTGAATAGCTGAAACGACAAAGGGCTTCTAAGATTCTTAGAATGCTTTTAATCCGGCCTTATTTCAAATATAATTTTTTTCTGCCACGTTTTACTAATATATGCCTATATACGCCCATTCACATGTAGACAAACCAGTTCTCCGTTCCCGGGGGGCGGCAGGGCGGGCGCTTGTCGCTGTCCCTGGTGCTGAACTCGGGAGCGGACGGAGGAGCTGCGGTCCCCCAAAGGGTACCCGCGACTCCTGCAATCCTTCCTTCATGGGATGTGACGCTGGCGTCCTCATGGCTGATGTTAATCTGACGTACTGCACATGCCAGGGCTGCTGTGAGAAGTCCTCACCCTTGCTTCTGTGTTGTTTGCTGGATAATTTGTCTCTTGGAATTGTAATGTGTGAAACTAATAAAGGGGGATATCCAGAGAAGCAACAGGAGATATGCTGTAACATGCAAGCCACATCATTAGAGCTTTGTGTCCTCCAATAACCTGATGATATAAATGAAACTTGGACCAAAATGGCCTGTTCCTTAGCAGATGAAACCTAGTTTCCCTGAATTTGCTTTTTGTTTCTCACTCAAACTCTGCTTAGTCAGACTGAGTCACAGCTGTTCATGTTAAGATAATAATCTTTCATCTACAATGAAGCAATTTTGCACACCAAAGCATTTTTTTATGAGATGTGCTAGTCATAACCTTTATGTAGTAGTATTTCTTAATAGTGGTTTGTTCAAACTCTGTGCTTAAATAAGCAGAATGTTTCAGTACCTAGGGTGCTGATTTGGAAAGAACAGAATTTCAGAGCCATTCAGCCGTTTCCAGCCATTCAATCTGGAAATAATTTTTTAACTTGGCCCCTTATACTAGTGTCTAACTGACAAGTGAGTTATTTCTTTTTTTTTTTTTAAAAAAAACTACAAAACCACAAGCAAACAAAACTATTTTCACTCTTCCAAAGAAAAAGATCCATAAAACTTGATTCTTTGTGTCATTTTATTTGATGTCTTAATTCTATCTCTAGGAATCATATGCAGGAGAAAGAAAAATTATATTGAGCATCATAATTTGTGTCTGGCATAGAATGACTCCTTGCTCTTTAGACTTTTGTCTTTCTTGCATTATCCTGTGTTACCTCCTATTATTGTTAATTATCATAGTTCTTATTCAATCATCAAATTGCACAATGATTGTCTTGAGAGCAAAAACAATGGTGAGAAGATAATAATGGAGAATATGAGTAGATGATGTAATTTGAAGACATTGCTCTCAGTCTGATGACTTCCACGGAGCAAATTCCAAAATACAAAGGATATACAATATTATCAGTAATTTTGAGTGAAAATGCTGCAGAAGTAAGATATGCATCGACAGATTCCTCTCCCTTCCATATAAATGACATCCCAAACTCTTTGTACTTTCTTTGCGGTTGGGCATTGTGGTTTGATTGGTATCATATTCTATTCAAGGTGTAAAAAAGTCGAGGGTTAAACTAGTGATCAGTGCAAAGTGGTGAGATGACTCAAGGGCACCAGCTTATTCTGTATTCAAAGATTCCTCTCCTCAAGTTTCCTTTACATATAGGGACAGTCAGGACAGTTGATAGAAATTCTTGACAACTGTGATTTTGAAGTAAGTACAGAACACTAAATTTAAGAATTCCTATTCTAATGAAAATAATCCACACATGTAGAACATAGTTTAACTAAAAAGTAAGGCTTTAGAAGCCACAATAGACCAACTGTCCCAGGTTGTGGGATGTACCTGGCAAATCCTGAAATGTTTCTCTTTTATGCATATTTTAGAGGAATATTTTCCCTGAGAAATCCAGGGAAGAATACAAATAAATGCATTACAAAGGCAGAGTCACTGAGATTGAACAAGCCTGGTGTTGGAGAGTTAGACTGGGAGTCATTGGTAGGATTGTAGGAGGCAGCTTAAATGCAGAAGTTAGTGGGAACAGGAAAATCAGGCAAAGTTTGGGCAAAGAAAAAAGGAACCAATAAGAAAACTCAAAAGCAGTCTTAGTATCTGAGGAATCTAGAACTACAGAAAATATGGCAACAAGAAGTAAGGACAAGGTTATGATACAGATTGGTGAACAAAACTGGTTCATTTTGAATAGGTAAAGGAATCTGTATCTTCACCTAAAGGTCATTTCAGAGGATTGCTATTTTACAGACAAAGTATGATGTTGCAGCTCCCTTTAGGGCTGATTCACAAAGAAAATACCAACTTTCCTACTGTGACATTTTTCTGCTAAGACCATGCAACAAAGATGCGATTTTATGTCTGCATTTCTCTCTTTTGTCACGCATACACGTTAGGAAATCAAGCAAAAGGTTGGAAAAGGAGAAAAGATATTAGATTATGATGTATATTATTCTCCATTGAAATTGTTTGCTTCTTCTTGTCTTGATGCTAATGAGTCACTCAGAATTCATGAAAAAATAAGAGTTTCTATTTCATCTACTACAAGAACACCAGAAGAATTCTGATTGACCATGTAAACTGACATATAATGGTAAATATGCAAAAATCATGTTGTAGGAATTTTATCTAAGTAGCCAAATGAATGTTTTTAACCTCTGTTTCATAACCAATCTGTAAGATCCCTTGTCTCATTAACCCTCTATTTACACAGAGCTTATGAAAATAAATAAATAATTTATTTATTTATTTAAAAAACAAATACTTTAGAAAGGTTGGTGAGCCAATTCTTAGAAGGATTAAAATAACATACAACAAGAAAGGATCATACATCAAATGACAGCAAACAAAATACACATTGGTAACAAAATAGCATGATAATCTATTATATATTCTCAATAAAACAGTGTTGACATGGAAAGAAATACCACCACCTATTATAATGAAATTAAAGACTACCAGACTCAAAGGAACTAAATTAATGGTCCAAAAGTAGCCTTAATTCTGGTATTTCTTGATGCTGACTTGCTCAACTGTGCACCTGAAGAGGTTCTTTTAGCTTTTTTGTTTGTTTCTGTGTGTGACATACATATTTTCATAAAACCTGTCTTTCCTCATGTTTGCACAATGCAAATATTCTGGAAGACACTTAAAATGCTTCCTTGCCAACAAAAATTTCCAATCCTTGCAGATTAAGCAGACTGGCATGGTTAACAAGATTTCTATATGCCATCAAAAAAGCTAGCTCAGTGGAAAAAAGCTTTGTCTGGTTCACAAACACAGCTGTCCTCTTTCTCTTTTCTTGACCATGAAGTCTGAACTATGGGAACTTTTGCCCCAGAGCTTTACATTCCCAGTATCTCAAGCAACCAAATACATACTGTACTACAGATACTGCCATGGATTATCCTTTTTACACCATCTGCAGAAAGTGCTTCAAGAGTTGAGGTCACACAGCTGTTATAACAGCAGTCTTTCTAGTGACATGAAAACAAAACCACCCAGAACCTTTAAGCCCCAGCAGATTCTATGTACTGTGTTTCCAGAGTTCTAAAAATTAACAAGATTCAAGAACTGGAAGTGTCTGCTGACAGATTGTTGGTAGACAGGAGTGGGCAATGAGTGATGAAAGTAAAACTAGAACATTTCAGTCCATGGAATTGAATTCTGAAGAGCAGCACACAACCTAACAGTTTCTTTTTTTCAGGAGTTGCAATGTTATGTTTGTTTGAAACCCTCAGACAGAGAGGTGGTGACCCTCTCTTGCAGTGGTAACATATTTCCATCTTTTCTACCCTGGGGTAAAAGAATTAGTCATTGAACTTCTAATAGCAATTAGCAACATCTTTGATGTTCTGTGATGGAATTATTTTTACATGATCATCCACAGGAAAGTTTTGAGACCTCACTGAATGTGCACTGTCATGGTTCTGAGTGCTAGAGAAGCATGAGGAGGCAGACAGTCCTGCCCTGAAGAGCTTATTGTCTAAAACAGGTTTTCTCATTTTCTCTTTTTTTTTTTTTTAAACTGAGCTCCTTTATTAATGTTGCCTCTGGAATGGATGCCTGAGAAGGGATAAAAGGGGAAAGAGGCATACAAAATATACTCAAAATAGTCTCACAGCTGGAAAACCTGGGCTCTTGATGTTTCTAAACAAGGAAGGAGACTGCTGCATCCACTATACCATGTCTCTCATCTGTTGTGTTGTTTCTCTCCCTACATGTGTATAAGGGCTATTGGATGTCATAACATATAACCCACAGTTATATATTGATGGCTTTGTGTTCCAGAGAGGATGATGGATGAGGAAAAGGAGGGGAAACATCTTTTATGAAAAAGTAGTTTTGCTTCTTCTATTTTTAAAATATGTCTGTTGTTAAGGGAAATCACTGCAAGTTTCAGAGAGCAGCATTTATTGTTTAGCAAATAGATAAAATAAATTGGAAGGTTTACAGTGCACCTTGGGATTCAGACCCAGATGGGTAACTAGCTGGATAAAAAGTGCAAAACCATGTTTTGAAAGTGCCATCTAGTGGCTCCATATGAGGGTTTCTTTTTAATGTCAGAAAGTGAAATTCATCTCCCCAAAATTTGGAATCAGACCAGTGCTGGCTTCAGAGTCAGGGCGGCGAGTGGTAGGACTTTGGTAGCTACTGGCAGCCTCAATGAGAAATGCAAATGCTCTAACTTGGCTGAGCTAGAGGATGTGACAGGGAAACATGTTCAAATGTCCCAGGGATGGGGATGTGAATCTCACTGCTGCACCTGGATGGGAAAATGGATGTGTGTGGGTAGAGATGCATGAATAAAACGTACATAGAAAAACCTGAGATCTATTTTACTGTTGGCAGGCCACCAGTTTTTTTCCAAGAAGACAACAGCCTCTAAATCCCCAAATTAAGGTGATTAGTAATATAAATGCTTTTCTGAATTGCTGTTTTTAAATACCTTAAAATTTGACTGCAGACCTATAAGGGTCTCCAAAGACAGAGTGAAAATCACTGATGCTCATTATTTCCTTAGAAACATAGGGACAAAACAACTGAGTCAAACTGGATGGAACAGATTTTTAGCAAACCAGTGGCAGTTTTATTTGGATGGAGTGCATGGCCTTGTAACTAGAAAACTGAAGAAAGGAAACCAGTATTTATTTTCAACCAGATTTGGCTGCTGCAAAACCAAAAGCTTTATAGCTATGTGCAACAACTTCAAACTGAATTATTGGTTTCCAAGAGCCACTGAATTCTATATGGCTATCAGTAGTTTTATTACTGTGTAGTTTGGAGTTTAGTTTGGTATTAGTTCCTTGTAGAAATCATCTCTTTGATTACTGATCCTTTTCTACAACTGACAAAGATGTTGTAAGCCAATAGAAATCAATGCATGATTTCGTCTTTAACAGTTTCAGTAGACTAGAAATCATTCTTGGAAATTATAATTTTAATTCACTTGCCACTAATTTAAATCTCAAATTTTCTTCTGGGTTTTGCTCCTGTGGTTGGAATAAATGGACTTTTTATTCCCAGTTCCATTTACACACAACTGTCAGAATAAGTGACACTGAAGAAAGATAAAACCTCTGCAAGAAGCAGTTAGATAAAAAGAAAATTTGTGCGCATATATCATTTAAAGGCTAAGTTTTGAACTGGTCCCGAATTATATTTCATTCAATACCAATAGCATTGTTCTGCAATTCTGTTTTCATGTGGCACTGGTAGTTGAATATATGATGAAATATATGGTTCACAGAAACACCTTTCTTAGCTCCAGTTATGCTCTTAAACTTGCCACTTCAATGTGCTTCATACAAATATTTAGTTAGACATATGTTGTTTGAGGTTTTTTCTGACTATATGTCCTTTTCTGAGTTGGGGTCAGAGTACTAATGATTGCACTATACATAAAAATAGATGTTAATGTTGTTGCTATATCTGTTCTTAATAATTTAGGAGACTCAGGCACTGTGGTGTTGAGGCCTAGACATACTTCTTAATCTTCTAAGACCCAAATAAACGATATAACATATGATAAAAATCCAAAAAGAAAGGAAAAGAACCCACAAAAAATCATCCAGACAGGAATCTCAAAGTCCCATGGAAATGAATCTGTTAGTTTAATTCAAGATTACACTTTCCCAATCTTTAGAGTTGAAATTAGTTACATCTGGAACATTAGGAGGGAACATCAATTTCTTTGTTTTGATAGATATCTTGATATTAAACCAAATTATTCCCCTGAAATGAGGAATATGTGAGTGATAAGGAGCCATAAGGCTAGGGAGAATGGCTGTGTTCTTCCTAATTTTACTGATGCATAAAATTATTCTAAAAAATTGATGTTTTCCTGCCTCTCCCACACAAATATTTTGGATATTCATTCTCTAATCAAAAGCATTATCAAATGAAAGAAACTCTTCCCAGAAAACATTTCCAGAAAGAAATGTTTTTTTTTCTGTAAAGTTTGGAAAAAATAATTCTTTACCTCACCACAGAACATTTGCAAAAGCAAACTGCAGATGCTTCCTCAAGTTCTAGTCATACGACCCTTAATTTAAAATGTGTTTCTTTTTAAAATGTGGCCTATAAACATGCTTGGGGAGAGCTTGACAGAGTCGTTTAGGAAACAGAAACTTGAGACATGTGGTTGAAATATGGTGAGGAGAAAAATAGAATGCATGGCATTAAGGACATTGAGAGTAATTTCAAATGCTATTTTCTAATGATTTTCTCTTCTAATGGGATCCTGGAGAGACAAGAAACAAAGGCAACAAGGTATGTGGCCAGCAAGCTAATCAGCCTTGAAGTTGGTCATTTATTGTTTGTACTTAGATTTTAAGTTTGTAAAACAGACTCTTCTGAGGTAAAGCACTCAAGCCAACAGCTGTCAAACTCCTTGTCTGGTGTTCTGATCTTCAAGATGATGAAGGAAATGGTGCTTTGCCTGTATAGATTCTTCTGCTTCCGTGGGTGATCTATTAATGAACTGATAGAGTTTGTTATATTAGTATATTTGACAAAGGAAAAAATGTAACAGTACAAAATTTTATATTGAGCTATTGCTGTCTGAGTCCCTGTTAATTGTTGCGTTAATTGTCAGTCTCAGCAGAGGGAGGACTAGAGGGGATTAGGGGGAGACATCAGAGTTCTATGTCTTATTACCAAAGAACTTCTGTTTAGGCATCTGCCACTGCCTCTGCAGTCTGGACCCTACTCTTTACGGCCAGCATACACTCACTGACAAATAAGAGAAGGAAACTGGTGAATTCCAAAACTGTAAAATAATTTCATCTTTAGGTTTCTCTATGATTCATAGCTTTAGACTGGTAGAGGAAGAGAAATCTTAGATTAAGATGATATTAGAAACTCAAATAAGGCCCAGGCACTGCTCCTTCCTTTGCTACAGCTGTAGCATGTTTGTGCCTTCTGTCTGGTAGTAGATGTACACAGCCTCTACTGGAGCTGGCAAGACTCCTCAGCCATGATGTGGTGTGAGGACAGGTTGCTTCAGGAGGGAGAAAATCCCTTGTTGCACTGTCATAATGGAGTGACTCAAAGGTCTTGCCAGGAGATATAAAGTACCCCAGGCACTGCCTGCCTGCTCTGAATCCACAGGGAGAGGGACCTCTGGGAAAATTCACACTCTTTCCCAACTCATCTATTTCCAAAGAGAAGGTACCTGAGGAGCAGACTCAAATTTCTCCATGCTGAGGCTCTTATTTCTTCTAGCCATAGCAAGGAGAAACAAGGAAAACACAGCCCCTTCAGGTTCCCTCTGTATCCACATTAGCCAGCCACAGCCTTGCCGTGGGAAGCCTCAACTAATGGATTTTTCTCTCATGGTGCCATAGCATGAGGTGCAGTCACACAACACTCTGCAGTACACCATACATTGGACTGTCATTGAAAAATAGCAGCATTAGTAATCCTGAACAAAAGTCTGAGCTTCTGTCTCCCTTATTTTTTTTTTTAAAAAGTAGTTTTCAGGGTTTCTATTTCAGAAATTGCTCACAGTTATTTAAAATACCACATGACTGTACACATCTTTCTTAAACCACTTCCACAAAGCCCAGGTATTAGTCCAAGTTAGGTATGCAGCTGCCTCCTTGCTTTCAGAGCTTTGCTCTGGGTCATGGCCAAGCCCCTTGCAAATAAATTGTTGGAGGTTTTCTGCAGGCAGTAAAGAGAGGCTACTGTAACCACCTCTGTTACTCATCAGCTAATTTACTGGAAACCTGGAGACTTGTGTGACTGGCCAAATATTCTTTCTGGAGAGAGCACAACGTTCCCTTACAGAAAATAATTTAAAAGGCATTGCAGTTTGCCAAATGATGTATCCAGATTGATAGCTATGTGAAGAACAGTCTTTTTGTTGACTGCCTTTCTAGAAAACTACAAATTCTGCCAAAAAGAGAGGGAGAGGTGTATATGGAAATGGCACCAACTATTTAGCCATTCTGAGGCTTAGCACTCTGAATGAAATTTTGGCTCATGAAACGAAGACTATCTTTTCTTCTTTCATTGTCTTGTTTTGTTTATAGGAGAATGTAGAATCAATAAAAGTTCAACAATAGTTCAATAAAACTTCAGGAGGTGAAAGTAAATCTAAAAAATTGGATATAATGAGTTCTAGAGGATTTCTTTCTAAAACATTCCTCATACATTGATAGGATAGAAATGCACAGACTGTTTGCAACAAGTATTTGGTGCACTAAGAGCTAAAAATGTACTCGGGTTAAAAACAAGAAAAGCATGTGTTTTACAGCAGACATAAAGATGGTACCTGGAAGTGGTGTTTCAAATTAAGTCCAGACTAGCTGCAGAGTGCTTGTGGATTGCAAATTTTATAAGGAAGAACATTCTCTGAAAAAGCAAACAGGAAACCTCATTTTAAAAATGATAACTGAACATATGGAAATTTTCACATGCATGATGTGAAGCAAGGAGTGTGTGTTACTAAGAGGCAGTGTTGTAGCTGACTCTGAGTCACAATGGGCCTGTGTCAGACTCCAAAGCACTATTCTACTCTAAACCGGAGTAAAGAGCTCATGTCTCAAACCAGAGCTGGGTTACAAGACCTGGGGAGCCACTTTATAGTGGTGTTCAGATATGTGTGTTTTGACCTACAGTGTTTATTATTTGAAAGTGTTCCTTTTATCTAGTAAGAGGCTATGGTGAAAAAGCAAACAGGAACGCTCCCAAATGGCCAGAAGAAGACCATCAACCAGGAAAGCTTATAAAGGAAAATGCTCTAAGCACTAACTTTGAAAACTTTTGCACCAGTTAAGAGCAAACTTGGCTTTGCTCATATAAGCTGAGACTAGCAGCGTCCAAAAGTAAAGAGGATGTTATTGGAGTGAAAAAGGCTTTCAGCAGAGTCTCTCTAAGGAAGGAGAGGAATTTGGAAAAATCAATGTAGGAATATCTGTAGAAGGCATAAAAGTTCCCATTGCAGAGGCATTCTATTATGTGATGTCTGCAGCTGTGGATACACTCCTGCTGGGCTGTCTGAGTCGTAGGTTATCTGCCTAAGCTCTAAGGCCAGGAGGGTAAAAGCACTAAACCCTGAGCAGCAGGATCCTGTGCAGACAGCTCAGCCTCCAGGTTATCCAAATGGATGATTCAGCCACAGCACTGCCTCTGTGCTGCAGCAGGAGTTTGGCATGAGGTTTCCATAGGGCTGCGTCTTTGCAATGCTGAACCTCTTGTGCCTGGGTTAGTGGGTATAGCAGCTATGGCTGCTCTGAGGGAATGCACAGGCTGCATACATTTGATAGAAATTTTAGAAAAAAACCCAAAAGAACTGTCTAGACTGCAATTGGAGATTGTTGCTAGTGCTGTCTGTGTATGAGACTGGCCTGCTGTTCTATTCAGTCACTAAGATGCTGTTATGAAAATTGTCCCTCCTCACTTTTTCTTATTTCATAGGCTGTGCAAGTGGATCAGTTTGATGACCAGCTGTGTTCCTTTAGCCCAGAGGATAACACCATTACACAGAACCACAGAATCAATTAGGTTGAAAAAGACTTCTGAGATCCAAGTCCAACCCATGCCTCAAGACCACCTTATCAACCAGACCATGGCACTGAGTGCCAGATCCAGTCTTTCCTTAAAAATCTTTCCTTTCTTTAATCTTTCCTTAAACATCTCCACCATCTCCCTGGGTAGCCCATTCCAGTAGCTAACCACTCTTTCTGTGAAGAACTTCTTCCTAATGCCCAATCTAAACCTCCCCTGGTGCAGCTTAAGACTGTACCCTCTTGCCCTGTCACTGGTTGCCTGGAAGAAGAGACCAACCCCCACCTGACTATATCCTCCTTTCACACAGTTGTAGAGAGGAAAAGGTCGCCTCCTTTTCTCCAGATTGAACAACCCCAGCTCCCTCAGCCACTCCTCATAAGACTTGTGCTCCCAACCCTTCACCAGCTTCTTTTCCCAGCAGCATCTTACTATCTACTCAATTTATTACATCTACTGCTCCACCCTGCCCGTGTTGAGGCGTGTCCTGAGGGCTGGGATTTGCCCCGGTGTGATGCGGTGATGTGTGTGTGCTATGTCTCTAAGTAAACACATGTATTTTTTATAATCTCAGCTGTTTATTGGAGCCCCTGTGCCAGTCAGAGACACTAGCCCCAGCGCTGCCGCCGGTGCAGAGATGCCTGGGGCAGGCAGAGGCATCGCGGGCAGCGCACGGTGGTGCCGGAGCCCTGTCCCGGTCCGGTCCGGTCCGCCCGGCAGAGAGCGCTGATGCCGCTGGTGCGGCGCGGCCGGCACCTGCTCCGCACACGTGTGCTTGCACACACTTCACACACCTTTTTCCTGCTAAGCTGCTGGGTTTTCTTCTATTTAACAGGGGCGAGAATTCCTCTCCTTTCGCCCAGGGCTGGGCGGGAGGGCAAGAGCAGACTGGGATCTGGTGCAGGGTCTTTTCGGCTGTCCCCACCCTCCCGCAGGGAAAGGCTTCACGATTCCTCCCACCTGGCAGCTGTCTCCAAAGAAATAAAACGAATATGTCTGTTCTAATTTTTTAAAGGAATTTTCTACCAAACATCTGATTAGTAAGTAATTATGGCGGTTGCCGCCATCCCATCCCTTCTGGACCCGTTTTTTTTTTTTTTTTTTTTTTTTTTTTTTTTTTTTTTTTTTTTGCGATGGAAGTGTTTGGAGGGGTAAAGATGGTGAAAAGGTTTTGTGCTGGTCCACACCTCACTGGGTTTCGTACAGCACTCCCTCTACTCCCCCTGAAGTTTTCCAGACCGCTGCTTGTAATGTATAAGCATAAAGTATGCCCTTTGTGCCGTTTGGGGTTGCTGTAGGCTGTCTCAAGTGTGTTTTATAGAGGCTGATTTTAATTTTGCCACCCAGGAGAGTAATAGTCCCAAGGAAACGAAGCGTCTTTCTGCTATTGTTATATATCTGAAGGAAAAATCCTGGCATATAATTGGCTAAAAAATAGTAGTGTGATGAGTCAATAAATTTCTATTGTGTAGCTTTCTCTTAGTGAACAATGCTATGTTCTGGGGTAGTGTTAAACAATTAGTTCACATATCATGCAAATAAGCACATCTAGATGGATACATCTGGGGATAGTAGAAATAATTCATCTCTGGCCAATCAGACAGCAGTTTTTATTTATTTCAGTGTTTAACAGAATACCTCTCTGAGCTCTGGGAGACCTTGTGAGCAATTGAAAATACAATAACTTTACAAGGAGAGCCAGCAGTTATTCCTCACTCTCCATCCAGAATAATAATATATGACAAAATACCCTATTCCCACAACGATTATCCTTTCTATGTCCAAGTGTTCAAATAGATAGCTGGGCAGGACTGACAGACCTCTTCACTGTCCTGCCATTGGGCCTCCCTACCCTTTCTCTAGTGGAAGAGTTTTTGGCATTAACATTTCTATGAGTATAAGGCAGAAAGAGAGATGAGTCTGTCCAGGAGTCCTTCAGAAATGAGCAATAAGGACAGAACCTTAGTTTGTATAAATGCAACTGGCTGTGTTGAGGAAAGCAGGAAAGAACACAGTGCAAATCAGCCATATTGCTTCTTTTGAATTTCAACCATCATCTCCCTCTGTAGTTCTATTTAAAACCAAAATATTTTATCTTTGATTATATGTGGTGAAAACATGTACAAGTAATGTACCTTCGTCTTTGGCACTCACCATTATGCTTGAGTGGTTTGGGGTAGTTCTGTGTAAATTCCTGCAGTTATTTTTATTGTTTTGTGTTACAATGGTGCCTAGAAATCTGAACTGTGTTTGCTAGACGCTGTTCAAATATGTACTATGGGACAATCCCTCCCCAGAAGGTTTGCAGGCTAGCTCTTTACTGAGAATAGAATTTATTTCCTGGATTTCATTTCTTGGTACATTTGAGTTCTTGAATCTCAAGAAAACTTATTTTTTCTCTGTTCTCATTTAATCCTAGTTATTGCCTCATTAGAAGTTAATGTTTTTTGAAGGGGGACTACCAAGAGAGTTTTTAAGCAATGTGAAGCATGCAGAATTTTGAACTAAGTCTCTACAGATGGTGCATGCCTACAGACCCCACTAGATCTCTCTAAGGCATTAAGGAAAATCTAGTATTTTTCATTTTGTGCAGGGAGATTAGTGGTCCCCAGCTGTGCCTGAGACCATCCATTCTTCACAGCTGGCCCTTCTTATTAATCCCCAGGAAATAGCCTGTGTTCTAATTTGGTGATTTTTAAATACAAACTGAGCAAAATTCATTTAAACACAATAGTGGAAAAATTGAAATCATACTTAGTGGTGTATCACATTTGTGATGAAGTAACTTTTGTGGGGGTAAAAAAGTAATATCCCAAGTTTACCTTTGGTGTTTATTTTAAAGTGTCATGGTAAATGTAATGAGAGAACACAAGCATCCCAGGCAACTCCTTCATGAGTCCAAATGCATTTTTATTCTTCTATTGTTTTTGACTTTACGTGGGAAGAGAGATGTCAACACAGAAAAGCACCGAGCATTATGACAATTTAATTGACAGTCCAGAGGACTGTTAATGTTAATGTGCCAAAACCCAGGAAACTAATGCTTTGTTTTACTCATGTTCAAAACTTTGAAGTGGATTGCTCTATGAGTGTTTCCTGAAAAGGTGCAGTTTCTTAGGACTGTCATCTCTGACGATGAAAGATCAGCATATAATTACAGTGGAGAGCTCATTATGGTCCTGTGTGCTTTCTGGCCAGGTAGGTCTGGCTAAAAACCAGTTCCAGCTTCTCTGTTGCTCCAGTGTGTAGTCTCCAGCTGCAGGGATTGTGCCTGGCTGTCAGTGTTGCAATGGGGGTCCTCTTAGTTTGCGTGTCTGAGGCCTTGAAGCAGACACTAATTTTCTCCTAGTTCATTCCCAGCTGGTGCTTGCCTTTTTCCAAAATTCCAATTACTTGAGCACTCTAATTTATCATCCTGTTGGTCAAGAACAAATTGCAGTTAAAGCAGAAAGTGCATGCTTTGCAAAAGAACTTGCTAAAAACACAGACTTTTCTCATAAGCCATGTAAAAGACTTAAATAGTGAGTTGCAGGAGAATATAGTCTCCCAGCCTTCACCTTACAACTCCTAAAGCTTTGAGGGTTTTCATCACTATGCCTGAGGAAAATATGCTGAGCTGTTCTTCTTCCTGCATCCCTAGATTGTTGATTTCTGTCCAGCCCCAGTCCAGCTCTCATCCTTAGGTTGCATCTGCACTAAAAGGTGAATTTATTTGTGAATGCGCTTCTTCTTATTATTTTCTGTTGTGGAGTTTTTACTTAACCAGTTCTTCCTTGGGATAGCTGGGCAGAGAGTTGGGTTCTAAGAGTGCTGAATCCTTGCCTTCCACCATGGCAGAGCCATTCATCTTCAATTGCCAATGATGGTTTGGTTTTACTTTAATAGTGTTAGCTGTCAAGGGGAGGCTTAAATACACAGTGAATGGTACTTCTCCAGGAACAAAAAAAAAAGAAACATGGTGAGACTAATTTATTCTTATTTTTCTCTTTTTTGTGCGTTTGTTTGTTTGTTTTCCTAAGGCAATTGAAATTTGGATTTCCCAGTATAAAAAACAACAAAGCAACCATCTGATCTCCCCATCACTGAAGATGCTAAAGCAGTTGTGCACTAGGAAATAAAAGTGAAGAAATGAGGGGTTTTCTTACACTTCATCTCTCTTGCAAAGACAGCAAATCAGGGAGAAATATTATTATTGCTAATTAGAACTAAGTGCCCTGACACTGTTTAGGTAGGAGTCATTTGTACCTATTTTTTGTCATTAAAGTATTAAGAATGCTTACCAAAGTCCCTGCAGTGCTAGTTCAAAGGTAGCTATTTACGTATGCCAGTTAAAATCTTAGTAATGACACCTTGCATGGACCACCACTTACAACTAATTGCCCTTATTATTATATTAACTTTTTTTTTTTTTTGCATGTATGCTCTTGTCCTCAGGTTTACCTTAGAAAGTAGCCTCAGAACTGATTATATCACTGCTGTAAATGCACAAATAGTAAATTGAAGGCATACTGTGCCCCCAAATTAACTAAGTTAACATTTGAATTAAATTTTTGTAATTTAAAATACTATGAAAGAAATGCATAAGTATATAATCATAGGATCTTCACTTTAGAGTATCAAACAGTGATTATTAGCCTTTGAAATACCATGAATAAAAATAGAGGAATTCATTTTTATAAGGTGAGTTTTCAACATACTTTAAATATACAAATTAAGTGAGTGGAACCCAGTGTTTCTGAACAGTAAAAGTCTAGATCAAATTTTCATGTCAGTTTTGGGAGAAAACAGATCTGCTTCAGGAAAGTAGCAGATCAAACACCCAATCTAGCATTACAGTCCTAAGTTTGGAGATGGCCAGGCTTTTCCAAACCAGTATTCTCCAGTGAAGTTAATTTCATTAAATTTAGCGAATCAAATGAAAAAGCAAACGAAAACTTGAATGTCTTTACTTTGGTTTATACTGAAAAATAATGTAGTCAACTTTAGAATAGTTTATTACCTGGTAACTGCAGATAGAAATACCCTGCTGGTTGCAGCCTGCTGGGGTCTTAGCTTTTCTAGGATTTTTATTTGAATTCAATATGTATGTGGCAGTATAGCAATAAACAAGGGACACATTTGTAATGTAAGTCATGGAATTATTGAATCATAGAGTATTTTGAGTGGGAAGGTACCCATCAGGATGATGAGTCCGACACCTGGCCCTGCACAGGACACTCCCAGAGTCACACCACGTGCCTGAGAGCATTGTCCAAATCTTTTTGAACTCTGTCAGGTTGCTGCTGTGACCACTGCCCTGGGAGCCTGTTCCAGTGCCCAACCCCCTCTGTGGCCCAACCACCATTTTGTCCAGAAGGATCCTATGAGAGACAGTGTCAAAGGCCTTGCTGAAGTCCAAAAAAATTGCATCAACTGGCTTTCCCATATTGGCTAGGTGGGTCATTCACCATGTCATCCTTCTTCTCAAAGACACACAAAAATGTAAGTGCATCAGCCTTTGGGTTTGTCATCACATGAGCATCAGAGGAAACACTGTGGAGCTTCAGGAAGAACAGTTCCTCTCACAGCCCTGGAATGGTTTTGTTCCTTTACTCCAAGAAAATTATGGTGGGCCAAATATCTGTAAGCAGTATCTTCATTTGCCTCCATAGAGTAATAGACTCTGAATTTAGCTATTGTCCTCTTCCCTCGTATCTCATGGTTCCTGTAGTGACATTCACAGTATCTTTTGTTGTTTCCTGAAAAGCTAGCTAACCCCAAAACCTTGAAAAATACAGATATTCCTGTAATTCAGAATGACATTATATTAATTGTGAAAATATGTGTGTTCCTGATGTTGCCACCTTAAAAAGATAAGTTACAAGATTGTTTCTTTACATTTCGTTTTGTGGGAAACTTTTTCTTAAGTTTTGGATACTGATGGCACCTTGCAGCAGTCTGATGTTAACAAATGCAAAATTACACTGCTTCTGCTTTGAACCAGTCTGTCATTGTGGCCTTTTGGCTCAGGCAGAACTCCTGTCTCCATGCCTTTAGGACAGTTGCTGTTGTCCTTGGAGTGAGGTAGAGAAAGCCTTTAACTCTTTGCAGTGTCTGGATGAGCATGGCCCGAGATACCTTGCAGACACACATGCAATACAAAGGAGTATTGACCACCTAATCAGAAAAAAACAAAAGCCTTTCTAACACACCTCAACTTGAGCATTCTGAAACAAAAACACCATGAATGTCAGGTAGTTTTTAAAACTTCTTCCTGAACTTAACTATTCACTTTTTTCTTCAGTTTCCGGGCTGTTGCTTGTTGCATTTGAGCTATCGGAGAGCAGTAAAAAGGATAATGCAACACAGTTCTTTGTGTAATGGAGAAGCAAAAACAGAGCTTTATTTAAAGAAACACTACACTTATATAGGTAGCTCTTGCCATAAAGAATATAAAAGGCTCATTGGTCCAAGAAGTCAACACCTCTTTGAAAACATGCTCTCTGCAAAACATCACGTCTCCAGCAGGTGTTTAATCATTGTTATAATTTCTTGTCCTTGAGTAGCCTGAGAAAAGGCTTCTTTTTTGGCTCCCAAAAGTATCCTAATGACAGTTGTTTATTCTATCTTATAATACTTATGACATGTTCACAATACTAATGTCTTAGTGTCTATTCAAAAACCATGCCACTCCTTATCCAGAAGGAAAAAAGATAAAAGAAAGGAATTGGAAAGCACTGGTGTGGCAAGTCCTAAAATTAATGTAATTTATTGTAACAAACTTTTAAAAAAAGGTGGAAAAAGAAAAGGAACTTGTATATGATTTGCAGCTTTATTTTCTTGGGGCATATGTATCAATTATATATAGCGCAGAAATGATCTAAAATGAGAAAATTGGAATATTGAATTTTGCAGCCATTTACAGTGATTCCATCTGTTAAACTATGCAAGTAAATTCCTGCTTTCCTTGTATGTTTTGGAGAATTTGTGTTGTCATACAATCTGGTACTGAAGTATATTGTGTGTTCTGATTTCCATCATTGTGGTTTAATCAGCAGCTGAGTTTTCTTGCAGAATCTAAAAATAATGATACCTTAGTCACCCAAAACTGATTTTAGTCTTCTGTCTGGCCTGGTTGCATAGACAGAGGATATATATCCCCAGTATTGAGGAAATATTGCTGTGGATTAGGAAGGGATATAATTCTGGTTTACTCTGTCAAAAGTCTCTAGAAATGTATTCAGTTTTCATTCTGGGTATCCATCCTTAAAATGCAGGGGACATGGCTGCTCCCTGCCTGCAGTCTCCCTTTGTATTTTGTGGTATGTGGACAGCCTTGAGAAGTGCATACCATCCTCCCTTGTGGTCCAGAATGCTCAGATTACACCATTTGCCTCACCTCCCTTTGGGTGCCCCTTCATCTTGGCACGAGTCATGCAAGGCTTGCTTTGGCTCCGTGCTTGCTTTCTTTTCAACATCTTTGTGGAATGTAGTATCTCTTTAGGGCATAATCAGTCAGGGTGCAAGGAAAGAACATGGGACAGATTAACAGAAAAATCACCGCAGTGCTGATAACTTGCTGATAGGCAAGAATCCCCACCATCAGCAGAGCAAGCAACTTATTTAATTGCTGTATTTGCTTTTTGGGAAGCAATGTCTTAATCCAGTGAGTCCATGCTATACCTCTCTAGTCCTGTCACAGCTCTGGTCATTGAAGCACTGAGACTTTTGGCAACTTCTGGACCTTTCAGGGAGCTGTGTTTTTTGTATGGATACTCCACAGTGACAATCATGTCTTCCCACTGCTTCCTTAGCAGGAATTTCTGGTAGAGCAGACTGTAATTCAGGTGTTCCACATGGTGGACACAGACCCTTTGAGCCTTAGAGAGCCTGTCCTGTGGGTTTATTCAGGACACAAACTGGGAGTTAAAAGTTCGGCCAGTACATCCCTGGCTCCACAGACATCCTGGAAAGTTGGAGTTTCATAATTCTTCTAACCCTGTCACTGCTGTTGTTCTGAAGTAGAGAGAAAATGCCTTTTTTCATGCCACTCTTGACTGGGAATTTGTTCTTTAAAATCTCTTTCTGGAGTCCTGCACAGATAATCCATGATCTTGACTCTGTGTCCTCAGACATTACCCACAATTTTTTTGAGAGGTGTAAGAGAAATAGCCCTATTATGTGAATAAATTAAACTATGAATTCTTTGGTGTTAAGTGTAGATCTAAGCTCTCAAAAACAGAGGTAAGGAGTACACTACAGAGAACTGCCTTTGCCTTTCATTTACAAAATATGTTGTCTTGGATGACCTCTAAGTTTGCTGGCCAAAACACTTTAGACCTCCTTTGGTACATTATATTGTTCTTCCCAGTTCAGACAACTGGGTTTAATTTTCAACACATAATTATTCTACACTTCTTTGTGCATTCCCTCTTCATCTCCCCAAAGTAAATGCATTTTGACAGTTACCACCAAGAAATAAAAAATGTTATATTCCATGGTTCATTGGACACAGTACTGGAAAGTGAATCATTCCCTTCTTGTGTGTTACCATATACTGTATTTCATTACATGGATAGAATATATATGTATGTGTATCTAAAACCCTGTGCTTTGACTGATACTGTATGTCCCTAGGAATCTTCTAAGTTTAAAGGCCCTGGCTAGGACATACATTTGACCATTACTAGATCTGGTCCACAGTGAGTGGTTTTATAGCCCAAGAGCCTCCTTCAGACACAGTCATTTTAAAAACCTGCTTATCCAGGTTTTTATCTAAACACTATTGTGGCATTTTCAAAGTAACAGATTTGATACTTTTGGACAGTAGTTCTTGGAGACTCAGGCAGAATATGCACTATTTCTTCTTTTTTCCCCCATTTCCTTCCTTTTTCTAGTTTTCTACACCCCTTATGTTCTTTACCTCATTCCTGCTGTAAACGTGAATAAAAACTTAATTTTGTATCAGCATCTCTTTGACATTCAGGGGTGAAAAAAAATCTTGGTTATCTTTTAATCTGTTCTCAATTTGGAATGCAAGTAGATGTTTAGGTTTATACAGCTGTTGCTGACTCTCAGCATCATGCTAATGAAGTGCTCCTTTTTAATGTCTTCCAAAGTTCCACGGGAGATTTGCATATGCATTTATTAATCTGACACAGCACTGGAATGAACTCGTACGCTGAAATATTTTTCTCTTCTCTTGAGGATGTTTTTAAACTCTGTTCTGATCATCTCAAGGATAAATAATCAAAACAACTTGTTTCTATGTGGTTTTCCACTTTCAATATAAGGGCCTTTTCCTATGCTCAGGGGAATGCATCTTCATCTTTCACAACATGCCCAAGAATAGTTCAGAAGAGACCCCAAAGGTATGAATTTATTCTTAACCTATTGGCAGTAAAACCAGCTCACTAGCAGTCAACACACTGTGTTTCCAGGAGGATTCCTGTTCTGTAGCAGAACATGCCTCCCTGTTCTTTAAGGAGCAACATGGCTTTGCATTTGTCAAGGTGCTAGAAAGCAAAATCTCTTTGATATTCTGGATGTTATACCTAGAATGGCAATGCTTCAGCCCAATATACACTTAAAAAATTATTTTAAAAGACTGGATCAGTTGTTTCTATCTATGTTTGTAACCTGGTTTTAGATGGCCTGTGAGATTGTAGCCCATGTGGGCCTCTTTCTTTCATCTTTCCTTTATGCATCCATGTCTGGAAAGGATTCTTTTTTCCCTGGGGGAAGATGAAGTACTCACTCTCTTCTCTCACTATTATCCCATAGGAGAAGTAGCTAAGCAATAGGGATCCTGATAAAGAGGAAGAACACCATTTATCTGTGAATGAAGTTTGGATGAGTTTATAATTCCCTGGAGAGATGTGTTTTTTTCCATCCATCATCCATCCTGTGTCAGATCGTGGATTCTGATTTGTCTGCTTGCAAAGCAATGGGTCAGATTTTGTCTTGGTATGCCTTGTCCTACCCCTGTAGAGGGGATATTCTGGCTGCTGCCAGGGTAGAGCCTTGTACAAAGCTTGTGTTAGCTCAGTGGACAGAGCTGTTTGCTTGGGGTGAAGGCAGTGCTGTCAATTTAAAAGTTTAGGAGTGGTGATTCATGACTCCTGTAACAAATGCTGAGGCATGTGCTTGTCCAGCCAAAAAGGCCCTCAGGTGGTGGAGAACATCTGGCAAACCCACATTAGAGAAGAGGCTTGTCCCCCTCATTGCTGCCTTGGGTTAGAAAGCACTGAAATGAAGACTGGAAAGAGGAACAATTAGGCTATGAGAGTGAGGAATTAAGGCTGCCTGAGCAGCTTTCTCCTCTGCCCTCTTGTATATCCATCAGTGCTTAGAGCTTGCTTCATTACCTCTCACTAGTTCTCCAACTAGCTATTTAATATATGTTAAAAAAAAAAACCCTAACACAAATATTTAATACATTACAGTCTTAAGGAAATTGATGTTATTGAGCATGTCATGCTGTTAGTGAGAAATGGAGTAATGTAGCAAGCTGCTCAAAATATGCTATGACTTTTCCCTGCAGTCTTGAGATACAATATATCTTTATAAGAACCTTTGTGTTTCCATAGTGGTGTAAATGCTTCTTAGTGTAAGAAAGAATGGAATACTTTTCCTTCTCCTGCTTACACTTTATATAGCTGACATAGTGAGCCATGTTAAAAGTAATACTTCCCATTTTATATCTCTACTTTCTGAGTCAGATTTCCAGAGAGTTTGAATTAATGTAATCTCAATGATACATCAAAGAAACTACTCCAATCTTCTGGCCCTATATCTCTAAATATGACTTATTTATACAGCCCAAAGGCCTGTGGAATTTTATAATTCAAAAAAATTCCAACTTGAACTAAAGCACTTGAAAGCATGATACATGATTAGGATACACTTAAGAACATGTTTCTAGCTGTTATCATTTCCTACTATGTTTTAACAGTTCTATCAAACATCATAATTCATTATGAAATGCTGTAGTCTGACCAAAAATCAGTTTCACAAGTGAGGAAGCCACTTCTGCAGAGAAGCAAACATTTGGAGAATTAGCCCTGGAGCCTGAGCAGGGCTCAGTTGGAGAAGATGGACATTGATCATGCTGAGGCTTTCAGTGCCATGGATCTGAAACCATGGGAGTATCAACCTGGCATCACCCAGAGCTAAGGCTGGTCTCATTGAGGCACAGCTACATCTCTGGTTAATGTATTTGCAGATGTTTAAGGCTGGGACAGTTTTACTTGCTATGAATTAAACTGTAGGCTTTATTACAGACAATAGACATCACTGCACTTTTTTTATTAATTTGTTTTGAAAAGAATGCCTTCCTAGCTCTGTGCTGAAGACAGTGAATGGATTGGAAAAAAGTGATGATTGTCTCAGATTTATATGCAGTGTTTTCTAATCCAAATCTGTTCATTTAAATGTTGATACTTTATTTTTTTCCTCCCTCGAATTCTGAATTAGGCAATCAGGGCACATAGATTTCCAAATGAAAGTGAACAGTGTCCTTTCAGCCTCCTCCAAAACAGTTCTTGGACAAACTCTGGGAGGAAAAATATTATCAGTGCTTAAAGCTCCATTGACTCCAAAATGAAGTTTTCCCAGATTTGCTGCTGCAGTCTCACTTTTCTGCAGTGTTTTGTAGGAGGTAATTTCTGTGCTGGTTATGATTTGAAAGGCCTGGCCTGCAACCCAACCTCAATCAAATTGGAACAACATGTCACCAAAGGTCCTGGTCCCATGGTATGTGCTTGGAAATACAACTCCCCAGTGCGGAGAGGTTTCTGGCAAGTCAGTGAAACTAAACTCAATTTCCATGGCTAGAAATTGCTGCAGGAGCATTTCATTGTGCTGCAGTTGCTGTGCTCTGTATGTTTGTGTGGGGGTGTGGGGGAGGTTGCAGGCTTGCTTGTGGGTGTGTGTGTCACTGAGATAGGGCAACTCTGAAAGCTGGATTTGTGGACAGAAATGACAAATTTCTGCTAAATTATTGACACAGAAGGAAAAATACTTTTGTCCTTTGAAGCTAACTAAAACCAAATGGGATTGTTTCCTCAAGGGAAAAGTAGGAGTTTAGTTATGATGCATCCCCTCCCAGAAATCTTTCAAATTATACATACTGTACCCTCTGTTTATATAAATATGAATTACACTATTGTGTGTACAGGGTCATTTGTAGTTCAAATGGAAATGCAATGCTGCTAGGGAGAGGCTATGGAAAGATCGAGGGGATTCTCGGATCTGCCATTTAACCCTTTTCAAATATTCAGAGGCTTTGAATAGATCTGCAAGAAAGCCTTGGCCTGGCATTACAAGAAGACATCCTAGTTTTGCTGGTAAGTCCAAATTTCTATGCAGCTTTATATGGAGAGAGGCTGATTGTCTCTCATTTATGTGGGGTGCTCTGATTGTACATTGTTGTGGATGGTGACAACCAACAGTTCATGCTCTGCATTAAATTTGCTTATGTGTTCTCATCCAGCTGTGAAGTTCAAATTTTGTAAAGGATGTTTTCCCACACACAGGATAACAAATTTGTCATATTGACCTAAGGCTTGTTCTTCTCCAATTTGCCAGTGATTTCTTTTTCATTTCAGCTAACTTAATAATAGTTGGTTTAATTGTCGTTAAGCCATAAATAAATTGTCTTCTGAAACACTTGGGTTTTTTCTCTGTCATAAAATCGTGTTTCTGTATGTCAGCAGAAAGAATATTTCTGACTGGGTGTCCTTCTATCCTTTAAGCTGAGAGTTTATCAAATTTAATTTTATCATAGGGCATTCAGTTACATTTTTGCTCCATTTGTTTACATCCTTGGACTTTACTTTCTACTGCCTTATATCTTCTTGCAAATTCTCTGAGGAAACTTAGACAAAATTGATAAGAGTTCCTAGCTTAGTAGCTCTGGGCAATCCAAATATGAAGCTTATAAAGTAGGAATGTCATGACTATTGCCTTGTAGAAAAAGGTTTTTTCCCCAATCTATGTCACGCCATCTGTACCATGTCTTGCATCCTGTCTCTGTCCACCCTTCCCTCCCCAGTTTCATTAGTTTTTTCCAAAAGCTTTACAAGCTTTGAGTAGTCAGTGTCCTATTTCATTTCTAAGAAGGCTTCCTCTGCACCAAACTTCCACTTAGATGAACTTTTCCACTGCAAACGTGAAGTAATTGCCATTGTCTATGTGCAGTGTCACCTGAAGATTTTAAGGATGTGTATGTCCTGTCTTCCTGAGGCTGACAGTTAGACTGAAACCCAGAAAACTGTTTGACATTGATCTTGCTAATTGACATCTTGCTAATTGATCTTAGCATGGGCAAGAAAAAAAAGAATATAGCAAGAACTCCTGATCCAATTCTTCAGCTGGCATCTTTGGGGTTTTTTGCAGTGTTGGTGGCAAGCAAGAGTGCAGGGTTTGTCTGGTGTGTGAAAATACATAATTCAGTCTTCTGCTCTTATGGGTGGAGTGCTTTCCACTGTGTCACCTGCAAAGACATCAGGAGAGGTGTCTATACCTCCTCACAATGAAATAAAGGCTGACTGAAAAGCCAAATGCTCCTAAAAACAGAGTCCTGTGCGTTCAGAGCTGGCATTGGAAAGACTCCTGTTTTACCAAAGCAGTTTGGGACAAACCAGCCTGTTACTGACAGGGAATGTTGGGCAAAGTGACTTTTTACACTGCTTCTGACCTCTTCACTGGCACATGTCCCATTATCTGTTCTTTAGAAATCGTTTTAGACAGTATCAAGGGACATGCTTACATTTCCATCAGCTGTGAATTTGCCAGAGGCACATTCATAATGGCCTGTTAATAAAAAGCAATGCAGGTGGATACAGTTTCAGAAAGCAAACTCTTGAATTAGATACACAGGTATCAGTATTGGATTCACAGGTATCAGTATCTATTGACCCAACACTGTATCTCTTCTGGTCTCACCTTAGGTAATGTTAGAGCCAGCCAGGTCAGTAGGCTTTTCCAGTTGAAATGGAAACAGGGCAGTTGTACTATCTGAAATTTGTAGCAGCTTCTCTCATTTGGAGATCACTTTTGGTTTTTGACAGACAGAGCTATGTAACTAATACAGAGGGTTTGCTTCCTCAAAGTCAGTTTTCCAGATGCTTTATTCATGTTATCCTAAGAGTCCTAGCCTCAACATACTTCCACTGAGCAAAATACCTGGGCTGTTTAAAGGTGTGCATGGATCATTGCAAACAGTGTCACACTTCTGTTTCTTCCCTTTTAAGAAAATATAATGATTAATTTCTCAAGTATTTAGTTATATTAATGAACAGACTGTTTGTAATGAGGATGGCAGAAGTGTAAAAGTCAGTGGGCTGGCCATGGGACATGATCACATGGATTATTTCTCTATTTAGTGATCAATTATTGGTGCTTGGCACTGTCCATTTATGTCTAATTATTGCGGAGATATTGCAATGTGAAATTGGAGCACAAGAGGAGAAATCAAGCCAAACTGTTGAGCGAGATGATTTCTATCAGTTACTTTTGTCTTTAGTTATGGTAGCAACAGGGTTATAGGGTTGGAATATTTAGCTGAAACCATAATGCAGAATAACACCTGATTATGTGAATACAGTCTGTGCCAGCCACTCAAGCCCATTGTCTCCACATATTCTTGCACTCTGAACTCAGCTTGACTAGCCATGGTGATGCTCAGCTTAACTCATCTGAAATCTATTGTTCACCTCTCCCTTTCCCATCTCCCTGCAACCCCTTGTAGCCTGCCTGATTCCTTTCAGCTCCAGACAGGCAAAAATGGCAAGATTCATTTCATCAGTCAGGAGATATTAGGGAGAACTAAGGTGGGTTGGAAACAAGGAGAAAAATCCTGCCTTTTAAAAGTACAATCTGGGCATTTCGCAAGCATTTTCACAGCATTTGCACAGTAGCTCCCTGAACCTTAACTCTCTCATCTCCTTCATTATTTAAGCCTACTTTAATGGAACAGTTTCTTAATGAGCCACAGTAGAAGAAGTAATTACTTTTGGCTGGGCATTTATCAATGGTAATTTAAATGTTGTTTTGTCCTTTGTCAGATTTGTGCATTAATTCAAAGCTCAGTTTGGTTCTGAAGAGTGAACCAATAGAAAAGGCAGCAAGAAAATCTTCATGTTCATGGATCTTCTTGCACAGTTTACAAGTAGAAAAAAAAAAAAAAATTCTGACTGCTAGTTCATTATACCTTATGCTGGGTTGAGAACAATCAAAGATAGTTCTTCCTTCTGTCTACATGACAACCAGTTACAGTCCCTATTGTCCCACTGAGTTACCTTTTCTCATACAGGTCTGATTAGATGGGAGCTGCTGTTACTGAGTTTTATTACACTGGTAGGTGTTTGAGATGTGTCACAGTACAGCAGTCTTCAACAAGCCAAGCAAACTGTAGTAATAAAAATAGAAACTTGTCAAACCAAACTCAGGATCAGTATGCATATTAATTGCAAACAGAATTACTGCAAAGGTCAAGTTTGCAAATATTCCAGGACAGGCACAGGTCTGAGGTCTTAGATGAAATCTTTACATTGTCCATTTCATTCTATTTATCCACTGAAGGGCATTTCTGTAAAATTAGTTTCTTCTTATGCACTATACCAAAATAGTATATAAATGTATACATATGTATAGGTATATATATGTAGGGGATTTAGAGCATTTCAGTGGCATTTTCCCTTATGAAAAGTTTCCTAAGAATGGGGCTGTTGAAAGAGGCAAGTGTGCAGTGCTGGTGGACTGAAAATATCTCTTCTTGCTGAGTGATATGTTTGGGAGAAAAGAACCCTTTGGAGTACTCTCAGCGTCATCTCAGTGCACTTTTGAGAAAGTTTCTATGGAAAAGGCACATGCTAAGTATGTGGAAATGCTCTTAGGTTCACAGTCACTTCTATGTACAAATGCACATAAACGGATTTTACATAGGCAAAACCTCTATCTTGCTGTAAATGCCATCCTTAAACTTCCCAGTTTCTGATTTGTATGTAATCTAGGTTTGCAAAACTTAAGGCTGCAAACCCATTTGAGAATAAGACTGAAACCGTCATGATTTGTCACCCTTAATTTTTCTTTTTTTTTGGTCAATTGTTTAAATTGTCATTTTCTTAAGGCAAGCTTGAAAATTAAGGAACCTCATGATGACTTCTGTTAGTACAGTGAAAAGTGAAAGCAGGCTGAATTTGAGTGCACCTTGAACGGGTGCTGGCAATATTAGCAAGGGATTTTGTTAATAAGTAGTAATCCAAAATGACTCTAAGCTCTAATCAGTCAGAACCACCAATAAGGAAAGAAAGAGATCATTTTCAAATGCTGTTATGCTGAGTTTGGGAAGGGATGTGAGAAAGGTCTATCATTAGGTCCACTCTGCAGTGGCCAAGATGGTGCTGAAAAGGACAAATACACTAAAAGTGATACAAATGAAAATCTGTTATTAAGTGAGTTAACTACTCTAATTACTCAGTTACTTTGAATACAATGCTGAAAGTATCTTTTAAGTTTGCAGTTGGAACATAGAAATTTTGAGACAGGAAGTGATTTCAGTAGCTTGCTTTACTGAACCCTAAATTTTTTTTTTTTTGTTGAACTCCAGTGCATCTCCGGCGATATCCACACTCAATTTTCCCTCCTGATCCAGTCCCTCCAGCTCTTGGACTCCTTGTATCTCATTATTCTTCTGCAATTCTTCACATTTTCTCTACCCTGGAAAAGATTCAAAAGTAAATCGTTTGCTTACAGTGTTACCATGACTTGAGATGTTTCATTGATGCAGTTACTGTTAATTTAAATTGATCAATTGTTCATTCAAATTCCTCTAAAGGCATGCCTAGCAATTGTAGCCACAACTAACAAATGTCCTGCAACTAAAATTCCGTCACGTTTTTTTCAGTTGGCCACAGACAATGAAAATAGAAATAAAAATTGTTTTATGTGTTTAATTAAAGGTAAGGCACAAAGGATTATGATAGCTCATTCACAACTGAAGCTAAAGGTCATTTGCCATTTTAATAATCCAGCAAAGCAAACCCTTTGTCCCAGTGTTTTCTTTACCACATCCTTGAAGGATAAAGATATGTGGGAAATCCTGTGGAAGCACAGTGCATTAAAGCATATTATTGATGTATTTTCATTTTCTTTCATTGCTGGAAATTTGGTATGGAGGGGTTGGAGTTTTAAGATTATGGAATCTCAGGCAGGAATTACAGAAGCAAATGCAAGTTTGAGGAACAGGGTGTTGGGAAGAGGCAGGTCTCAGGGAGGGGGCGGAAAGTCTCAGTCTCTCAAACTTGTGCAGCAATACTCAGTTCTGTTACTTTGAGCAGTAAAACTCATGTCATTTTTGGTAAGAATCTGGGATGAGAAATAACCAGCTGTACAACTGCTGGAAATTGTTTGGGATCTGGGAATTGATGGATCTCTGTCTCTTAATTTCCTGTCTCTCTTCTTTGGAGAGTGGCATTTTCATGGCTCATTGTATATCCTTGAGTTTACCACTTGGTCACATATCCAGAGCTCACATTGTCTCCCATTGAACCACACTCACCAGCACTACCTACTAATTGTCAGAGGAGTTCAGAGCTTCTTAGCAAACCTGTATTTATTTGTACCTCAATGAGCATTTACCAGGAAATTTCAGAGCCTACACCATGCTGAGATGCCTTAAGAAAAGTAAAAAAAAAAAATTGCCTGAGAGCAAAAAGAGGAGATCTGTAATCTGTCTCCTATAGAAATTTTTCCTTTGATATTTGGGAAGTCCTTTGGTGGGTGAGGAAGTTTTCATTAGTTGTTACTATTAGTTGCTTAGTATATCTTAGCTGAATTTTCTTAAATTCACATATGATTTGAACAAAAAAAATCCACACTTTCTGAAGGTGGATTGCTCTAACTGTACTTCATAGCACAGAGGGTTGCACACTCTGCCTTAAACAGCCAAAGATTTAAATGATGACAGTGTGATATAATAGCCATAATGGCCTCTGTGTAAAGGAAGTAGTTGATCAAGGAGGTATTTAATTATTCAATTGTTGGCAGTCTAGTTTGTTCTAATACTTTCTTGGATCTGAGTTATGGTCAGATATTGAAGATGATGATGACTGTAGGGTCCCTGGGAATACAAAGCACTTTCACCACACTGGCTTCAATATGTTGTCATGTTATAATGATTACAATTCATTCATTGTCACTAACCTGCTCAAATATTTGAGAACAAAGTGGTGTGGTTACATAAAACTTAGTGAAAGAAAATGCAACTCTCAAGATCACTTTTGAGCTCTGCTGTTGTCATCTGCAGTCCCCTTTGATCGCAACCACACATCCGCGTAGTAGCTCTGAGGATCTGTGAACCATTTCTCTCTCCCTGTTTTGTGTTGCAGCTGCTCGTTAGAACACTTCAGGACATCTCTTTGAAGAAACATGGTGGTGACAGTGGCTGATCAAACCCCAAATGCTCAAAAGCCTTGGGCTGCAGGAGGAAACCCATATGTCAGAATCCTGTAACATCTTGAATCAGTTATTGGAGGAAAAAGAGGATAATGATTAGGGAATGGTTTGGGAACCAGAAAAACAGGATTCAGCTCTCAGTTTCCCATCTAACCATGGAATAGATGTTCCATTCTCCTGGTTCCTTAGTTCTTTGGGTGAAAATAGTTCTCTTTTTTTCCTGTAGAGACTTGTAAGAATGGCTTCATTAAGTACTGGGACATCTGAGTGCTCTGATGATGGTAGGAGCTCAGATGAGTGCAGTTGAAGGCCTAAGGGGTTATCCTCTGGTGTGAGAGTGATCCAGCCCCAAATGATATTATGTTAGACAGAGGTGTAGCTGTGTGCCTACTGTTTGCAGCTCCTGAGAACTTTGACGTCAGAGCAAGAGCACAGTCATTTAGCAAATCACAGAGTAGCTGCATGGAGGACCATGCTGACCCTTTGGAGTAATTCCCAACAACATCATCTCATCTCAGCATGAAATTCTAATACAGCTCCAATCTGGACAGTTTTTATGGAAAGACAAGTCTTACTGCATGGATTATAGAGACTTACAGCAGGTCTCTATACTTTGTTTCTGACAGTTTTACAGAGCCAACAAGCTGGAGAGGATGTGAGCTGGAAACTCCTAGTATATAGCATTGATCCCATATTATACTAATTTACAGCTTCTCTAAACTTTTGTTGACGTCATCAAGTCTACAAAAAAAATATATTTCAGGGCATAATATGGACCAATGATAAATATTAGGAAAGTCTGTGAAGGGCTTTGTCTGAGTCTAGAAATCCAGTCTTAGTTCATACGACAGACAAATTACATGGAAATGAGTATCAGATATCACTGGAGGGAGGAAAACACAGAGGTCAACAGTCCTTCTCAGAGTTATTTCTATAACATGAACCTGCAATTGACATTATACTTTTTGCCTCTTCAAATGTAAAACTAAAGGGCAAATACTAAAAAAGCTTCCTAATGATAGTGCTCCATTGTGCAGAGCATTCCTGACAGTAACGTAATTCCAAGAAAATGTCTGTAGTGTATGTATGCATTTGTTCTTGGAAAGGGTTCCTCCAGCTGCTGGTGGTACTGTCTGACTGCCCAAATGAAGTGATCCCCCAGGAGCTTTGGATCTCAGTCCAGGCAGCCAGCCTGGAGTCAGCACCTTGCCAAGCACTGCTCCACACACCCAGGCTCACTGTTGGATGATCTGTACAGGGAAATAAATGGGTTTCGTGTGAATATTTTGACAATGCCACCTTTAAGGATGCTCTAGGCTATGCAAAAATACTTATATACATGATAAAAATAACTCATCATTTCTGTTTTTAGGGAGTGTGTGCTGGTTTCGTGTGCGATAAATTTTTTTTCACAGTAATTAGCACGGAGCTATGTTTTGAGTGTGTGCAGGAAACAGTGTCAGTAATATAGAGGTGTTTTCATTATTGCTGAGCTGTGCTTGTACAGAGACAAGACTTTTTCTGCTTCTCAACCCCATCCTGTCAAGAAGTAGGCTGAGGGTGCACAAGAAGTTGTGGAGGGACACAGCTGGGACAACTGACCCCAACTGACCAAAGGGATGTCCTGGATCATATGGCATTGTGTTCAGTCCAGGGAAGGGGGAGGAAGGAGGAATATTTGTAGTTATGGAATTTGTCTTCCTAAGTAACTGCTGATGATGAAGTAACCATGATGAAGCCTTGCCTTTCTGGATATGGCCAAACCCCCGCCTGAACATAAGAAGTAGCTGATTAATTCCTTGTTTGTCTTTCCTTGTTAAATAGTGTTCATCTCAACCCACAAGTTTTCTCACTTTTACCCTCCTGATTCTCTTCCCCATCCTACCAAGGCAGAGTGAGTGAGTGGCTGTGTGGGACTGATTTGCTGGTGGGGGTTAAACCACGAGAAAGGGATTGCATTCTTGTCTGCAGAGCCCAGCCTCAGAGAGCCCTGAATCCAAACTCGAGGCCTCTTGGCCCTTTTGTCATGCAAACAGTAATTTAAAATATACATCTGGCACACTGCAAAGAGAGAACATCCAACATCTGTCACACTCTATTATATTGCTTTGATGCTATTAGGCTATTATTAGTATTGAAACTAAATATATTTTCCCACAGGCTGCTGACCATAATGCCTCATTCGAGTACCCATTCCTTTTATTGCCACAAACTGTTCTGAACATCACATAAATGAAACTGGAACACCACTTGATGGACTGTTATCATATTTTACTGTTTTATTTTATTTTAAATGTGAGGAAACAAAACTCACCAAAGGCTGTCGTATGGTTTGAAGAAGATTAAATTGATTTCCCTATCGTTTTGGGTGAGGGAAGTGAACAGAGGCTTCTCTAATGGAGATCAGATGCAGGCATTTGGTTCCACACTAACAAGGGGCCATATGCTGTCACTGGTGTATCAGTTTTGTCTTGGGGCTGCAAGACTCTGGAATGACTGGTTATTTTTTTTTTTTTAACTGTCTTTTATAATTAATTATCTGACTCCTCTATCTCTTCAAAGCCTAGTGAAATAAAGACGTTGTAGGAGAATAGAATTACTCTGAGCCAGAAGTTAGCTTAGAAATATTTCCTTTCCAAGCCAAATGCTGTATTTCTACTGGGAGATCTGCTCAGCAGTTTTCAAATAACTGCCCCAAACCTCAGGTAGCATTTTGAAATGAATAGTGTTTTTAATTCACATCAGCACAAAAAGCAGCTGCTTGCCCAGAGCCAAGAGCAGTGCCCTTCCTGAGACTGCCATGAAGGATGCTCAGGTAGCATCCAGCCTGCATCACAGGCAACTCACACTACATCTGTTCCCATACACTAAGCAGTGACCACTTATGTTGCTGGGTCCTGGGACAGGATTGTCCTTGTGCTTGAACAGAGTGGTTTCAGGCTTTATTTCAGCCTGGGCCAGGCAGAGCCATCTCAAATGGCTCCCGAGGTGGGTGGGTGCTGGTACTGGCCAGAGGCAGTCCTGGGGAGTAAGGGAGGAGTGCTGTGGTCATGAGCCTCCCCTGTCTGCTGGGAGGTCAGTCCCAGAGAGCAGTCCTAACAACATTTAATTCCAAAATGGAGACAGTGAGAGTCCTGCAGACATTGGTGTGCCTTCACTGTCCCACCACCCCTGCTCAGTGAGAGAGGGTAGTCACAGTGCTCCTTCCATCTGGAAAGTCTGAGCAGAGCATCACGTCAACACAACTCTGCAGGTTCTGCTCTCTGACCTCTGGCATCCTACACACTGGAGATACTCAGTTTTAAGTTAATCCTATCTTCTCACTGACATTATTTATTAATTATTTTACATTATTTATTATAGTACTGTACTTGTCAAATATGAAAACAGTAACAATACATTAACGGCTACTCTTTCCACCCTGTGTGAGTCATCCTTTTACATAGGAGCAAAGACCCACATGGACCTGGAGCAGATCAGCTGCCCAAGTCACTTCTGAAGGGCTTGCAGAGGCTGGGTCTGGCAAGGGAAGGTTTTACCTGCTTTTCAGTGCTGTGACTGTGAGTCTGCACCCACAGCCACGCTGATCTGTGTGTGTGGCCTGGCTCCAGGGAGCATCCATGCTGCCCAATGACACCCAGTGGCCATGCCCCAAATGGTTTTCCCACTCTGAGTTGCAGCAGCTGTGGCTTCTCAGCCTGCATCCCCTGGGGACCCAGCAAGGTCTGGGCTGCTGGCATTCTGCAGGAGAGACAGAGGCTTCAGAGCTTGTGGGCAAGCTGGTTGAGACAGAAAATTTGAGCTCATCTTTGGGCCAACAGTGCAACAAAGACAAGCCCTGCATTACAGGCGTGCTGTTGCTCTGGAAACTTGAAGCCTCTCATAAGCAATGCAATTACTAGCTGCTTATCACTTTTGCTTCACCAAGCAGGAAATTTATTAATTTAGAAAACACTAAGGACACAGAAAAATTGCTTTTTTCTTTTACAAGGCTTCTTTCTAATAGTCTCTAAAGAAACCACATTTCTTTCTCAGTGATTTCTACCTACCTCCAGAAGGCAAATGTATAAAATCTCTTTTATCAGCCTGTAAACATTTCCTGTAGAAAGAAAAAAGATGACTCTTTTTTCTGACTTTCTTCATCTTGAGCTGGCATGGAAACTTGTTTAGTGCACAATGGCAGCTGCATCTTTTCAGCTAAAATTGATATACAGCTGCTGCTTACCTCAGCTCTTCTCCTGATTTGTTAACAATGATTATTATTGCAATGTACACCTCTTAAATCTAAATGTTAAATGATGTTTGGGAACAATTCATGTCCTCTTTCTTCTTAGCTGAATCAGTTCCCTTAAGGAACTAATCTGTAAGGCTATTAGCTGTCACAGTAAGTACAGGTAATGAAAAATATTCTCTTTAGGGCATGAGGGAATATTTGCAAGAAAAGTATATGGAAGAAAAGGCTCAGCTATAAGACAACAGGGGTTTAAAAGTTTTTTTAAGCTGCTACAGTTCTTGATGTCTAAAAATGCCTTTGTAGACTTGCTGTGCTGTGCAATGTCTTCTGGGACCCTGTTTTTTCCTAAAATACCGTGTTTGATTTGGCACTGTATGAGGTGCCTTTTAAAGCAAAAGTGAATGAAAGCTAGTGGTGTATACTGAATGTTTGTAAGTGGCAAAGAACTGTAGGAAATGCATTTTATTCCCCAGAGCTTGAGGAGACCACAAGGCAGAAAACCCCTTGGTGGCAGCTCTGCTGCAAGAAGGGGTAATGGTGGCAGTGGGGAAGCCTTGAAGATGGCTGAGGATGAGAAAAGGCACCAAGTTGCCCATCAGGCTTCCTGCAGCTGCTCCACCCAAGAAGGAGATGTCCTCTGAGTTCAGGGTGGGATGGGTGTGAGGCCACTTGGCTTTCTGGTACAAAACAGCAACTGAGCCTAAAGCAGCAGGGAATGGTCTGTGACATTTATTTTTGGTGGGTGATTAGGACCCTTTGTCTTTGAAAACTTGCCCCTGTGTGCAAATAGATAAGGGAAAGGCAGTCTGAGTACAGTGGACTTTACAATAGGATACTGCTGGGAATGGCATTTGTATTTTCAAACTTTAATAATCTGGCAGTCCCCACTGTGGCCCCATGCTATTTGAGTCTATCCCAATTTTATTGAAAAGTGTTGTTGAAAAGACATATTTTGCACACTGGTAAGAGCAGACCTCATTGGAGTTACTTTAAATAAGATCTCAGAACCTTCTTTTTCTTCTCCAGGATATTTTCCAGCCCCATTCCACAGTGTTTGTGAGCAGTTTTAACAGCTGTTCTTTCCTTAACCATTGCCATTGTTCTTGTGTTTTTTGGCTTTTTTCTTTTTTGACCCAAGGCAGAAGGTGATGGCCAGGCCCTTGCATCTCCAATACACATTTTTCTATTGTCTGTATAGAAATGTGCACCTCTGCAGGTGTGTGAGCTCAGGTGTTCAGCACTGGGAAGCAGTTGTAGGTGCCTCTCTGTAGCACACCAGCCACAGAGTGTGTGCTCACAGCTGGCAGCAGGATGAGGCAGAAGTGGAAAGGAATTGTTCCAGTGAAGTACACTGCCCAATCCTCCTCTTTGTTGACAGGGAGCTGGATTGCCAGAGGGGTGAGCAGTGAGTACCCAAGCACCATGAAGTGGGAAACAGCTGGATCCTTTCCTTACCACCTCAAGGTAGAGATTATGCACTAATTCCAGTAACTGGCTAATGCAGAGTGCTGCAAAGTGCCCCTTACCAAAGCCAGAGTCTTACAGTTCATCCTCATGTTATGAGCTGCTACCACTGGTGTTCATTTTTTCTAGTCAGCATGCCAGACAGTGTTTGTGGAGGGACACTGTCTGATGGCTCACCAGCTGACACCAGCAGAGGATGGAGTGAGGGCCTCTCTTCCTCTTGTCATCTCTTTTTGCAGCATTCACATTCTTGCAGCCAGACACCTCTCTAGTTTTCATTGTTCAAAAGAAATTCCGTTCTTTCTCTGAGATATCACTAACAAAAAATGAAATTAAAAGCAAATAACATGAAAATACCCAGAAAAAATATATAAATGATGCAATATATTAATATTTACTTAATTGCTCCAATTTCAGGTCAGATTCCCTTGATGCTGTTGACTTCAAATAAAAGTATAGTATAATTGTTCATACATTCTTGATAGGGTGAAGATGGTGGCCAGTATTGGAACAGAGTTGGAATTGTTTGTGAACCTCATACTGGGACTTATTTCACTTCTAACTGTTTGCTTTTACAGGGATAGCTGTCTGGTTGTGTTATTGAATTGATATTTATAACCATTTTTTAAAGTGTTCTGATCTGGGAAATTACCATTGCGTATTTTTAGATCAGATTTCTGAGTAAAGAGAGTAGTGGTTTGCTATGTGCAAATAAGATGATGTTACTATTTTTCAACTGCCTCTACTTGCAGTGGAGAACGTTCGTTCAGCAAGCAAAGGGAAAAATTTGAGCTTTCATAGCAAATGCTGTTTTTAGCCTGCTTCAATCTTTGAACTAAGATTATACTCAACCACTCTTTCTCATTGCACAAGCAGACTTTGGAAACTGATACACTAAAATTAGGAGGTATGTTTGCATTTTCAACCTCTCAAAGTGCAGCGCTGCAAATAGTTCATTCCAGCTATGTCATTATTGTACAACATAAGGTTTGGGGAGTTTTTTTAGAAAGCAAATGTCATTACTTACATCTCTTCCACATGGATTTAAAAAATACTCACTTTGTTTTGCAAAATGAGTGTGAGGACTGAAGCTATCCTTACTGCAGTGTCCTTGCTGACCCCATAAGCATAGGAGCCTGGGTTTGTCACAGGCACTTTGGCAGCCAGTGGTTCTTCTGAGTGAAAGGTGTGAATCCAAAGATGTGTCTTTTCTGTGCTCAGGAGATGGAGAAGGGATCACTAGAATAGTAAGTTCTCCAGTCTATTCAACAGTATTAGTCCTGAAAAATATTTAATTGAATGTGTATCATTCTGCTAGGGTTATGTAATCCTGGTACCTGCAACAATTGACAAAGATTTTGCATAGTTCTCCTCCTGCGTACAGATGAGACAGTGTATTTTAAGGCATTGTCATGAAAACTCTATTTTTTGTTTGTTTGGACTTGTTTGTTTCTTTGTTTTGTTGTTTGGTTCTTTTCATTCTGAAGACTTCAACTAAAGTGAACTAGCTCTTTACCCTTTCACATGCCTCACATACCTTCAACTGCTCCTCACAACTTCTGCATAAAACAACAAGGAAAATTCATTTGCTTAAATAAGATCAAGGAATGATTTGATAAAAGTAGACAACTGAAAATCCATTGAATTCTCTTTGACTAGAAACAGGTAGCCCAGCTTTTAATTGCATACAACCTAAACACTTTCACTACCAGAAGAAATTAACTTCTGTAGTTAATCCTTGCTGGCACCATGCCACACCTTGGAATGAGTATTCTGTGGGGTACAGGCTCTGTTCATGGTCATGTATAAAAGACTTTCTTCATGAAGCACTGAGCAGGCGTGGGATTGAATATAGACTAAAGTTTGGCTTAAGGACAGAAAATTACATAAAGATTGGTTTGGGGGAGGGAGGATACTTCTGCATTATATAGAGGGGAGGTTGCTTATATCTGTTTTTGGGTAGTTGGTTTCTTTTTTAGTTTCATTCATTTTGGTTTGATTGTGTTTTTTGTTCGTTTGTTTGAGAGACAAGAAAAAGTTCTATTGCTAACTTGACAACGAGGGAAAACTTCGAGGAACAAACCCGAGTTTCTCCACTTTGCCACCAGATGTCCGTCATGAGCAGGGAAAACTGGTGACTTGCACGCTCCCCAAAAAATTGGATTCGCAGCATTTTTCAAGATCTGACAGCGAAAACTCGAGTGAAATTGCGTGTTGCCATAGACTCTTGAACCGCGAGTATGCTGCGAAGGCTTGTTGGCTACGAAAAATCCAAAATCTGCCGGTAGCTCGAAAATATATGTTTAACTCTTAAAACCTGTGTGTCTCAGCCTGCAGCAGTTGTAGAATATAGAGCCTTTGCACTCCTCCAGAGAATTAGGCACGCAGCTCTGATCCCAAGTCCTAAAATCCTTTTGGGAAACTTGCCCTTTCAGATGGCAGGAATATCTGAAAGCAGTCAGTGCATATGACCTCTGGAAGGATACCTAGTTCTTCTCAGCCTCATCGAGTTGCTGAGTGATGCTGTAACTTTCACAGGTCTGATAGTATTAATTGAATCCCACAGTAAAGCGTTCACATCCACAAGCAAGAGACATTTCCAGGTATAAGCAAAGTACAAATTGGGAAAGGACTCCTGGTAAAGAAGTGGAACACGTAAACCTACAAAAGCGCAATGACTTCTTAAGGAGGGCATTATCTTCCCACCTACACGAGGGAATTTACCTCCAGAATAAGGTAAGAGAAGACGAATAAGGAGAGGGAAGTACTGGAAGGTTTGCTGTGAGCTTATTGCTGTGTGTCCCCGTCCTCAGACTTCTTTAAACTCAGATGCCTGAATGCTTCCAGCTTCCTGTTTATTGCAGTAACCCCTATTTCAGATTAAAAACGTAAAGGTGATACATGTTTGAGACTCAGAGGAGCAGAAACACCCAAGAGCTGCTCCACAGTCGCTAAATGTGCACCATCTCTTCCTATCTTTCAGAGAAGCAGGGGACACTTCGGATGGAAGGGTTCATTCTTCAGCAATAACCATGTAATGGGACACTTCCCTCTCTCATTGTCAAAACAGGAAGCCGAGGTTACAAGGCTCTTCTGGACACAGCGACAGGAGCTACACCCAAACAAGCTCAGAGACCGGAAAGTGAATGTCTGTGGAAGAGGCTGCTCTCCTCCCCCGCCACCTGTGGGATAACTACCTGCCTAGGAAATGTCCCTCACTCAAATGAGGGCTCCTGCACTTCCTCCCAACCTCCAGACACCTTTCCTAAGGGGCTACAAAATGTCCTGCGTCCCTGTCAGCTCACCAAAGGGACAGCTTGTGCACCGGGCTCTTCTCCTGGGAACCTGCGTTTTCCCAGCAGGATTCCACATTGTCTTACAGAAGGAAAGGTGTGTTGTTCACCTCCTCTCTGGGAGTGAGCCCATCTCCACATCTAATAAAAGCAGCCCCATAGCTCTATTTCGTGAAAAGTGAATAAATGAACCAGCAGTACAAAAATTTCCCTGGACATTCTTTAGTCCTTCCTGGGAAGAACAGAACTCTTTCATGAAGATAGTGGGATCCACTACAGCAAAAGGAGCCTGTTGGGTCCCTGCTGTTACATGCACCCCCATTTTGAGTGTCTTCGCAATCTGGGAAAAGAAAAAAAAATACTCGTGCATATTCTTCCCTCCCACCCCCATGACTGCTATGCTCCTATCTCCTCATAGATGCCCTTTTTCCTATCAAAACAAGTTTTAAAATATCCAGCATTACAGTGTTCCTTGACTGGTGCAGTTAAAGCACACATCTGTAACCTCGCTGTCAGAGATGTGAAAGCTCAGTGTAGCCTCCACTTCTGAAAATACCGTATTCTGTCCTGAATATTCTCAGCTGTGTCTCTGGGAAGCTGAATATGAGCTTATTGCCAGATTCTGATTCTAATAAAGTTAATGGAAATTTTGCCAGTAACTTCAAATGGTCCAGATATTATTTTCGGGCCAACTCCTATGAAATTATCCCAGTTCAAACCTAGAGCAATTGCACTGATTTCAGTGAGACTAGACTGGCTTTACTCATCCAGTCCGTGGAAGATCCATGAAGTCAGAGATCGGGGTATGGGAGAGCTGCCTCTCGCTCGAGCAAACTGCTGTTGTTGGAGTATTGGATAGGTCTGGGTTTGGGAGGGTTTTTTTCACTCTTTGATGAAAGTGACGAAATCAGCTGCAGCAGTACTGTAGGAAGGGGTATGCTCTTTCCTGACAGTATAGCCTTTTTCACAGGATGCAGACGGGTACTCCATCCATCAGGGCTGGCGGGGGGTACCTGAGTACACCCAGACATGTACCTCAGTTCCCTGTTCAGCTCTGCAAGATACTCCAGAAAAAAACCAAAACAAACAACTTTTTAGTATGCCGTAACCTGCTAAAATGAACCGCAACGCTTATTCAGATTTAGAAAACTCCACCTATTTTCAGGACAAATAGCCAACACCCGCTGGGGGCAGGAGGGGTGGCCGAAACCCTTCCTTTAACAAGAAACGAGCCGGCAGAGTCTGGCAGCAGAAGCGGCCGGAGCCGCAGTTCGGCGGAGCGCCGCTCCAGTGTGACACCCGACGGGGCCGGCGCTTCTCAACCTGCTCGGCCGCCCCCTCGCCGCCCGTCCGCCCCCGCGGGGCCGCGCTACCTGCGCCGCTCCCCGCCCCGGAGGAGCGGCCGCCCGCCCCGCCGAGAGGCGGGCGCGCTGCTGATTTGCCTTCGCTGTCAGCAGCCGCGCTCCGGCCAGCCCGCGGGGACCGGGGCTGCAGCCGCAGGAGCCGCTCGCTCGCTCTCTCGCTCCCTGGCAGCGAGAAAAAGTTTGCTGCTCTTCACCCTGCTCCTTCTCCCGCCGCACGCAGCCCCCGCGGCCCGGCGCGGCTCCCCCGGGCAGGGGCATGGCGAGCTGAGCGGCCGGAGCGGGCCGGGGCGGCCCCGCCGCACCTGAGCGGCGCCGGGCGCGGGCGGCTCCGCAGCGCGGTGCCATGCGCGGCGGCCGAAGCTGAGCCCCCGGCCTGGCCGCCCCCGCCGGCCCGGGCCGAACCCGCCGCCGGGGGCAGGGCTGGAGGGCGGCGGGCAGCCCCGGGGACAGCGGGGAGTGGGGACGTCGCCCGCCCGCGGCCGGCCGAGCGCCATGCCGCGCCGGCTGGCCTGGCTGTGCTGCTGCTGGGCGCTGCTGAGCGGCGCCTGCCGCCCCGCCGAGCCCGCGCTGCCCGCCGAGGGCGGGGAGCCGCCGCCGCCCGCCGCCGCCTCGGGCTTCCTCTACCGGCGGCTCAAGTCGCACGAGAAGCGGGAGATGCAGCGGGAGATCCTCTCGGTGCTGGGGCTGCCCCACCGGCCCCGGCCGCTACCGCGGGAGCCGCCGGCCCCGCCGCCGGGACGGCTGACGGCGGCACCGCGCTTCATGCTGGACCTCTACCACTCGCTGGCCGAGGGCACGGAGGGCGGGGGCCGCCCGCCGACCCCTGCCCCGCCGCTGCCCAGCCCGCAGGACAGCGCCTTCCTCAACGACGCCGACATGGTCATGAGCTTCGTCAACCTGGGTGAGTGAGGGAAGCAGGGAGCGAGTCCCGGACTGTGCGAGCCCAGCCGGCCACTCGCCCGTCCCGCGGACGCCGCTGGCCCCGGCAGTGCGGACGGGCGACCGCTCCTGGCGGGGCGCGGCGGGGTCGGGGCTTTGCCGGCTGGGACCCAGCTTGGACTGCGCGAGTTTCGGCCAGGAGGGCAGCTCGCTTCGGGAAAGGGCAAAACCTCTCGCAAACAGACAAGTAATAATGTACCCCAGCATGCAAAACCTTGGCGGCGGGAGCGTGAGAGGAAGGAAGAAAAAAGAATTTTTTTTTAAGTAGTCCTTGTTCTGATGGTAGTGGTCAGAGCCTTTAGTTCAGAATTAAACACACTTCTTGGGTAGCAGAGCTGGGGTCATGCCAGAGTACAGGTTGCGCTCACTCTATGCAAGGTCCAGCAGCGCAGAGATGCCTTTGGGGCTTGAACAAAGTACACTCACGCTGTTTCACGGTGTCCTCGTCTTCTCCTTTTAAATTTTTTTTGTTAGATTTTAATTTAAGGGATCAGAGCCGGTGTGATGGTAAATATGCGACTCTGTGTAGGTTATTCTGGTGATTGAGCACGGGAACGTAATTACAATCTGTATCGTGGAAATCTTGAATTAAGTTATTTTAGACGTCAACCTGCTCTTCAAACAAATCATCTTGTCAGCGAAGGGCTCTGAGGCGGGCATTGCAGTGGGAAAGTCATTAAGCTTTTTTACTTAAAGGAGCTCTTAGTACTATGCAATCGTAAGGAAACAGTGTAATTAGATTCAGACTAATGTGGCGAATGAAAATATTTCAGTTGGCAAATTACAGTTCCTTTATTTAGGGAATTCCTGTGAAGCTCAAGTGTCTTAGCCGGTCAGCTGAGAACTTTGCCTTTTTACTTGTGCTGCCAGAGCTGTGTGCCAGAACGACAACAGCTTGTCTTGTTTTTAGGAAAAAAACCAAACAAAAACAACCAAACCCAACTTGTGTGTTTACTCGTTTGGAGCAGGGATATGTCAGTGAGCAGGAAATTTCTCAGAGCTCCCAGCGCTGGTACAAGTGTTCAATAGCTTTGTACCATGCTGTGTGCACCTAGAACAAGTGCTGATTAATTGTTGTGCCTGATGGAAATCATGTAGTAGATCAGAAGAGTTGCAAATAGTTGTTAAAGGATTTGTCTACATTGAAACCGAGGTGACCACAACTCGTATGGGTGCAGCTGAGCTGCCTTAGGTGCTCAGACCTCCCAGGAGCATGGAGCCCTGTTGCCTCCTCATACCACGGGTGTGTACCTGTCAGGGTCTCAGCTGTCTTGTTTAAAAACAGCCTGGGGATGTTTAGGTGGTGCTGCCATCTCAGAGCTTGGATGCATTTGAGACATCCTGAAACTGTCCATCAATGAAACCAGTGCAGTCTCAGCTCAGAAGCTGAGATCTGGGAAATACTGTACAGATTTCCAGTCCAAGGGGCACCTGCCTCCTTTTTATTCTTCCCTCCCAACCTCCCCAAACCTCTCTGTCCTTTGAATACACAGAGCTGCTGCTGCTGTCTCTGTTCTTTGCCTTGGGGACTTTCAGGACCTGTACTTGGAGCTGTGAATTTAAGTAGTGTGCTGGCTGTAGCTGTCTGTAAGCAATCCCCATGGCATATTTCACTTGAGGGATGTGAAACAAGGTTCCTGCAAGGGGCTAGGCAGCTCCCAAAACAGCTGATTTCAGGAATAAGTGAGAGCATGTGGTGTTTTAGAAGGTAATTAGCTGTTTATAGAGCACCAGGAGAGTATTATTAGATGGTAGACCTGAAAGTATAATAATCCCTTCCACTCATATGATTCAAATCAGTTCTGATCATTTGGATCCAGACACTTATGTAACAACAAGAAAAATGATTCATGTAATGTAGTAAAATAGTGCAATTGCAATGCTATTATGTGTCTCAGGAAGCATGAATCAACTGTAGAAATTTCTCATCAACTTCTAAATCCCAAGTCATAAACCATAATGTCATTTAATGTGATTGTTTGTTACCAGAGTGTTGACAAATCGATGGGCTGGGACTGAACAGCTGTTTGGCTGTTTTCTGTGGCTTCTCTGTCATACCAGGGATTTTTTGGGGTCTTTCACCTATGTACTGACATTTGCTTTTCCATTTAACAGCAATTCAGGTCAGAAAACTAGAAATTCTGTATTCCAATATAGAAACCAAAGGTTTGATGGGAGAAAGCCAGCTTGTGGTCTATCAAAGTAGCTTATTATGAAGTCAGAAGTGCAGCAAAGATGGTGGGATCACAGCAGAAAGGGAAGAACACTTGATTTCAAGCATACTGACTATTCCAATGGAATATATGTCAAACAACCCTGAAGACTCACAGCTGGAGTCTGCTTATAAGTGGACATTGCCAGAATTATTTAATTGGGGCTTTCTTTATGTGGCCATACATAGTTACTTGTGTTCAGTTAAAACTGACTTCTGAAGAACTTTGTATTCAGCCTTGAAGACTTCCTTTTCCTTATTGAAGGAGCAACTACCAAAGAGATGTGAGGGGCCCTTGCTGTTCTCTCGGGGTGAGGAGTGTATGGTATCACCTGGGGATGCAGGTGCATGTGACTCTGTGGGTGTCAAGTCAGTGTGGGCACCTGCCTTCAGGTGCTGATGCTGCTTCTGCTGCAGCTCAGAACCACCTTGTTGTGCTGGAAAGCCATCATCTAGGTCAGCTGTGTGGAGGAGTCCTACTTTGTCATGAAAGTTTGCAGGTGTTGATGTTCTTGTAAAAGAGTATTTAATTTTTCCAGCCCTGTAGCCCAAAAAGAGTCACTATCTCGGAGTCACTGCTGATTTTAAATATGCAGGGCTCCAGCCCTTCCTGACCAACCTACATCCTTCAGTCTGGGGACACAGCAGATGTGTTTTCTGTCTGGGGAAGGCTATGTTTCCATATGTGCTCAGGGTATGAGCCCTCTTTGCAAAAGTCTTGCAAAGCTGAGGGACTTTGGTGAGGTCTTGGATTATTCAGGCAGTGCAGGCTTATACCAGTCTTAAAGTTGATGGTGTTCTTGGAGATGGTCTCTATTTTGTTTTGGGGGGGAGGGGGGGCAGTTTAAGCGAAAAAGGAAGGTCACAGAGGTGTGGAAGTTCTTCAGACACAGGGAGTTGTTGTCTTGCAGGGAGAACAAGAAATATCAGTCTTTGAAAAGGGGAGTCTGGGATTTATCTTGCTTACCTGGTGGTGTCTGTAGCATAGTATGGGCTTGCAGAGTGTGGGCAGTGATTCCCAGAGGGGCTGATTATAGGGGAGCTTGTGTGTCCGGCATTTCCAGGAGGTGCTTAGCACTTAGTTTTATAAAGCATCTGGAGAGCAGTAATAGGGAGGAGAAATAATTTTCTTATCCCATTACAAGCAAAATCACAAGAGATATAAACCAGTTCAGATAACTTAGATAGTAGATTTAATCTGTCAGGTTAAATACCAAAAAATAATATGACCTTGGTAAATCTGGTCTCTTTTTTGGGAAGATGATCCTAGAAGTGTCTATTTTGGGTGTTTTCATTAGGATGAGGCATCCAACAAGTGCCTGTTTCTTTTCATTTCCTACATAGGAAGTCTGGATAGCTAGCACAGATGGAAACATCTGCATGAATTCAGTGATGAGGCAGGGTACCAAATTTCAATGCTGTGCAAATGGCTGTACAGCAGAGTTATGGAACTGGTGCAGGAGAGTGCATTGTGGGCCAGGAGGCATTTTTGTGAAACTGTTCAGCTCTTCTTGTAAGAGCAGCCTTGATATAAATATGTGCCGTGTCTTGACACTGTACTGTTGGGAGAACAGCATCTATTAATGTTTCCTATCTGGAAAATGTGCCTTCCTCATGGCCCAAGATAAGGTTATCTCCTTTTGGCAGAAAAGCCTGGAGTTGGTATGGAGATCCCTCTTGAGGCAGGGATTTTGGATTGACAGCTTGACCCCAGTGTTCTCAGGCACTTCAATGCTGATGTGAAAGGGATCTGCACTCTGTCCTCTGTTTCACCAGCTGGTGTCTTCAGAGTAGTGCATGCTGCATGAAGCAGTAGAAAACACAACTCTCAAAGACATTGCTGCTTTAAGTGCATCCAGAATTATTTTTGTATCATGGAAAGTGCTGTGAAGCAATCCTGTGTCAGAGCATGGTCTTTACCCATGTCTTCCTATCCTGGTATCCACACTGAGAGGAAAAACAGCCATGCACTTCCTACAATCAAACCCAAGGAATTCAGTGGCAGTTCTTCTGCCATGACCCAAATCTGGGGCTGTTGATAGCTGTGCAGGAAAAGTCTGAACCCATCAAACCCGCCAGAGATAAGGATCATAAAACATGTGCTTTGGGGTGTGGTACCTGGATATTCAGAATTGTGGCTTTTTGTAGCAGACCAACAGCACTGATTCACTGCATATCTGCTTTTGGAGAGAAGGTTTTCCCTTTTGTCATAAGACACACGGGTCCCTTGGGAGGGCTTCATGCAAAAGGTTGAGGGGAAGCTCACCTTTTGCCAGGCAGTCCTACAGTCAGCACTGAAGATTCAGCACCATCTGAATTGGAGTGGTGGTGAAAAGCCTCTTCTATTTTTGAATCCCCATATTACCTGCAAGATTTCAAGTGTCTGCTGGGGCAAGGGTGCTCCCTTTCAGTGCAAGGAAGTTGCTTGGAGGTAATTATAAGGTTTGTTGTACAAGTACTCTCTCTCAGTCTCCTTGCCTATTAAGCAGCACCTTTTGGATGTGATGTCTTACAAACAGGCTTTTCATCTTTTTGGCAGCGGTCACCTACCAGATTTCCTTCTAGGAATGATCTTGCACAAATCCATAGCACCTTAGGTGTAAGCAGTATGCCTTTGTTCTTCTGCACAGCTTTTCACAGGAGGGAAGCAGCGCTCCAACATTCTTACATGTGTTTCTAAAGCAGGTGAATTTTTTCACCTGAAGGATTTTGATCAGCCCACCTGCCTTTTTCCCAGTACCATGCTTGCTGTTGGGAGATAGGAAATTAGGCAACCAAGATGTATCAGGGTTGTTGCGTGATTACATTGATGGGACCGTACCATGCACACTGTCATCCCATCTGTTTATACTCTTGGCCACATGTTGTAAAGGTCAAGACATCTACTCAGAGGGAATAACTGGAGTGTGTGATGCTGCAGATCTGGCTGTGCTGCCAGCTGGCTGTGTACAGCCTCACTTGTTCGGCATGTGAGCAGTGTCCTCCACGTGTGTCCAGAACAGGCCAATACTAGAAATCATGAAGCTGATGATGGGAATGAGTTTGCTGACTTCTGCCAAGTCTTGTATAGTGGCCTTTGATGCCAAGACAGATTCCCAAGTGCTGAAGAGCAGCCTTATATTTGCTGTTCAACTGATGCAGCTCGAGATCTTCATTTATGTAATCTCCTTGAAGTAGCTGCTGCTTGTGAGCTGCCTGCTAGTGTGAAGCTGCCTGACAACATGATTAAAGAAAGGGCAAATGGTCTTTTAGAAGTCCTTGGCTCCTCTGGACTTGGAGTTTGAGGGACTGTAGTCATCCTTCTGCCTTTGGCTAGGAGCCCTTGAAGATATGTGGCTCCTGGAAATGCTGCTCTTCAAAACCTGTACTGTTGAAATGAGCGGAGGGTCATGTTCATGTAAGCAATTTATCTAAGTCTGACTGTCATCTGGACTAAGCTAGTGGGACCAGACAGTGTGACACTAGTAGAATTATTCTCTGTCTTGTGAAAGCTTTTCAGGGCTTGAAAATTTACAGTCTTAGACTTCAACATTTCGCACAAATTTTTCTTCCAGCAGCAACAATAACAGCAGCAATTTATTGTAATTGTAAAAAGCTAGTATTGCCAAACCAGTCTTGATTACTTCAAGCCAAATTTTTAATCTGTAAATAAGTGAAAATTTGCATTTTGAATTAGAGACCCAGGTGTGGGGCTGGGTTGGTAATTTTTTTTTTTTTTTGTTAGTTTGGTTTAAAAAAAAAAATTGTAAAAATAAAGCAGAACTTCCTAGTTATTTCCCTCAGAAAAAAAAATAAAGCTAAACCAGTTCTTATAAAAAGGTTTTCTTTAGGCAGTTTTCTTCCAGCTCAACATAGCTTTAGCAGAAAATCACTTGGGCAGCTGTCATGGATGTCTTGTGCTGAGCTCCTGCTGGGACTGCTTGCTGCAGGCTTGTACCTCTGCCAAGGAGCTGTGGATCCTTGCTGGGTCTAGCCCGGTGCATTGCAGTGGTTACACTCTCTCTTGTAGTTTTAAATATAAACTTCTAAGCGGTGTTTGTGATTTAGGAGGAAGGAAGGAAGGTGTTTAGACTTTCCATGCCATGGAGTCACAATTCTTTTTAGGTCATCTTGCCTCATTGCTAACTTGTAGGGGGTTAGAGGAAGGTATGATTTACTTGGGACGTAAACAGTCCCATTGTGTGTTTCTGCTCTAAACCAGCAGATGCACAGCTATGCTGTAAAGTACAGCCCATCTACTAATTATTTAACATTTCCATTTGACCATCTATATAGCAGTGTGAAGCAAAGAGCAAGCCTGAATGGAAATATGGCTCATAGGTGAGATTCCCATTTGTCACAGCAAGTATCAGACCTCAGAGCCTGGGAGATGGAGGGTAAGGACTGGAAAGCTGTCTTCTGCCCACTTGATTCTTGGACCCTGGTGTTGGGTCACACCTAGATTCCCTGTTCGATGGGGAAACAGTTTTAAACTCAAAGAAGGTAGGTTTAGATTGGATATAAGGCAGATTTTTTTCAAACAAGTAGTGAGACACTGAAACAGGTTCCCCAGAGGAGCTGTGGATGCCCCATCCTTGGAGTTGTTCAAAGTCAGGTTGGGTGGGGCTTTGAGCAATCTGTCTTACTGCACAATGTTCCTGCCCATGGCAGGGGTTGGTCTGGATGACTTTTGAAGATCCATTCCAGCCCAAACTGCCTGGAATTCTAAGTGAGCATTGAGAGGACACTCGGGACTGGGATTCTGTAGCTGTGATATGCTAAGGGTGAGGAGACATGCCTGAAGAACTTTCAGTGAGTCTTTCTCTCCATCTCTTTTTCACTGGTGGCTGGCAGAGGATGAGGAGTGGTGCTTTCTGCAGAGCTGCAGCACTTGCAGCAGGCATGGCTGGACTCGCAGCAGCACACTAAGTGGCCTGCTGCTTTGCACCCAGAGCAGGCTCCCACACAGTGGCTTTGGGAAGGGCATGGGGCTGCAGCTGCTGCAGGGCTGTTGCAGGAGAACAAAGCTTCATTAAAGAAGCTGGGTCCCTGTGGGATTGCAGGGGTGTTTAGTACCTCATAATGGACTTTGATTCTGAAAACCTGCGGTGGATTGGGGCTGGCATTTCCTGAACTTTCAGTTACTTAAGAAACAGTCTTGTAGTCTTGGGCAGAGTTTTGGAATGGATTTTTTTGTTTGTTTGGGTTTTGGGTTGGTTGGGGTTTATTTGTGATATAATGAGATGATTTTTTTGTTTTGTTTTGTTGTTAAGGGCACAAAGATTTTGACAGCGCCGCTTTCAGCTCTTTTTATTTTACGTAGCAGTGTTCATCACAGCACAATGACAGAATTGAATCAGTAGTAGCAACAGTGGGAACTTTTGGCAAAAAAGGATAATGTGGACAGAGCCGAAGTGTTCTGCTAACTAAAACAGTAGCTGTATTTTTCAGAGAGCTAGACATGACTGTTTTGATCCAATGTGGTGTTAATCACAAGAATACATAACTGCTTTCCTGTGAACTTTCCCCTTAAAAATATCCAATGATATCACCTGATGTTTTGCACGAATGCTCAGTATAACCAGAATTTAGAACAGCTGGCTCCATATAAACTTGGAACATTCATAGGTCAAATATTAGTGTATAAATAAAAACATTTTGAAAGTGAAAACAGAAGCACAGTATTGGAAATATACTGAATGTGCAGATGTACTTCATGGCTTGAATAGCTTTACAAATTAATCAAGACAGTGTTAACACTTGTTCTGAAGAGTCAAATTTCCTGATAGTAAATGAGAGAGTGTTTTCAAACAGTGTTCCAAAGATGTGTTATTCCATGTCTGTTAATGGTTGTTTGCAGCAGGAGAAATGTATGAATTGGCTGTTTGAAGCACTCTTTTAATGAATATATATTTGTTTAACCCAAAATCTTGTCAAATGGAGATCTACAGTTTCTTTTATCAAGTGCAGGCTGTTAAAATGTGCCATGTTTAAAGCATGTACAGAGATGTTTACGTTGAAGTGTACTGCTGCAGCTTTCTTATCTTGTCGCTCGCCGCATCGCGTTTGCGTGGTGTGTATGGTCAAGGTATTAGACACTCTGTTTGTACAAGGGCTAAAGAGTGACATAATGTCTATTGAAGCACAAGTGTTAAGCTCCACACCAGGCAACAAAGAGCACTTAAAAAATGAGAACAGATTAGAGCTCATGAGCAGGGTCTGATAGTTGCACACATAAGCCAAGAGGCGTTGGATGGAGGAAAGGGTCGACAGCCCTGGAGTGAAACAGATGTGCCTTCTTGCATCCTTGTCTCTCCTGGGCTTTCCAGACCATTTGAGAGAGAAATCCAGAAGAGTAAAGCTCTTAGTAGTCAATTCCAGTCTTTTTACAGGGAATAAAATTATCCAAATAAGTTGGAAAATAAGGTTTAACTGTAACTAATGCATACAAGATGCAAAAGACTTGTCTGCCTCTGCCTTTGTAAACTCTGTAATAATAGAAAGTTGTTTGAACATGAACATTTGCTGCAGCCTAACTTCCCTATTTTTCAAGCTCCTTTAAAATATCTGGTTAAAGGTTCTGTATCAGGAATTAAAGAAGTGGTCAGAGCTTTAATTCCCCATGGCACAGAGGTGCAAGCTCCCTCTGCTCAAATTCAAATTAACAGAGGTAGAGGCAGCAGTCTTTAATTGCCAGGTGCTCTGCAGGAAAAAAGGAGGAGGCATAGCCTATATTACTTACCATGGGCTTCCTATTCACATTTCTTCACTCTTTTTGGCCACACAGGTGGTGTGGTGCAGGAAGAGGCCTTACACACTTTTAATAACCTGAATCTTCATAATGATGCCAAGCCTGGTTCTTCAAAACATTTGTGTGCAAGCAGGTAGAGGCTTCTCTGCAAGCCTTGACATGTGTGCAGAATTTTGAAGCAAAATAGTAGGAGGATAGGCCTAAAATTTAAGCCTGGTTTGAAATTCATGTTTTAATATCTACACAAAGGTTTGATCCACAAGTACAGAATCCAGGTACTTAATATAAATGATGAAGGTTGGCAAAGAAACCCTTCATTTTAGAAAAGCTGCAGCCTCTCTTGCCCACAAACCATCACCCTGAGACAGCATTTCAAGCATGCAGACCTTTTTGCTTAATTATTGTAACATCAAACATCTTTGACATGAAAGGGACCAAGCAGTGGCTATGCAAGATAATGACTTGTTTATAAAAATAATTTAAACAGCATATGAAAAGGATAAACATGCATGTCCTGCCAAAATTCACTGTATGTTCTGCAGGCTTTGGTGATTGTGAATCTCTTGGCTTGCTCTTTAAATTTTTTTAATTTTTTTTTTAAACCCACAAAGGAAAAAGGCAGAGGGGGAAGGGAGTGAAGAGAAATGAAGGGAGACTTCAAAAAAAAAAAAAAAAGGTTCTCATATTTAAGGAAGTTCCAACTTATTATGCTAGGGAAGATAGCTGGAGAGAAAATACATTTGTTTAACATACTACAATAGATTTTCTCTTTGAGATGTCTGTGTCTTGTCTCTTGCGTGTGATAGTTTTTACACTTTAATGGTTGTAGCAGCTGTGCCGTCCAAAAATGTTCCATTCTGCAGGATATGTAATGCTCATTACTTGCTAGACAACATCAAGATACTGCTCTGTCTCTTATTCAGAACCTCAAAACACTTCATATGCATTTTAGTCTCACAGTGTGCTCTGACAAATGTAACTCACTCTTATACTGATTTTCCAAATAACTAAGCTGAGGCTCAGAGGTTATGGCTGGACCAGGGCAGCAATGAGGTCCCTGAAATTCTTGCTTCCAGTCTTGCAATCTCACCATGAGCCTATGTGCTGTTTTACTGACCTGGCCAGCCCCCAGGGCTCATGGAGCCAGTGAAACAAGAGGGTCTTATTTGGTGAAACCTGTCTTTTTTCAGATGGCAGCATGAACCAGCTGGAGCCCACAGGCTCTCACTTGGCTCAGTTCTTCCTGCTTGTGAACCTTGCTCATCAGTGTTGGACACTGATGTGTCTGTACCTTCTGCAGCCGTGCTCCATTAGGGACATGCCTCCTCAGGCATGCTTGCCAACAGCTGAACATAGAAAAGATGAAAGAGGGCACAGGCTAGCAGCATGTGTTTCACTTAAAACTGTTGGAGAGCTTAATAAAGGTTTGGTTGACTATTGGTAATGCCTGTGCTGCAGGGAATCTAATAGTAGATGTTCTTCTGAGTTAACTGGCAATTTTGTTGAGAAACTCCCCATAAAAATGCAGTGTAACAGCTGAAGTTGGTATAATGACTCCTTTATATTTCAGAAGCTATTGGGATTGGATCTGCCTGATACTTTTGCTATCTCTAGTCTCAGTAAAAACAGTTTTATGGGGTCCCAAAACAGTCTGTTGCTTCTGGCAGCCAGAGAGCTGGCAGCTCTGATGCACTGAAGCTTGAAGAGATAGTTCATTAATTCATGGCACTTTCCAGAATAAACATGGCAAACCTCCTCTGAAATAACACACGGTAAATCCTCCTTGTCACTCAAAACTGCACATTTGTCTTCCAAAGGGGGCTGTGAAAGAAGCTGTCAGTCTGCTAATGAATGAAAAAATAAATAGGAGAAGAATTGTGCATTGTGTCATACTTGACATGGTGAAGCTTTGGGGTGGAATAACACCAAACCTTTCCTCCCATCTTAGCCCTGTTAATTGTGGACTGAAACCAAGCGATGCCCACTGGGCAGGCTATCAGATGGCATAAACTATTGCAGCTCTGCCAGGGATCCCTGGTGGGAGTGACAGCACTTTTTGCTCCTTCTTTTACTCTTTTTGGAAAGGTAGGTGTCAACATCTCGGCTTCAGGTCCTCAGGGATAGGACCTCTGGTCTCTCTGTGCTAGGAGTCTTGTGAAGGTTGCTGCAAGCTGGGGTTGCTCGGAGCGCACAGATGTTTAGTGCAGCTTGTTATTTTCTATGTTGGAGGTTATGAGTCAGATTACTGTTACCAAAATGTTTATGTGAAATCATTTCTGAGTCATATATTTGCATCATATACAACCTGTCTGACAATCAAAACATTCAGCGCTCGGCTAATGATTATACTAAGTTTTCCAACACTCTGCTCCAACATAACATAATTACATGGCAGAGTGCAATATATTACTTTGACAGGGTTCTTCATGCATCTTGTGATGTCAGAACATCATCATTGCTATTATTTTAAGTTATCAGAGTTTGTTGCATGAAGCAAAGTTAAAAATAGTGAGAGGCAGTTCCTCAGAAACAAAATGCCCTGCAAATATTTCTGGGCTTTTTCAGTCCCAAAAAAAACGTTGTTCAAGAGATTGCATAGTACTTTTAAATTTATTCTCTCCAGAGTGGTGCTTGATCAGGGCTTATTGGTTTAATTGACAGATTAGCTGTGGATATTTGCCTGAAGAAATTGTTTAGTGCCTGGGGGACTGTTTGGTAGTTTCTCTAACATTTTTAATATAGAAGCAGAGTATTTTTAGCAGCATAACGTCTCTCAATTACAACTTAATGCACTTCATGATTGTCTCTTGTGTGAGTACTAACAGAAATAGGAAATGCTTACAAAACATATTCTAAATAACCAGGGCAAGCATTTAAAATTACACTTACCTTCAGGTGTGTGAGAACTCAGCAGGTGTTTGCCACCATGCTCCAGTGAATTCAGGAACTCCTCTTTCATTCCTCCTTAGTTTATTCTAAAGCAGGATGGGGAAAATTGAAACACCCCTCAGCTCTGTGCCAAGGTAATGGTCAAGGAGCTGGGAAGCGCATAGGGCCGAAGGGCTGCTCTTTTGTTTGTTTTGAAGTACGTGTCAATGAAAAAACACTTGAATGTTGAAATGGAAAATGATGTTAAGGCTAACTTGTCTGAATTTGGTTTACAGTCTTTTGGAATTGGCTTTGGGAGCTCAATTATAAGTGTGAAGGGCACAGGAAGGTCCCTTTAAATAGCAAATATCGTTGCATTTCATTGCTCTTACTAAACTGGCAGGGTGCAAAATGCAGGATGGATTATGATGACATTCTTTATGTTCCTAGTGAAAATAATGTATGGACAATACAGTAGTGGACTTTGCTGGCTACAAGTGACTGGGCTGTGCTTAGTAATTAGTGAGCCCACATTTGAAGCAATAAAAGCATCCTTGTGTAGTATTAGTGAGCACCATCTTCGCTTATGCACTCTCCTTGGCCAGCGTCAGTGGCAAATACATAATTGGTCTATGAGGACCAATATATTGTGAAGTGTAGTGGAAAATACCAAAATAAAATTTCGGTTGGATGAAGTCCATTTGTCCTGGGCTAATTTCTAGCCCTGTAAACAAACACAGCTGCTGAACGTAGATTCAGTGCTCAGAGTGGTTAAAAACAGTGATGCATTGCTAGTGAGATCACAGCAGAAAAAAATATGTAACACATGAGGCTGCAGTAAGGATCAAGACTATCCTCAGCTCTGAATAATTGTTTCTGTTTATATATTTTCATCTATTTATGATGCTTAGACTGTAAAGATTACCACTGATTGTCAGACCATTCAGCTGGGACAGAGTATTGATGAGCCAGTAGTCATGACTTTTTGCAAAAGATTGAATTGACAACCAAAGACTTGATGAATATGTATATATATATATATATATATATGTATGTATTTTATATTTCTCTCTTTTATACCGATATATCACCCATTTGGTCATCTGGGCTTTGTTGTTGCTGTTTGTTTATATATATGAAGGATCCATGCAGGTAGGTTTGCCTGTCACTTCATCTTAATTGAAATGTCTTTAGAAGTACTACAATACTGAACAAGGAACGTGAGACTTCAAACATTAGAAATCTCAGGGTCAAGCCTGCTAGGTCATTGGCAAAGTAGCAGCACTTACACTGTAATTTGTCTCATGACCCAGTTATATGTTTTGACATCCGTGAGCTGACTAATTGCTCTGGGGAAAAAAAAATTTTGGTTACTGTAGTAGAAGAGACTGTTTCTAACCTCTTCTGTCCATCAAAGCCATTATCTGAGGACTGCTGCATGGTCATCCCCAGAGCTAGCAGAGAAGGGCACTTTTGAACAGCATCAGTTTTAAAGTTTTGGGCATTTTATAGCCATTCTGGGGCTGTGACTTGTGCCAGGTGCTTCATTCCATGCTCTTGTGCAGCACAGGTTGGTGCCATCCTCTTCAGAAGCTTCCTGGGGCTTGAGGAATAATTGGGTGTTTGCATGGCTGTGTACTGGACTTGTGCCATCATGGATTTTGTTGTGTCTGCAGAGCACAACTGGGGTCCATCAGTAGCCCAGGTTCTGGAAATTCTCCTAGCCCCTACCCCAGCTCAACTACAGGCTGGCATGGAGCACTTAAATCTCAAACTGTCAGTCTGGCATGTTCCATAAACACTAAATTGACTCAGAGTGGCTAGGTCTAGTGCTATAAAACATACCCTTCAGGTATTATTGCCAAGGGAAAAAAATTACCTGTAAATAGCAGACTTACAGCATAGGGGCTTATTTCTGTGTTTATGCTTTTTACATTTCCATTTTTGCAAGCTTGGCAAGAAGTTAACTTAAATGTCAAAACTATTTTTATGTAAATATATGCATTATTGAATCTCTTACTCATAAAGCAAATAGTACTTTAAACCCATACAAAACAGTTGAAGCTATATATATTTTCTCGCTACTGAATTTGGCTTTTAATAACTTGGAGTGAACTGTCCAAAATAAAGTTAGGAATCAAGGGCACTTTATTTTCCAGCTAGCAACATATGTATTCTTGGCTTTGCACTGTACCAGTTTGAGATGGAAGAAAACCTGGATTTGTACTACAGATCTTCTCAGCAATTGAGGAGAGAAATATCATAGTTAAATAAAATTGTTATTTTAAAATTAACAAAATTTTCTAAAACTGTATGAAGCTACAAAAAATATGAAGGACTATTAAGAGACTGTGGAGGCTTTGATATCAAACAGATTTTCTAATGTGTTTCTCCTGCTGGAAGTGCAGCCTTGTGCCAGAGTCAGAGGCAGCAGTTACCCAGAGAAAAGATTTCACTGCTGCTATTTGAGGAGTAAGCACAGCAAAACTTGCCCTTAGCACATACAGACAAAACCTCAGCTGAGGTTAGGGATTGTGCACTAAGCCCAGGTCATAGTGGCCTGGAAGGAGAAGCTTGCTGTCCTTTGTGGGTTTCATGGTTTGTCTCCTTGCCCCACAGCCCTCCTGCCTGTGGGAAGTTACTTGAGGTCTGTTCTGGATCCTAAGGATAACATGGGAAAAGCCACATCAGGATCTCATGCAGACAAGAGCTTGTTGCTGAAGAATACCTGGCCAGTGTCCTTGTTGCTGTCTTATTGTTCCTTGCCACATGCTCAGTGTCAGAGCTGCTGTAGCAGAGGTCTCCACTGGCTTTGCCTTGCCCTCTGCTGCAGGTGGAGTTCCCTGAGTGTGTGGGTATGTTCAGGCTAATCGGGATGCAAAGAAGCAAGAGAGAGGACGAGGGGAATTCTCAGCAGAATTGCTTGTGATCTGCCATCCCAGATTTCAATTCAAGCTTTTAAGTCAATTATCCAGTAGTTCAGATGATCTCTGACTGGGTTGCAGGGTATTTTTCTGCCTCTGTGTGTGGCATAAAGGGCACACACTGCTCCTTCTTCCCTTTCTTGCTGAATAAACCCGAGCAGTACTTGAGGAGAAAAAAAATGTTGGAGTGCTTTCTGGGGCAGCTGAGCTGTGACAGCTGCTTTGGTTATCTGAGGCTGAAGTACATGTGGAGCACTGGGGAAGACCCCTGAAAAAAACCAGCCCTTGGAATGTTGGATACAATCACAAGCAAAATACAGAAGGCTCCACCAGAGTTGTAGTAAATGCAGCAGCTGATCGTGGATGGGTCATGTCCAGCAAATCACTTGGGCTGGCCATGCATACCTGATTTCATGGGCATGAAGGAGAGGAGAAACTCTGGAAAAGGAGATGAACTGGACCAGGGAGAGGGGTCGTGGCTCTTGCCTGTGTAGGCGAGTGAATTTGGAGGATGGTGACTAAGAGATTCTGGCTTCTAAAAATAATGCTTTCCACTGACTGAAACCACAGCTCTTGCTGATGCAGCTTTTGATTATTTTACCTCTTATTCCATCTTTCCTAGTTTGCATGATTCAGACTTATGTAAACACTAGTAATGGTGCCTCACTGCGGTGAGAGCAGCACTGTGTGAAACACACAAGGCTCACGGGGGCAGGAGATTTGTCCTGAAAGCCTTTTTGTCCATGAGATCCCCTGTGCATCCTCAAGCAGCTGCTGGAGTGAGGGTCAGATATCTCTGTTTAGTGGTGCTAAGAGGAGAAGTCTGACGAAAATTATGCTGCTTTCTTTTCTTGCAATGTCCTCTCCTACAAAATTGCATCATAATGACTTTTGTTCTTTCTGGTTAAATGCATTGTATGTGAAAAGGCTGCTGAGAGTGGGATGCTTCGGGTTGTGTTTAAAAACAAGCCTTAAGAAAAAATTGAAACAACAGTGAATACAATAAAGTGGTTATGATTTAACTTGACCCATAAATACTATTTTCCTTTTTAAATGTATTTTCAGAAGGTGAGGGGAAACCAATTTTCATTGAGTTTAAAGCAAGCAGACTGTTCCTTTTTTTGATTGAGATGTTTGATTCATCTTGGCCGGCTTTTTCTTAGTTTTTAAGTATTCTGCTTGTGTTGCATTCATTTCCTGAGCTTATTTTGTTAACCTTGCCACCTGAACCAATTAAGCACGTGTCTTCATGTGGTGTTCCTTTAATTATGTACCTGCTGGTCACAGCAGTTGGGACACCTATATTTGCATCTGCTTCTTTGTGTAGCCAGAGGACAATTAATGATGCAGGTTTTGTTCCCAGCCTTTGAAAACTTTTTTGTGTATTGTGCAGATTATGTTAAATCACTTCAGTGTCCTGTTTTTCCATCACTTTGGCATTTCTTTATGTACTTGGAGTGCAGAGGTAGTAAGCTAGAGTATAACAGTTGGTACTTTCATTAGCAGTGGTGGTGTACACAAAAAGCCCAAGTCTGACCTAGAAAGGCAAATTCATGTTAGGACTAGCAAGGGTCCTCAGAGCTATTGAAAACAAAGGTGTTGTAGGCATTTTATCCAACAAGCTCCACAGAAATCTGTTCTAGTTTTCCTCTGTGTCTCGCAGGTCACAGGACTCCAAACCAGCTGCCCTGGAAAAAAAGTAGGAGTGAAGAAGTGAAAACCTGCAGCTGCAAGCTGCTGGGGAAATGTGCTGGAGCAGGAGAGATCAGCAGTGTCCTGAGTCCTCCCAGCAGTGCAGCAGCTGTTAGGTGGTGTTCCCAGGTGGATGTGAACTGTTCTCAGTGTTACAGGGGGAAGAGAAAATACCTAACATGCCAACTCCTCCTGCTGCTTTGATTTGAGGGAAGTTTCATTACTGGTCCTAGCCTTAGCATGTGAGAAATTGTCAGTAATTCAGTAATGGGGTCTGAGCAGGCTCTTGCCCCACAAGAGACACTGAGGCTCTCTAGTTTGGGTCAATACCTGATGCTTCCTCACAGGACCACAGGACAAGGCTCAGATTGTTGATAAAAGTTGTGAAATGTGCAACTGATACAGTGTAGCTATGGGCCAAATGAGCACAGGAAAAAGAATGATCTCTTCCCACTTCATTGTGCTCTAGCAGTAATGACAAATTTGACACCTCTGTCCTCATTTCCTAAGTTTCAAGTTCCCATTTCAGAAGCTGCAGGAGCAGTGGTTAAGCAGGACAAAGCTCACGTCAGCTCTTCTCCCAGTTTTTCAGGGGGATTTGTGCCTGCTGTGCTCACGTGCACTTCCCCTCCTGCTGAACACCATCAGCTTTTTGTCAGGGGAATCTAAAGTTTGCAGTGTGAAGGTGTTGAAGGTGAGAGATGTAAAACTCAGATACTACATATAGGCTGTGGAGGAAGGATCTGCTGGTTGAAATTTGGCTTTTTGTTCTGACTTGTGACACCTCTATTGGTATAAGAATACAGGCATTACTATTGGTAGGAGCAGTGACTGAATACTGTTCAGTGAATGCCCCAGACTCGAGCGTGGGTTTAGATAAAGCTTGACTTTATATCCTTCTTAGGTATATGGTGGAGAACAGACTCAAAGATCTCCAATTACATGCAAAATTATTTTGAGTGATATGTGGCCAGTGGGTACCCTGCGTGAGAGTAACTGGTGTGTCAAGAAAATGAGACAGCTTCATGATAGTGGGGGAAGATGCCCTAGAGTTTAACTGGAGCAGCATTTACAGATTGTCTCTTGGAATGCAATCAGCAGGCAGTAAGGATTGTTAAATAGATATAAAATTCAAGTGGCTTTACTCTTAATAAAGAAACAGCTAAATAAATATTTCAAGAAAACAGTGAAGTCAAATTGCAATAAATTTTATTATTTAGTGCACTTTTAAAGCCCCAGGATGGGAATATATCTGCATTCAGGAAAGCACTTAAGCACATGCTTTCCTGAATAGGGACAGTCTAAGGCTTGTACTTAAGTGCTTTCCTGAATGTGGGCCAAAGCCTCCTAAGAGTTTATTTTAAAGACACTCTGCCCTTAATTAAAACACTTGGTCAAATGTAACAATTAGGTGTCAGCTTGCTTACTGTCACACAGCAGCTTTCTGTAACAGCAGGCGGTAGTGCTCTACAATGACTGAGGTCAGGAAGCAAAGACTACTTCATCAGTTGACACTGTGAGAGGAAACTCAATTTTTATGGGCCTCCCAATAGTTCCCTTTGGCAAGTGCCAGCAATCTAAAATAAATTGAGGAGCTCTGCCAAGAAGTGGCCCAAAACTGTCTACAGGGTCTGCAGTGGAACCAGCCTGGGCTCGAGGCATCTCCCTGCTGCAGCAGCGCTGAGCAGCACTGGAGCTCTTGCTGGTGCCACCAGTACGAGTGGTTGGACCTCAGTCGTTCTGCCAGGTGTTCTGCTCCATTTATTCGGATGTTAAATTTTTATTTGATCATTCCTCACAAGTTTCCAGTTGTTCTTTTTCTCACTCAGGTGGCTGGGAGCCAGTTGTGCTAATGGCACTCTCAGATGTGCTGGGGAAAGTGGAGTCATTGCAATGCTGCTTCTCCCCAGTGCAGGGTCCTGGCTGCCTCTGAAATGTAGATAAAGCAGTGATGGCTCCTCCTGCCCTTCCTTGTATTGGGTGTTTGGTGCTTCCCACCTGGAGGAGCAAGAGTTGCTGAGGTAGTTAGGAAGTTGCCTTGCTAGGAGGGACAGATGAGATCTGATCACTCTAGTAATTGTGAAAATGAAGTTGTTCTGGAATATGTTGTCAAGGAGTCCTTGTTGCCCAGGGAGTTTGCCTTCAAGCATCTCCTGTGGTGCCAGGAAACATGTAAAAATAAGGGTGTTATTCTAGCACCTTGGAGGCACCTTGATGAGAGGATGTCTATACTGAGCTCACCTCAGGTCCTGTACTTGGGGCATCCCTGTCCAGAAGCCATTTTGGTGAAGTGCTGGAAGTGGTGGTGGATTCCTGCCTTGTAGCAGCCTCAGCTATCCTATGAATGAGGAAATTCACTCTTTGGTTTTCCTGAGGAGTTGGATTTTATATTAAAAGTGTGTATGGTTTGAAAGCCTGTTGCATTTTCTTTCCCTCATCTTAGGATTAGTATGCCTGCCCTTTGCCTCATAACAAAAGCAGTTCAGTGTCTTCCCCACTTCCGCTGTCCTTTTGAGTTGATTCCACTATTACTATGGTTGTCCTGTCTCATTTTTCTGTTCTTTGATCCAAGTTTGTGATCTGTAATTGTAGGATAGCTCACAACAATCCAAGCTCTTGCCTTTTTGCATGTGGTTCTTCTGAATGACCACTGCAGAGGATTTTCATCAGGTTGCAATAACCTTGATTTTTACATCAGTATTTAATTTCTGACATCCAGAGATGTTAGGTGTGGCAAGGATTTAAAAGATAAGGTGGAAGAAAGTCCATACCACATTCAAAACTGCTCCTGAAAGATTTTCCCACACTAGGTCTGACATGCAGTTGTCCCTTTCTTGTCCTTTTGGATGTGGTTTTAACTTGAGCTTGGGAGGACCTAAAGCTTGCTCTTGGATCTTCCTGATGAAGAGGGAAAGAACAAAGGAGAAAATATTTTTTGTGGAAAAAACATGAAGAAGGATGTAAGGTTCAGTAAACAAAGTCTGAAAACTGCATCCCTGATAGGTTGAATTTTCCACTTTATGGAGAATGTGCCAGAATACTACAGTAAAATACATAATGTGTTTTCTCTGCCTTCCCATTGTAAAACTTGAGAGTCATGGCATATTAACAAAAACCAGAGACATCCATTGAGTTTCCATACTCTGAAGCAGTATAGGGTGGGGTGAAGCTGGTATTAATAGGTCTATTCATCACAATAAATGTTCCTGGTAGATGTGGGTGGTTCAGACTCAGTGAAGAAATGGCTCAGAAGTGATCAGTCTCCACCCAGAGAAGCAGGAATTTTTAGCAGGGAGTGTCCCACATACCGGTAATAAAAAATGATGGCTAACTGAAGAGTCTTTTCTTGAATGGTTTTATTTTAAATTCAGGTGACCTGAGGTTTCATTACCACCAGGAGTCATTTTGGTTCTCCAGTTGTTTCCTAATGCAACTTGCTAATTATTGGCCTGTGCTCCATAGGTAAATCTGTATTTGATTAAGGGCTGGCTTTAGGCTGTCATCTTCTCACTTCTGTCCCAGAGCTCCATAAAAAACCCTATAAAATATGGAGGTTCTTGAGGGAGTTGGCATCTGCAGCACTGACTGACACGAAACCAGCATTTTTGTGAATTTGTGTCATTATGTAAGTTGTACATTCTCTTCAGAAATTTATCTATTTATTCATGGGTTTAATTGCTATTTCTCTTGCAGCAGGGCTCAGAGTTTGTAATGAGAAGTCTGTGCTGGGCGTTGTACCAATACATAACAGAGAAGGCAGCTCTGCCCTTGACTGCTAAGAGGACATGATGGGATGACAGGAATAACAAAAGGGGTGGAGGACAGAGGAGCAAAATGCTCAAAGATTAACAGAAAAATATGTGTCCACCCACATTAAAAAAAATAATTTGAAATACAGTGTGTTATGTATCAATATGCAGGAGTATGCATTTTACAGTATTTAATATCACATTTCTAGATTGACAAGTTTTTTTAATCTTTAAGGAAAAATAAGGCTTGTACAAAGTTTATTTCCAAACAGGCAGAATAGTCTTCTGTACCTAATCTTCCTTCCATGTCCCTGGGAGGCATGTGTACATGGAAATCACTTTTAGGTTGGTGCAGCTGAAACAGAAAATGAGACATCGATGGTGTCTGGGTTTAGAACTTGGGTATCTGCTCATAAATGGATGTTTTGAACTCTCTGCTTGGTGGAGAACAGAGGGATCATTTTTCATGTTGAGTGATGGACCTGTATTGATGGTTGGTCTCAGCAGAATATACAGAATCACTTGGCATTTTGGAGAACAGCATGTAGGGGATTGAGTCAGTCAACTAAACAGGAGAAAAACAAGCGAATTTCTACTTCAGTGCAAAGCTCAAACTTGGACTGAAAATAACTTTTCCCCTTAGGGTTATTTTCTGGGGGAGGATGACAAGAGTTCATATAGGGTTTGTGACACAAAGCAGTCACTGAGGTAAAGGTAACTTGTCATTTGCTGCCCATTGTTGGCTGTGGGTGTTTTCAGAGGCTTGTAGGCATGGCTTTGCATTTCATGGTATATTCTACAGGGGAGCTTATGAACTCCCTGGGAGTGAGAGGAGCACATTCTTCCTGTGTCTGCTAAATGGGCTTTCTGGCCATTTTGAAGTCCATACTGAGAAATCACAGAGACGAAGTGGGTTGAACAATGGACAAAAGTTGCCTGAGAAGGCTGGAAATGCAAAAGCATTCCCATTTCTTACAATAATGCGGATGTTGGTCTCAGCTCTGAGTTTGTTTGCTGTGGGCTTTCTGCAGAGATTGAAGACAGCCCATGCCTTGGTGGAGGAGAATTGTCTGTTCAGCTGTGCAAGGGCTTGTAATTTGATCAAGTAATTCTGAGGTGGTCGCATTTTTGTGGAAGAATGTGGGAGGCTGTGTGCCACATCACACTCTTGCTGTCTTGGGTTTTACCATTTGAGACTCCTGTTTGCTGATTACACAAATGCTGAGGTTTCAGTCTTAGGGCTTCATTTCTGGGTCTTCTTGTTCTCAACTTTGAAAAAAGCAGCAACCTCCACCGCAGTCCAGCCAGTGTTCACAATGTGACTCCTGGGTTGGCTTTGTGCACACCGTGGTTTGCACTGATGAACTGCTAGCCCTCAGGGGTGAGAGGTAGCTGGTGCCAGAATGAGTTTGGATGCTTGTGGACTCCTCTGAAATACGTGGCAGTGAAGAATTCAGATGGTAAATCATGTTCCTGGTTGTTGGTGGTGAGCACAGATGAGTAGTAAGTCAGGCTGAAGTGGAAAAAGTGGCCAGAGGCTGGGGCCATGAGACTGCATTGGTCAGTGATGGAGGGGAGAGAAATGTGGAACTGGTGAAATAGATGAGTCAGGCAGGAACATTCCTGCCAGATTCCTGGGTGGAGGAGTGAGTGAGTGGATCAGGAGGCAGTGGATCACTGATGCACTGTGTGAGCAAGATGGAGTGTAAGGCTGCTGCTGAGCTTCTGGTCATAGCTGGCACAGCACTGCAGAAATTCAGTGCTTTTTGTGGAAGCAGTGGTAAATGGTGGCACTTAAGAAATTGAAAGAGTGCTCTTATGGGTTTGAGATGCTGAATTACCCTACAAGTGATGTTTCAAGGGAGTGGACAGGTTTGCAAAGAAAGCTGGAGTAATTTTGCTGCTGTTGACTTTCAGTGGTGCTCTAACCTAATGTCAACCACATCTGCAAGGAGGAGGAAAAGGCTCTTGAGCACTGGGTGCCAGAGTTCCTACTCCAAGTTGTCTTTTGTCCTGTCTATGGTCATTCCTCCTTAGGGATGAACTGCATGCCAGCATGATCCCCTCCACTTCCTGGGACCAGCCTGAGCATCCCTGCCATGGATATAAAATTATTCCAAACCTTGTTGCAATATACCTGATAGAGGGGGCATGGCCTTTGCTTGCCTGTTCATCTGGAAATGCTAGGGGCCACTAGCTTGCAGTTATTTTGGAGTTTGAGTTTGCTCACAGGTACCAACTGTGAGCAGATGCAATTTGGCTTGAAAGTAACCCTCCTTTTGTATTCTAGTAAATAACAATTTTGGTATTCTGTAAGTATGTCTTGTCATGAGTTGCATTTCTGGGTTTCAGCTATTGTTGGTCAGTCTTTTTTTTAAAATTAACATTTTAGCTTTTTTAACAAAAGAGCTAAAGTGTTATAGTTTGGACTTTTAAAGGACATTATTCTTCTTTCTATTGAAATAGAAATGAAAAAGGGAAGAAAAAGAAAATAAAAAAAATAGTGTCTTTCCCATTAAGAAAGATTCTTTTTTCCATCCTTTTAATGGCATATGTGATGGTTATTTGCAAACGTTTCTTTCATTTATTTAAGAGTCCCCAGCCTTTTTTTTCTTGAAGAAAATGTTTTAAGTATGGAAAACATCATTTTTCATTAACTTGATTTTTCATTAACTTAATTTTAGGGGGTTTTTCTTGCTGTGAGCTCAGTTTACCAGCTGGAGCTACCTAGCTGGTCTCTTGAATCTACTTTTTTCAGTGAATCTCTACATAACAGTTTCCCTCTTCTTTTTTTGCCAGAGTAGGATTAGAATGAATCAACCAAAAGACAGAGAGTGTGCATAGATTAAACTGTTAGTCTAGATGAATTATGCAGAAAACCTGCATCTCGTGCTTAGTGAAAAATACCAGGGGTAAAAAGTATCATTTTTGAAGGTTAGCTTGGAAAGTGCAAAGAAAATAAGCAGATTGCAGCACTTTGGAGCAATTTTTTTGCCTCCCTTTTAAAATAATTGAAAAATCAGTTATTTTCATACAGTCATGTGTAAGTATTTTAGTGTTGACCTTGCCTTTTCATAACCTTTTCTTGCACAGTTCTTCAAAAATTCTTTTACTGTTTTTCTCAGATTTTATCTCAGAACATGTGTTTTTGTCATTAATTTAATTCTTATACCTTCATTGTTTTACCAACTTTTTGTTGGCTTACAGTCTATCTGTGTGTGTCTTACTATCAGTTCCAGTTCAGTTTGTCCTATGAGGGTGATTTCTTCTCCTCTCCCTCCCCACCTCTTTCCCCTCCAAAACTCCCTTTGTAGTGCTAGGCATCTGATGGCTGGAAGGCTGTGACAGGGTGCTGATCCTCTTGTGCTCTCTTGCATTTGTCCCTGAACATTTCTTACTGGCCACCTTTGGAAACAAGGCTCTGTGCTTCCTGAGTTGTTGGTCTGGTCTAGTAAAGCTGTTTCTATGGTCTCATCAATCTGACTCTGGTTAGGGCTGTAAATAAGAGTGACTTGCTAAGTGCCACGTCACAGACAGAAGGATCAGCCTCAGCCCTCCATCAGCATTTGCTGGCTGTTATTTTGGTTGAGAAAATGGAGACAGATCCTTCAGTTTTTGTGCTTGTTGTGGAGCAGTATCAAGAGTCTTTATTGGAAATTGTCCCTTTGCTTGCATGTTGCTGGTTTTCTTTTCTGAGAAGCTTTGCTCACATATTGCCTTACAGCACCTGCCTCCAGGGCTTGAGCTTGTGAACAGACTGCCAGGGACCCACAACCACTTCTCTGATTTTTGTCCCCATCAGACTTTTTCCACATGAAATCTGTGGGGAGTGGATGGCCAGCCTTTCTTTTGTGTATATTTCTAGAAAAGAAATGAGCAGCAAAGATCAAACTCTTCAGGTAGTTGTTTTGACTGAAAAGAACGAGTTGGTTAATATCTTTGTTCTTTGCTTTTCAGTCTTTAGTTCTGAATTCTGAACTCTAAAAAGATACCTTTATATATGTCATTTAATACCAGAAGGATTTGTGTTTAGTTTAGTGGCTGACTCAAGGATTTTGAATATATGACAACAAATATAAGTGTGTAATACAAGACTCATGATAAAACTTGTCAATATGGGAATGGCATGAAGTGCAATATTGATGGTACAAGGGCATCAGCTGTATTGTGGCTGCAGGAAACCCCTTCCTCTTGGTCTGCTGGACAGACTGAGCACCAGGCAAGCTGTGTTACACTGATGAGAAAAAGAGGGTATCACTAACAGCTATTTCAGTTCTAGACCTGTTCTTTAGAGGTCCTTGAGCAGATACCCAAGTGGTGAACTACAGACCTAGGGAAAAAAAAATAAACTTGTTACCAATATGTACTTTGAGTTATGAGAGCATAACTCAGATGGGGGGTAACCTTTTGAGGCAAGATTGTTTGGTTTGGACATACCTACAATTGGAAAAACAAAAATGTGCAAACAGATGTTTCAAGGTTTTGTTTTGTTTTGAATTAAAGTATCCAGTCCTAGCTCAGGGTTTTTTAGGCCAAGTTCTAGTTCAAGGCAGGTGGGAGATCTTACAATTGATTTAGAAAGCCCTGAAATGACTCAAAAAGTGAGCACCAGCATAAATTGTAGTGATACCTATGGATCCAGAGTGGACAGGGGAGCTGAGCCTCTGCCAGGTAGCAGTCCTGCAGTGGGGCTGCTTTCACTGATGCTGATCTGTGTGCTGTGCTTTATGTTTTGGGAGGCAATGCTGTATTTCTGTGTGCTTTTTGGATCCTGCAAGAATTTTGTTGTTTTGGTTTGGGGGTTTTTGCAGTCAAGTGAGTGGGCAAATCAGAAATCTTTTGCTGGCATAAGATTTTAGTAGGGTTGTATATGTGAATGAAAAGGAGCTGCAGATTTAGTGTCCATTGAACAAGTCAATGGGATGGCAGTGAATGGCCTGTTTGCAGCTGGCAGGGCCTGGAAATTAGTTGTAAAAAAGAGTGGAATGAATTATTCCAACTAACAGATCTGGAGTGTTCACAAGCTACTCACTGACAACTGAAAAATGGAATAAGATCTTTTGCCTGGTTAAATCCTTGAAGGATTAGTAATCTTGAGAACAGTAATGCTTGATGGGTGGGAGGACTGCTTCAAATAAAGAAACTAGTTCATGAGTTTTTGTTGCTTTTTTTCCTTTCATAAGTTGAAACAGCAACTGTCAGGAAAATGAGTGTGATATGAATTGCCCTCATCCCCTTGAGAATTCTCAAAGAGCTGGCTGATGTCAATCTCAAAATCTTTCTTGATGATTTTGGGAGGTTGTGTCCTAGTTTTAAAGGGCAGGAAAAAGGATGCTGGAAATTACAGGTCTGTCAGTCTCATTTCAGTCCCTGGTACAGTTGTGGAGAAGATGGGTGGTAACCCACCCAGCTGACCAAGGGAAGCCAGCTGATGTAACCTTTCTGGATTTCAGTAAACCTTTTGATAGTGTCTGTCACAGGATCCTTCTGGACAAACAGCACATCATGTGGTGGGTGAGCAAATGGCCCACAGGTCAGGCACAAAGGGCTGCAGTCAATGGGGTGACATCAGAATGGTGACCTGTCATTAGTGGGGCTCCACAGGGCCCCATCCTCAGCCCTGTGCTCTTCAAAATCTTCATTAATGACTTGGGTGCAGGGCTGGAAGGGACACTGAGCAAGTTCACAGATGATACAGAACTGACAAGAGCTGTTGAACTCCCTTGAAGGCAGAGAGGTCCTGCAGAGAGACTTTGACAAATTAGAGATGGGCAATCCCCATTTGTATGAAATTCAACAAGGGACAGTGCCAGATTCTGCACCTGGGACAGAACAACCCTGGATGTACAGACTGGGGAATGAGAGGTTGGAGAGCAGCCCCATGGAAAGGGACCTGGGGGTCCTGGTCCATGGCAAGTTGAACATGAGCCAGCAGTGCCCTGGCAGCCAGGAGGGCCAACCCTGTCCTGGGGGGATCAGGGACAGCATGGCCAGCTGGGCAAGGGAGGGGATTGTCCTGCTCTGCTCTGAGCTGGGGCAGCCTCACCTCCAGTGATGGGGGCAATTTGGGTGCCACAATATAAGAAATAAATAAAGCCCTTGGAGACCATCCAAAGGAGGGTGACAAAGATGGTGAAGAGCCTTGAGGAGAAGCCTTACAAGGAGAGACTGAGGTCACTTGGTCTGTTCAGCCTGGAGAAGAGGGGACTGAGGGGAGACCTCACTACAGTTACAACTTCTCATAAGAGGAAGAGGAGGGTCAGGCACTGATCTCTTCTCTGTGGTGACTTGTGACAGGACCCAAGGGAATGGCCTGAAGTTGTACTGGGGAGGTTTAAGTTGGATGTTTTCACCCAGAGGGTGGTTGGGCACTGGAACAGGCTCCCCAGGGAAGTGGTCACAGCACCAAGCCTGGCACAGTTCAAGAAGTGTTTGGGCAGTTCTTTTGGGCACTTGGTGTGGTTCTTGTGGATGGTGCTGTGCAGGGCCAGGTGTTGGATTCAATGAGCCTGATGAGCCCCATCCAACTCAGCAGATCCTGTGATACTCTGGTTCACCTGTGAGCTGTCTGAAATGTTGCATTCCTCTTTACTCACTGGGCTGATGGGTTTCCAGGATGGAGAATTTACTTCTTCCATACCCACTTCTCTTAGATGTTTCTGACACTTTATCTCAGACCCTGGGTTTTGTTTCGACTGTCCATTACTTGTGTGAGTTCAGAATATAGATTACACGAGTTTGGGTTGCAGTTTGGTGGATGTGAAAGGCACTTTGGAGAACTCAGCAGAGCCCTCTGGTCTACTCAGGAGGCTTTGCATAGGCATAATCTCTCTATGGATCAGGTATTTTACCTTGAGGAAATACTTGCAAGGATTGAGGAGGACATGCCAGTAGCTGACCCTACATTATTTCACTTAAAATATCTTGGGCTGCTGAGCTGCTGATGAATCTAGAGTCCAGGAGAAATGTGTTGCATGTGGCAGCCCTCCTGTGGCAGGAGGTGCTGGGAGTGTTGTGGTCCCCAATTCCAGAACAGGAATTACAGGAGGATCTCAACCATGATCCCCAGCAACAGAAAAACTACATCCAATTTAGCCCAAAACCATACTCAAAAGAAATGAAAATTTCCTGACAACTGTAAATGCTGTTTTTCTGCCAGCTCTTATACCTGGCTCCAATTTCATCTCCTAATGGAAACAACCTGCAAGATCCCAATTACAGGCTGACAGCTTGGGACAGGAGGGGTAATGGCACTGCTAAATGCAGGAAGGAGATTTCATCAGGGCTTTGTCAATTGCCCTGCCTACTCATTGATGTGAGGCAATGACTCCACTGTGGATCTGTGGTCTGGCCCCAGGTCCCTGTCTCGGACTGGATCACTCTGCAGTGTGGATGTGATCTGGATCAGCTGTGAACAGATGATATGGGGCATAATGCTACCTCAGTGCTTTTATGTTGGCCTTATGTTGCCTGTGGGAGGCACAGACTGACAGATGACTTGGCCAGGAGCCTGCCAACACAAAGGAATAGGTAGCAAGGCATTGAGCAAGCTTTAACCAGCAGAGGAAATTTTTTCTGTATCTTGGTTCTTTATCACATTTTTGAAAATTTGGTAGTAGGAGTTTTAAAGCTGGATTCACCACACCAGGAAACCACAGCATCAGCATTATTACTGATTTTCATCCCCCTTCCTTCTGTTTTTTTTTTTAGCTAGATTGTTTTGCAGATCTGACCTGGAACTTGGCTTCACACACACTTCACTCAGCACAAGGGGCCAACGAGAGCCATTGAGGATGTGATGTCTAGAATGGCATCCTGGGAGTAAAAAGGCAGACAGCAACCTCTAAACTGTCTCTGCCACCAAGAGATGTAGAATCTGCCATCCTAACTTTCCAGGTGGCTTTAGAGGTGCTTCTTCTGGTGATGAATGTTATTCCTTTCAGAATACAGCTTGTCTTTCCTCTTCTTCTGTTATTTTTGGAGGTTTTTTGCTTGTTTTTTCCTTTTCTGGTGCTTAAAACCAGTTCTGCATATTTTTTTTCCTGCTGGAATTCTTGACAGTTCATCATTAGAATCACAAATTATACATTTGTTTAGAAGTCCTGTCTACAGATCCCTTTTTGTTCTAATGAACCTGAAGAAGTTAACAAAAGCGATTTTGTATTATGATGTAAGAACCTTAAAGTGGTTTTTGTAGGCTCTTAGATGTGTTCATAAATAGTTACCCCAAATGTTGTCTATCAAATCTGTGTCCCAGAAAATGGTATGGTGAGTTGGCCTTGCTCTTTCCAGAATTCTTCATTTCTGCTTGTACAGGTACACTGATGTGCCTAGTTTGTGTGGTAGCTAAATTTTTACATGATTTCATTGCAGCTCTTGTAAGGTGGCTCTCTCTTGCTTCTGCATTGCCAGAAAACCTCGTTAATTTTGTTATTTAAGGTTAAATATAGGTAGACCTAATATAGATATTGCACATATCAATCTATGTAAATGCATGTATGTGTAGAAAAATGAATGAAGTACAGCTATGCAGAAGGCAGAACCTTGTTGTTTTTTGTTTTCTTTTTCTGTATCAGTATTGATACATTAAAAACAAAGGAGAAAAAGGAAAAAAAAAAAAACCAAACAAAATCTCAAACTCCCTCCCAAATCTCGACATTCTGTAGTGTGAAGACCCTCTGGGCTTTGCTCAAATCTCTTCTCCAGGTCTGAGTGAGAACAGGCTCTGAGATTTGTTGTTTCTTAACTTCTTTTAAGAGGGTTTCCTTTAAAAAATCTGTTTATGGTTGGGGAGGACATGCCTGAAAAAATATTTGCACATAAAACAGCTGTTAAGTGAATCTCCACACACTGAGATCAAGAGAACGTGAAGAAATATGTACTTCCAAAGACCTCTCTGCCAACTTGGAGCCTCCTTCAAAAAGTAAATACAATCTCCCTACAAGTTTCTGGTAACTTAGTTACTGAAAAATAAATTGAGCTACTTAGACCCTTGAACCTTATTTTTTTCTCCCCCTCCTGCTAGGCCTGAAGCAAATGCATAAAATTGTGCTGGAATGATATGCACCGAAGCCAAATAGATTGATTTTAATGTTTCTTTGGTATGTTGTCAGCTAGTCAAGTGCAGGCAGCGATGGAGTTCATCTGTGTGTGAACTAACCACTTCCAGTGCTGCAGCCGCCAGCCTTCCAGCAATAAACTAAAATGTCACAAAGCCCTTTTTAAATCTCCCCTCAATTCCACTTGCTAAAAGGTCATCACCTGTGAGGAGCTGTTGGAGGTGCAGTACAGTCTTAAGAAGGACTTTTTTTTGTTTATAGTTTTAACTTGTCTTTCCTCCTTTTGCCTGGCCCCAAAAGCAGATAGTTCACTGTGATGGCATGACTCAGTTTTGCTCTGTTTTTGTTTGGGGATGCCATTTGGTCCTGGTGTCCTTCTAGTCAGGGTGCTTAGGTCCCAGCTCTCTGCTGGAACTTCATGGCCCTTTAAAGCACTCTGTGGCCACAGCCAGAAGCAGTTGGTGGTGCTACAGATGTTTTTACAGTTCGTTTCCGAACAGCTGCTTTTTCCTTCTTTCATCTGTTTTTCCTTTATTTATCAAGTCCCTGAGGAAGGCTGACTGCTCACAGCCCTGGCAGGGGTCCCTCTGGAAGAGCTGTAGCACAGAGCCTGGGGGCAGACCCCCGGCAGCACCTGCTACTGCTGGGGGGGGGGGTCACTTCAGCAGGTTGCAGTGAGCCCAGGCATGGGGCTCTGCAGGCTCAGCCCTGGGCAGACGAGCCAGTGTACCTACAGCTTCTCCTCAAATGGTCTGGGAAAAAAAAGGAAAAGCACTTGAGACAAGGGTCAGTCATGCCAGGGCCCCTCTATGGTGGTTGGAGCTGTCCTCCTCCTTGAGGGCGTGCCATCTGAATAGCTTTAGTCCAGCTAGACCAAGCCAGGTCCTTAAGTGAGCTGCCTGGATTAAAACATCATAGCATGTACCCTATCTGTCACCCCGGAGAGGAGTGCATTCTTGCTCACCTGCTGCTGCCATCCACCCACAGTGTTCCCTCATGTGCCTTCAGTAGGGATTTGTCCTCTACTGAAATTAAGAGTTTTGATTGCAGGTAGTGGGCAGAAGGTAGAATGAAAACAAGCCAGTGGGCCCTATTTGGCCAGCTGACAAAAATCCCTGGGCATTTGCGACCAGTCCTTGGCTCATGAGACGGATTTTTCCCATTCATATTCCCTTTCAGCAGGCAGATTTCTGTGGATTGTTTCTAGGGAAGAAGTCCAAAGATGAATCCTTTCTCCACTTGCCCTCTAACAAAGTTATTTGTTTCTTAACTTGTTTGCAAAATCACGAATGTATTTCATCTGCTGCTCGTTTTTTTTTCTTTATGGCAGTTCCTTTCTTGTTGGAGTACAGGACAAGTGAATGCTGTTGGGAGGCTCCAGGGTTGTTACAGCCATGTTTGCTTCTGTTGTGTGGGCCAATAAATCCAGGGCTGCTTTTTCTCAACAAAGTTTCAGATTCTATCACAGGAGATTTCAGATGTCTCCTGGACTGGAGGATGCTGATGGAATTGGCTGGTTGAGGGTCTGGTCCAGCTTTGTTAACTCGAAGGTCTGTCAACTCTTCTGTCATTTTGTCAAATCTGGGCTGGGCAGATAATTACTCGTGACAACTTCACAACTCTGAGAAATGAGATAATGCTGAATTTTTTTTTTTTGGTTCAGACTCTCAGAGCAGCAGTTGGAGGGTTGGATGCCAAACCAAAGGGTTTGCTGCAGAAAGAGACAAGTGGTAAAATGATTTTACATTTTGCGATTATTTTGTAAAAGAGCTCAGCTGGCCACCCCTAACGATGAGTTAAATTAGCTGTGTGGTCTTGTAAAAGGAAATGCAAGACACTGCCATTCTCTTTTAATAAATGGCCATCGTGCTCTGGCTTCTTGCAGAGCACGGGGAGTGGGGGCAGCTCTGGCATGGAAGGAAAAAGCACAGAGAAATCAAATTTGAATAGAGTAGATTTTATGCAAGCTGGTAGGGAGCTTTGTGTCCTGGAGAGGAATGACAGGGGGCCTGAAGGACAGTCTTCTGCTTGAGCTGATTTCTGGGGATCCTCAGTAGAGGGTGAGGTGGAGGCTGCCTGTGGCAGGGCAGCAGCAGGGTCAGTGGGCAGCACCACTGCTGGGGTCCTGCCTGTCCAGGGACAGGGAGAAATGCATGAGGCTGGGTGAATTGGGCTGGACTCCTGTCCAATGTGTGCTAGTGCAGCAGGGAAGCCAGAAGGTTGCAAGGATACCTGAGAAGAGGGTCCAGGCAGGAATATGGTAGCACTCATCCTCTGTACTGGGATCAGAGTGCCTATGAAAGAGAATCATGTGTAAGTAATCCTTGTGGAAACATCACCATGTCTGTCCTGCATGCCTGTTGCCCGGTTTCCTCCCTCAGCTGGGTCAGAGATGGACCCTTCCCTCTCTTTTACTTGAGCAGACTACTGTTCTGCAAGTGGTTGGAGGTGATTTCTCATTTGAAACACCTTCAGCTTAGGTTTTGAAATAGAAAGTTGCTTTTTGTTGGCATTTGAGTTGTGTCTCTCCTGTCAATACTACCCTTTCTACATCACTGTCACTGATCTGCATCTCCCGGGTTGAAGCTGAACATGCCAGACTCATGTGGTGTCATGCAAAAATGAATGCCATTTCTTTCTCTGCTGAGTCAGGATGGCTAAGAACAGGGATGGCCTTTGCTAGTTAACTCATTTCCATACTTAGGGTATTTGGCAGTAGCTTTGAGCTCTTTTCTCTTTCTGTTGTAGCAGTTGATTTGTTTCAGAGCTTATCTCCTGTTGTTGTAAACTTTTCAGAGTTAGCATGGTGGGACACATTTTGGTATCAGAAAAAAATTATGCAGCAAGTTTTTCCCATGATCTTATCATTATTATGACATTTGCAGTATTAGGAAATGCATTATGAGAAATATTTTAAGGCTAGAAAGGTGTATTTGGCTTTTCTATTTTTAAAGATGTTCTTTAGGACAAAACCACTTTTTAATGTTAATAAAACAGTAAGAGTTGGAATTTTTTTTTTGTATCTTGAAGTGAGTCACTTTTATTCCTAATAAATAAGAGGTCTGATTTCTTTTTTGAGTTCCTGTAGGTTTACCAGTCCTGCCCAAATGCTAGCTTAGCTGGGTAGCTTCCCTTTGTCTTTGAAACCTACTTGCTTCTGATTTAGGTTTGAACACCACAAAAACTTAAGCTGATACTTAAACCTGTGTACTCAGAAAAGACTCATTAAAATTTGTGTGGACTGTAGATGACTTGAAAAGCTGTGCATGTCAGTACCATTTTGGAGGACTGATGGAGCATTTGGGTTCAACTGAATGAGAGCACTGCTTTGTTCTGTGTAGCTTAGGAAGCATAACCATGCATCTTCCTGAGACCCTCTTTCTGCAACCCCTCCTCTTACAGAGCTGTTACCAACTGACTTCAGTGAAAGATCCACACTGAGAAACTGTCACCCATGATTGTTGTGTTTCAATTGCTATTTAAAAACACTGTGTAGAAGTTCATCCTTTAGAGAAGATTATGGGAAAGCACTTAATATCACTTCTGTTTAGAATTATTTTTGGTCAAGTTTTTTACCAAAAAGGGCTTAGTTTCAGAATACTAAATGTGAAAATCTGTACTGCATGACTTCATTTATTAACAACAGAAAAACTGTCCCATATGCTTTATTGGCAGGGAAAACATATTTTTACATAATAGAATTAGAGTATAAAATATTGTTCCCTCTTGGAAACATCATAGCATATTAAATATGAACTTGGGAGCTACATTTCCAAACAGTTTGATTGTAAAAGCTTATTGCAGTTTGATGTATGCCCTAGTATCTTTCACTTATGTTGGTTGCAGGCATGTTAATTAGCTAAGAAAATGTAAATTGATGGCTGTAAAATTATGAATGTGTATCTGCTACTCCTGAGTCTTCAGGCCATTCTCAGGGACTACCTTTGCTTTTGTGAGGCTTAAAACTGGAAAGGCAGTCTCCCAGGCTAAATAAGTGAAGGAAGTACATACACAACTGGCCTTTTACGCCTTAAGAGCTACTCCAAGCATTGACATTTATGAACGTACTGTTTTGTTTGGTTTATGCTGACATCTGGATGCCTTGATCTGAACTGGTGCTCTCCTGTTGTGCAAGGCACTCTACATAAGGCTCAATCCTGGTCTAGGAGAGTTCACAGTCTAATTAAAACTAGGTGCAATAAGTAGCTTTGCCAAAAATTCAAAAGGGAATGGGAAGAGGGAAATGGTAAAGCACAGTGGTTTTTGTTGTCTCTGGATCCACATTTTAAAGCCCCCAAATTCATAGGAAATTGTGAAAGCAGTATTTTAAGTTATGAAACTCATTGTTTTGCTGGTACACTTTGCATTTTTTCACAGTTGGATTTCTACAGCTGTGTTCAGATGAAGGCTTGAAGGTTGCAATGGTAGAAAGATCTCCTGGTGGGAGCCTGGACAAGTGCAAAACTCATGGAGACACATCTGCTGGAGTCTTGGACCTAAGTGCTGCAGCCTCAACTGTCAGGAGCACAGTCTGCAAGGAAACAGAGGCAGAGAACTAGTAAAAGTCTCTGCATTATTGCACTTCCAGTGGGCAGACATTTAATATATGCCTTGACCTCTTCATGATTCCAGGTTGCTCCTAGTCCATTCTCTGCCTTTGGTTACAAGCAAGTTTTTTGCAACCCATGTTGCTGGCAGGAGTGAGCCCTGCTGGAAAAATGTAGGTGTTGTAAAACAAGAGGGTTAAATCTTGGTCATCCTTAGCAGTCCTGTGGACAGGTTTGGAATGAGGAATAGACACTCTGCAGTGCTGTTCCACTGGGATGTCTTCTCTCCTCCACTTGGGGACATGGTGGCTGCATCCCTTTTGTCTATTAAGGAGCCTTTCCACAGGGATTGGCAAGGAATTCTGAAATGGCTTCAAGTTGACATTTCTTCTAGAACCTGATCTGGGAAAAAACACTGCCCTTCCCATCACTGTCCCCCTCTAGAAAGGTTACAAACATTTCATCAGGAGTTTATTCGTTCAGGGCACACTTCAGCACAGCAGGGCCAGTAAGAAGAAATCTTTGTGGAAACACCTGCTTCATTAAAATCTACTGTTATTAAGAAAAGGATGAAGTTTCTTGTGACTCTGGATGTATGAATTAAATCTTCTATCCAGTTTTTGTATTTAAACCCTCACTATTTTTAATATAGACTATTACTGGAGATGGGGAGGAAAGAACTCTCTTTGGAGAGATGCCTTCAGGCAGTAAATGGAGATCAGAACAAGTATTTAAAGACTGGCCTAAGCATGTTTTAACAATACTAAAAGAAACCAAAGGCAAAATTCATGGTGTTTTTTGTTAGCATATTAAGTGAGCTTTTGTTATCATCCTGTCTGTCTGGTCAGAGAACGTTTTATTCATTAGGCAGAGCAAGTTGGAGTATAACTTTTTCTTGCTCTTTGTGTTGCATTGTGTGTTAAATGCTCACATGTGCTTTCATGAACAATGAAGACAGTATCTTGGGTCCCAAGTAAGGTAGGATTAAAATTTGTGGAACACGCACAGATGAGAGCTAATGAATGCCTCTGTCAGCTGGGATTGCAGGGAACTCCTTGAAAAGGCTTCAGGTGTTCTTAAAATCCCATCCATAAAATATCCTCCAAAATACCTCTTCCCTCTGTCTGTCACAGAAATATTGGTAGTGGTGTGATTTGTCATGAAGTTGTTTCAGTCCCAGGCTCTCTGTGACAACAGCAGCTTGCAGGCAGATGGGTGCTCCTCTGATTTGCTTCACTTGCCCAGGCATTTGCTTCAAATGAGACTGTGTACAGTGAGATTTAAGAGCACCAGAAGCAGAGCCCACATGGCTTGAATTAAGGAGGTGCTGGGTCCCTGTGACCATCCTTGGTGGCAGTGGGGCTTGCAAGTGGCACTGCTGCCCCAGGTATGTGTAACTGAGCCCTTGCTAAGCCTGCCATGGGCATATTTGTCCAGAAAAGCTCCTGTTCATTTTGTTGGCCTTTGGGTTAGACCCTGTGTTTGGCAGGCTGTACTTCATCATGCTGCCACTGAAGGACAGCCTATTTGTTCTCCAGAGTCTTCCCATTACCCATGTTTATGGGCTGTCAGCAAGTGCCGTGGGCTGTTAGCTGCCTCTCCGTGCCCACACTGTCTTCATAACCAGATCTTTCCACAACAGAAAAGGGGATTAGTCACAGGAGGAAGCAGGTGTGTCATATGTAGGAAAGAGCATGATTGAACAGTGGTATTTTCTGCTTAGGCTTCTCCAGTGAGCTGGAGGGGTCATCCTCAGCACAGCATCCCCTGTGGTTTAGCTGTGAGGCTCAGGGACAGGAATACCCCCAGGCTAACACCTGCATTTTGTACAGAAGCATGCTGCCTTTAACTAACCCATGGGAAGTTTTCTTCTTTCTACTTGTGAGCCTTTGGAGGAGGATGAAAAAAAGAGTTCTTGAATTCACAGTAAATATAGTTATGTTATAATTCTTTTGTCCTTTTTTAGCTAAAGGCTTTCTATGTCTTCTTGAAATTGTTGGGTTTTTTTCTGCTGAGTTTTGCCACTCTGATGATGGCTGGGGATCTGAGCACTCTTGTCTGTTACTCATCCTGCTTACTTTTCCCTATATCAGAATGGCCACATATTTCTGCTTTTCAAACCTAGGCTGCAGTTGCTGTGGAAGGCTTTGGTTTTGTTTTATTTAAAAGCTTCATTTTTGATTGTTATGTTGCTAGACCGAAGTTGGCTCTTTGTCATTGGTTTTTGAGATGTTGAAATGTGTTAGAGAGAAACCTGTGAGAATTCGCACAGTTAAGCTGGTTTTTGCCTGGTTAAATGTGAGTGCTTTTTAAAGAGAAGCAAATCCAGATGAAGGGAAAATTGTTTCCTCTTTACTAACCTTTTAGGAGTAAATTTCACCTTTAGCTGCACCTGTGTTACAACTACTCCTATGGCAAAAGGGGACAGAATTTAGGCTTTGATGCTCTGATCTACTACAAGACAAGGTTCCAATGGATTTTCTCCAGTCACATGTTGCTTGCATATTTATTTTTCTAATATACTCATCAAAAGGTCCAGAATGTAAGTTTATTGTTATGCTACTGTTGTTCAGGAAATTCAGAGTAAAATACTACATGTATTTTGAAAAAGACAAAATAAGTAGTAGAATTTTGTACCCCACTACCCTTCCACAGTTGCTCTGTGTATCAGCTACAGTAATGAAGTAGTAATACAAAGACAGTCACCTCCCTGGGGTGGTTTCTAATGTGCAAGCAGAATTTATGGGGGTGCATTCTTCAGGAAACTTATTTTCTCTATAGCCGATACTGTAACCAAGTTTATGAAATGATGTGTTGCTGAAAATAATCCCTTGTAATTTGACAGCAGCTTCTGAAGCCCCCTACCTAGTTTGAGGATTATCTTAATCTGCATCAAGAGATACAGATGAGAGTTTGTAGGAGGCAAAGGTATTTAGGGGTGTTTTATGTACTTCAGGCAGCTAAAGAGAGATCATGGACAAATTCTTCTGATATCCTAATTAGAGTGAGTATCCAAAACGAGTAAGGGTAGATGCTGTGATTTCACTGTGTACTTAATCCTCTGATACAAATGGATATGGCTAACAGTGTCTCTCTTTTGTCTGATGGTTATCCTGGAACCACTCTGCTACACACATGGGGGAAGAAGAAGGTGATAGAAACAACAGGGAAGCAGCACTTGGGGATGCAGTTATGTTAGGAGGTGTTGTTCTTGTTCAGAGGAGGCATGGGGAGTAATGGGATGTGTTCAGAGACCTCTGTGTTGCTGCTCTCTCTAACCTCCACAGTTCAGAGATCCTATCACGAGGATGTGGCCAAAATATTAGGTCACCAGGAAAAGAAAGATGATTATGAGGAGCATGGCAAGACACAAATGATATGGGGAGGTTTGAATGCCAGGAGCCTTTCACACTAGCTAGTATGAACTGGGGGGTTTTTCTCACAAAGCATAGCCAGTCAGCAAGTGGGATAGATGGCATTCAAAGATGGTCTCGGAGTAGTTTTATATTCTTTCCATCAGGGGCAGGAAGCAGACCTTCTCTGTCAGTAAAATTTTATTGAAGAAAGAGCCTTGTTCCAACTGGTGACAGGGCCAGCATCATCCCTCAAGTAATTGTATCCACCACAAAAGGGATTTTGTGTCAAAGGAGCCTGACCCGATTCATCAGGTGGGTGAGGGGCTCCTGTAATTGGTCTGAAATTATGATTTCGATGATAGACATGGAGAGCAATGAAGTTAGGCTTGGCTAATTGCAGGCTTTCTGAACAGCAATTAACATGTCAGAAATGTAGTTATGCTTGAGGGAAATGCTGATACTTTCCTTACTTCCTATTAAAAAAAAAAAAAAAACAAAACAAAACAAACCCAAAACAACAAAACCACAAAAAAACCACAAATGGAAGTCTCCTGTAAACTAATCCAAACAATCTGGTAGTGCTTGGGAACCTGTTTGTCAGTGGTGTGACCCGATGGCTGTAAAGTGGGCTGCCAGCAGCTCTAGCTAGCTTTGCTCTTACTGAAAGCAGAGAGGATCACGCTGTGTGTATGAGCCTTGTTAATGCCCCTGGCAGCTGTAAGAATTGCCAAGCCTAAAAGCAGCTTATCTCCTGAGGAGGAGAGCCCCCTCACCAACCCCCTCCAAAATTAGACAGATTAACTTCCTAAGAAATGGAGAGTTATTCTGCCCCAAACCTACGCTGCTCATTCAAGCTAATCTCTGGAGGACTGAAAGGCCTCTTGTCTGTGGTTGGAATCATATGATAAAGCCTTGCTTGCTTTCTCTTTTATTGTGCCAAGAAGTTTTTCTTGCTTTTGATCTAGCTGAGAGCTGAAGTGGCTTTTAGTCTGTTTATGTGTCATGTGGAGCATTTTGAGGGAAGAATTTTGGGTCTTGTCTCTGGGTTTCTGGCATGGTATGTCCTCATACCCCATGTGGTGCTCTCCTCAGGCATCAGCTGTACCTTCCTCTGCCTTGTGATGGCTAAGACACCTCCCAGGGAACTTTTCCACTGGCACAGTAGGGCAGAATGCAGGCTAAACAGGGGTAAAGTTATCTTTATTTGCAGATTATATTCTGTAGGCTGAGAAGGAGAGAATGCTAAAAGAAATTGTGATCACTCCTCCTCTCCTGTGTCGTGACCCCACACTGGGGAATGATGCTTGTGTCTTCTGCTGTTCTCAGGCATGACCTGTAAAAATACTGTTAGCAAACACTGAATTTCACTAGCTGCACAGTAATCAAGAGATGTAAGGAATAGTCCTTGCCCCACTCTTCTCTGTGATCTCCTAATCCTTGCCTGATGAACACCAAGTTCACTTCTGAAGAGGTCTAACTTTGGCATAGATGTGTGAAGGCTATAAATGTTGTGAGTTTTTCTTCCCAAAAAAAGACTAACTTTCCACTTTATTAAATGCTTGAGAGTCTTTTACATCAAAAATCTGTTACAGATTTTTTCCTAAGAACAAGCACTCTTTCCTCCTCCCACACAAAAAAAAAAGTCCCAAGGAAAAAAGAAATCTTTCCAATGTTCAATACATCAGGGTTGTAAAAAGGCAACAAGCCCTGAGTGCATGGGTAACTTCTGTGCTCCCCACGACTGGATCCTCCTTGCTCTGTAGAGCTATAGCACATAGGATTTGCTTGGACATGCTAAGATTGCATTTCAGAAGGGCAGGAGGACTTCCTCCACGCTGTGTTTTCAGTGCTGATGCTGAGGTGTCCCCCATGCTGCTGCAGCTGTGGGTGTCTGTTTTTGCAACCTTCCCCTCTTGGCATGAAGAGCTGAGCTGGGAGGTTTATGGCAGAGCCAGAGTGTGCTAATGCTTGGCTGGTGCCAGGGGAAACTGAGGCACTGGTGATGATGTGGGCTACAGACTCCCCCCACAGCTGGTTACTCTGTGCTTTGCCAGGGTGCAGCAGGTTGGTACCACTCCTGCTTGCTTTATTGCCAGCTGGGATTGAGGGTCCTGGGAAACACTTGTCCCTGAAAGCCCTGAAGGGAGCAAGAAAAGAGGAATTGAGGGACATGCGGTTAGTTGAGCACTTAATAATTTGGGAGCGTCAAGGCAGACTCCCAGGCTCTCTTCTGATAAGATGAAACACTCTAAACTGTGTCAAAAATGAAGCTTCCAAAAACATCTGAATTTGGATCATGGCTCAGACCTTGGCTCCCTCCTGACCTTGTGTAAATCATGTAGTTTCCCCTAAGAAACATAAGGGACCTTGCCCTTTGAACCTGTGATTCTTGGCTCTTCCCTCTTCTGGCTTTCCTGTTCAGCTCCTGGAAGCCATTCTTGTTTGCTGTCAGGTTGGGGAGCTGGCTGCTCTGTCTTCTCCTTGCAGAGCAATGTGAGAAGAGTCATTCATTCATCCGTGAGCTGGTTTCTGTCATAATGAAGTTTTTGACTTCCTCATTTTTTTGGTCTGCCTTGCTGGTCTAAAGCCTGAATGACAATTAAAAGCTTGCCTAGCTAATGTTACATGAGGAGCAGAGCATTTTGAAATAACGGAGGAAGGATTGATATTGTTTTCCTGAACCCTGGAGACATGTGATGTTTTGGGTGGGAGCCTCTTATCACTCACAGCATCCTGAAATTCCTCTCTGTATCAGGAGAAGAGCAGAGCATCTGCCTCGCTCACTTCATTTGAAAGAAACAAAAATACTTTTTGCACACAGTCTGTACTATGCTGCATGCACATATTTATATCATTCAAAAGCATTGTTTTTTTAAAAACTTTTGTTGTTTCCCATAAATTGATCAGAAGTACAGTAACCAGCATCACTTCAACTGTGTCTTGCTTCCTCCATCACACTGGTGAAGGACAGCATGGATGCTTTGGTGGTTTTTTTAGTGGAAGATGTGACTGAGGGTTTTCTTTTTTTCTTTCTGTGATGATTATAAAAGCTTGATGTTTCTTAAACCATCTGTGACATTTAGTGCCCTATTGTCTTCCTGCTTTGCAAGCAGGAAGGGAGAAATGTATATTTTCCTTTACAACAGACTGACCTTTGTCAGCTGTTGACTCACTTAGCCTCAGTGAGCTGGACTGCCACAAATGGGCTCATTGTAAATGTTTAACAATGTGTAGTTCATGCCTCATGTTTTTTGAGTTATGAAATCATATACTGATATACAGGTATGAGAAGGGCTCTGGATCCATTCAGCACAGGTGAGATTGTTATCTATACAGTAATTAGCTTGAATAGGAGAGTAAGCTTAACTGTTTCCCTATGATAACTTTGCCGAGTTCAGACAGCTGATGTTGGGTTTTTTTTGCATTACACAGGTTTCTTTTCTACTCACAGCTTATCTCTGTTCTAAATATTTCAAAATAGATGGCATTTTAATTGTACAGTTGGATCAGATACTCTGGAATGAAACCAGATCTTTCCCAGTGAGGGTCATGCTGAAGTTTTCATGTAATGTGAATGACTATGAATCAATTACTTGGGACTTCATTATGACGAAAGAAAACAAACATGGCATCAACAGTGAGCTTAGCAGCCTTTGTTTCAAAAAGGAACTTGCAGAACCATTTAAGGCAAAATTGAATCCCAGAGAGAAGCATCAAAGGGTTCAAATGAGAGCATAAAATACTGTACAATGAAAAATGTCATAAGAGCTTCAATGCCTTAAATATGTATGTGAAAAATTTCAGGCTGAGCCTTCCCACACCATGGGAGGTCATCAAGTAAAGCAGAGCTAGCTCTGTTTATCTCCAGTCAAAGCGTCACTTGACTTCATTTGGGTTTTAGTCTCATTACTGCTGAAGTGTGAAGTGTCAGGTTAAAAAGACTACACGCTTTTCACCCCCAGGGATTGCTCTGTTTTAATGGGTCAGGTCAACACTATGGCTCAAAACATTTCAAACTATTAATGTTTAATACATTTTAAACTGAAGTCCTTGCGAATATAAAATTAACCCTGTTGATATTCAGCTGTTTTAAGGAATATAGTGTGCTATTACTGCTGGCAGTGGAGGGCTGAAACAAAACCAGAAGAACATATTTCTCTCAAACCCTATTGTTCTTCACAGAGTGGTCCTGGCAGTCTCTGTTCCCCTGCATCCTCAAAGATTGCCAGGATGAATTACGTTACACAAACATGTCAGTCTAGGGCTGTGAGAGGAGAGCAAGTGTCCAACCTAAGTCAAGAAAGAAGGTGTTGCTACTCTTCAACCAGGAGTTTCCCATTTCTGACTTTACCTTCTACATTCCTACTGTCATACACTAGAAAAGAAAAAAAAAACCCAATCAAACAAAACCAAACCAGACACAACTGAAACACCAGCAAAAATCCAACAAAAAAACCCCAAACCAAACAAAACCAAAGCCCCCAAAAGCCCTTACCCAGAAGGGTGAAGGTTGCAGTTTCTATTGCCATTTTAGTTGGCAAAAAATAGGAGACAGAGTGCCCTCCTAATGCCCACAGTTTAAAAACCTCCTATGAGCTTTTCCAACATATCACACAGTATCTCTGTGACTTTTGGCATTGTAACTGTAGTGGTAGATGTCTAAAATGAGTAACTAAAAGAAATTGATGTCTTTTACTATCTTGTCAGGAAAATCACTTCTGTGGTGGTTTATCATTCCTTGATAAGTCTAAATAATTCAGGAAAGACTGACTAAGAAACTGCTTAATATACTGCCTTTTTTGGAGTGGCATGTGGACAATTTGCCTTAGTCATAATTTTAAAGGAATGCAATAGTCTCTACAGTATAAAATGGTGGTAACATTCTTCATTCAGACCTCTTCTTTAACCTAGATTACTGGCACATTTATTTCAGAAAGGCATAGATTATGTCAGTGTTGGGTTTGTGGCTGTGTAAAACAGTGGGAAGATGAGTTAAGTTTGTGTATATTGCTTTGTGGCTTACTTTTTATATGATTTAGTAAAAGGAAGAACGATTAATTAAATGTTTCAAAATTTAAGATAAATGTTGTTCTTCTAGGTGTATCATCTCTTAAGGTCCTCTCACAGCTTTTGTTGTTGAATGTCAAAGGAAGTATTCTGATTAGCAAGGCCTAAATGGAAGATTGTTTCTAGGACAGGATTATGAATCTTGTAAATCTTTCTTCAGGAGCCTTTTTCACTGTTTTGAACATTAAGCTGGTGTGTCACAATCTGTTACTCTGGACTCAGTGGAATAAATAGCTCTGTTGAGATCCTGGTTTTGAATTTTATTTTTTTTTAATTGAACATTTGTTCTTAGGAAACAGAAAGTCTTAGAAATATGTTGATATTTCCCCCTCACCACCAACACTGGAGTTGTCTATTTTTATTTACTTTGAGAGGCAGGGGAAATTGGACAATTGGCTGAACCACAGTAACCAGCATCACCCGCTTCTCATTATTTCTGATGCTTCCTTAAACTTCTGAAATCTTGAGGCTGTAAGGAAAGCATAGAGTCTTCTGCTTTCTTTTTTTTTTTTTTTTTTTTTTTTTTTTTTTAGTTTGGAAACCACATATAATCTGGCAAAAATTTTAGTGCATCCAAGCAATGACAGGATATACACTCTTGTCTTTGATCCATTCATTGGGAAGGGCCCCATCCCCACCCTCCACCTCTTTGCAGTTTAACTTGGACTGTCAGAAGTGGTTTAGTGTATAATCCTCTGCAGACAGAAATAGATCTACATCCCTTCAAGAGCTAATTTGGCTGGCAGTTGCAAAAAAATGAAGCTTATGATCCTGGTGTTTTGCATCCCAGCTTACCTTGCTGTGAGATGAAGTACTTTTTAGCAGAAGAGCTGTCCCAAGGAAAAGCGGAAGAGCAGCTCTCAAGCTGGGAAAAGAATGCACAGTGTGGATGTTGTTTTTTCTTTGTGGTTGGGTGCAGGCAGAAAAGGATGAAAATGTGGTTCAGAAATCAAACACAGACAACCTCTGTTCTCCTTGGAGGACTGCACAGAAAGTGTGTGTGTGCAGGAGACATTGCTGACCACTGACCACATCCCACTCACCACCCATTAGGGATTTTCAGAGTCCACAAGCAAGCCAGTAGCAAAAGACTTGTATCTTTTTTCTTGTTTCTTGTTTCTTGTTTCTTGTTTCTTGTTTCTTGTTTCTTGTTTCTTGTTTCTTGTTTCTTGTTTCTTGTTTCTTGTTTCTTGTTTCTTGTTTCTTTTTTCTTTTTTCTTTTTTCTTTTTTCTTTTTTCTTTTTTCTTTTTTTCTTTTTTTCTTTTTCTTTTTTTTTTTTTTTCTTTTTTCTTTTTCTTTTTCTTTTCTTTTTTTTTTTTTTTTCTTTTTCTTTTTCTTTTTCTTTTTCTTTTTTCTTTTTTCTTTTTTTTTCTATTTTCCTTTTTTTTTTTTTCCTCCTTTTTTTTTTTTTTTTTTGAGGTGCAGTTCATTGTATCTCTTCTAAGCTTTCGCAGCTGGCAAGTTGAGTTTTTGAGTTTATATCTGAGCTTGAGGCTGGGAGGGGATGGGAAAGGTTCCATATACAAAGAATCGGGAGTTTATTCTGGGCATTTGCAAGTTCTTCCTGGGGATTTAAACTATTTGTAGATCTAAACCTCAGATTCAGCTGCCCTAGGATAAGGGATTTGTCTTCTCTATTTTCACTCCATCCCCAGCATTTTGAGTACAGTAGCATAAAGCTTTGAAAATACTGCACTGAATAGTCTCAGTCTTAAAAGGCTTTATTTCGAAGTGTGGTTGGCTAAGTCTAGACAAGTGGCTTCACCCTGTTCAATTCCAACACTTCATATGTTTCTAAACTTGCATTTAGAAGTTAAGCTCTACCCTCCTGGGATCTGGGCTGGTGCTTCCAGCCCTTGTCCTGGCACTTCAGCATGCACTGAGCAGGCAGAGCACTGGCACCTCCCAATCACCCTGAGCTTGCATGAGCTCTGGTGTGACCAGTCAAATTTCTGTAAGCAGACTCTTTCCCAGCTATGAAACAGTCACATCACAGGAAAAATTAGGAAATGGCCTGAAAACACATTTTTTACACTATAACGTTTGTAACCTGGGTAGAAGTTTAGCAAATGCCTGTATGTACAGTAAATGAGCAGTGGAGAGTAGATTTTTAGGAGTTAAAATAGCTGTGGAGCAAAGTAGATTATACAGTATTTGATCACATATTTTCTAGTCTTTCTGAATGTCTGCTCCTGTGCCTTGTGATGTGGATGCTATTTTCTGCAAATGCAAACTTTTGTTACAGTTTTCTGCTATCTATAGGAATGCAAAATGGACTCTAAATATATGGAAACTTTCTATTACCTTCATAGACCAAAAAGCAGATGTTAGTCTTGAGTTGGTGAAGGTGAACAGCCAAATAAAGTTCAGCCAATTTTATTGGGAAATGGGGAAAATTAAGTAGAATATTTTCCACCATTAAATTGCCTTGCTTCTCCATCATGCTACTGGTATTAAAAATATAGATTTGCTATGGCTGCCAGCAAAATATTTCATCTTATAGAAAGAAGAGCATTGTGAGGGAAACTGCAAAATAATTTACATTCTGGTTTTCCAAGGTCTTTCCAAGGTCTTTATTGGGGGGAAAAAAAAGCAAAGTGCAATTGGTGAAATAACTTGGAGAGAGGTTTTTAGTAGAAGGGGGTTTTCACAAGATGCTTAACAATGGCTTAAGAATGGAAAAGGGTTTTAATGGGAGTCTTTACCTGTCCATTGCAATTTTGTGAAAGCTGTGGCTATTCTATCACTTAAATAACTTGTCCTAAAGAGCTTTTAATTGGGGCACAATTTTGATTGCAGTGCTTCAAATAACTCAGGCGCATCAGGCATGGTTTAGATTGAGCCTTCTTGCTCAAACCAGAAGGGCTAAGACCTTCTGTGTTTCTGATAATTGTTTCAGCTCAGCTGAGTTCTTTGTGAATTACCAGGAATGGCTTAAGTGTACTTTTGGATTCTACCTGATAAAGCAGCAACTTTAGATGAAACTGGGTCGAGTTTCCCTGACCTCTTTCCCTTAGCTTACTCTGCCCTCTAATGAGGTGAAATTAGGCCATTTTTATATTTTCATCTAGTGATTTGTGTTTCTTACAAGCTGGAGTTTTTATGTACCATTAGCATGGAACCTTTTGCTTCAATGAAATATGATTCCAGTTTTGATTCACTTTTGGATGTTTTGGTTCCAGTCTGACATTAAAGAACATCCATTTGGAAGTGTTGAGATTTTGGGAATGGAAGCTCCATTTATAGCCCTATCATAACTCCAGGATCCCAAGACTGCTGGGTGTATTCCTGTGGCATTAATCTTTTAATGCTTCTCTGGAAGTCATCTGAGCTGTCATGGTATCCATAAACTTTGTAAAATATTTTAGGTTGAAATATAAATAAGAAATATCTGCTCCTCATTCAGTAACATTCCCTGTTGAAGCTTTGTTTTCCAGTTATGTGGAATTCAAGCAAGACCATGACTTTCCTAGCAAAAGTAGCTGCATTTGAAAGGGGTTCTGAGGGTCAGTTTCTTTCTATTGCTTAATGAATGATGTTGTAATATTTTAACTTGTAAGCTGTATCTCCTTAGACAAGGAATGAAAGGTAGGGATAAAAGGAATATTTGTTGTATTCTGCATATGACATACCTGTCCAAAAGACTTTTGATTCAGCCCATGCTGGTTAGTTAAGAATGTGCAGCCTTTCAAAAACTTTTAGTTTTGAGAAGATTATTCCACGTCTGAAAATTAAACATTAAAACTGTGTGTAGAAGAAATGCAAGTCTTTGAAGAAAAATATAGTGAGAATACATCCCACAGCTTTACCTGAGCCATACAGAAATGCAGCTCTAGCAGGACATAATGAATATGGAGCACAGAATGTTAACGTGAGCATTGGCTGTTTGTATCTAACAGCATGTTTTAAGTGTTAAGGCATTGAACTATTGCATTCATGTTTCTCTTTATTTAAAAATAGCAAAACTTTTTTTTTATTCAAATTGAATCAGCGTATACTTGATTCCACACTTATATATGTACTAGTTGGAGAAGTTTATCAGTGCATGTTTTCCTGTTAGCAATGTAACCAAAACTAAAAACCTTAGCAAGTTCAGCTAAACCTGCATTTATTTATGAATAGATTAGATCATATTAATCCCTTCCATCTATCCTGAAAGCAGAATTCACATTTGGCTGTCTCTTCAAAGCCTTTCAGTCATACTTTCTTCTGTGTGCAGAGTACAGTTGACTCTTTTTTGAAAAACCATATAGTCCTACTGCTTCAGATACCTGACTAAAGACCTTGATATTAGTGCTTTGTAATCCCATGGTACCCAAACAGGGCTGATCTGTGATGCACTGAGCCAAATCAAGCATTTGAGTGTAGCAAATCACAGGGGAGGTTGATAGCCTTAGGTCAGTCAAGCTGTCAGTTATCAGACCACTGCCCAGAGCCCTTTTGGGTGAGATGCAACTTGGGCAGGTCCTATGACAAACAATGCCTTGGATGCAGGGCAGCTATCCCAGATGCTGCCCTGCTGAAGAAACAGCAGAAAGGCAGTGGCAAAGGAAAGAAACTTTTCATAAAATTAAGCTAGATGCATAAGGCTAAAATAGGTACTCAAAAAAGTTTGTATCATTTTTGCTGTTGTTGACTATCAACTTTTTTTTGTATAGTAGAATAAAACCCTGTCTTTGAAAAACATTTCTTCCCACTAAAAAAATCTCTATGTGCTTTTTTTTGTTTTGTTTTCCCTAGTAGAAAAAAATATTTTGGATTCCAAAATATTAAGAGCATGATTATGAGAAAAAGCATTTCTTATGGAAATACTTCTTAGAAAATATTTTGTCTTTGCCAGGAATTTTTTTGGGTCCCCAGCCTTATCTCAGTGCCTTCAGCAGAAGCTGAGAGCTCTGTTTTATCCAGCCTCTTTCTGGCTCAGCCTAATGCAGAGTTGCTCAAGCTATTGATATTTTCCACATGGTAAAGGCAGAAACTTTTCTCTTCATCCCATAGAAAAATTTTTCTAACATTGGATGGAAAGACCTTCTATCCCTTTGAATGGATGCTCTCCCCAATAAGATAAACCTTCTATCTAAAATATTTTCCATCTCAGATTTTCCTCTGATGGAAAGATATCAAGTGTTTCTTTCCATGCATTTGAGTACCAGGGTGAAAAATAATGTTGCTACAAGCTCTTCAGGATCTTGAAATACAAAGGTGATATTATTCAAGTTAGGATTGGTTTCTGTTTTTGTTTTTTTTTTATAATGTCTTCAGATGAAAAGTGTGGGTCAGAAAGAATCTGGAAGGTTATATACATCAACACCTCACCAAGACATCAAGCATGTGGAATTCAATATTGCAGTGATTATGCTTGAAAGAATGTTCGAAAGAATTTTCCTCGGCTACCCAAACAAGTGCACATGTATCAGGTAGTCACAGGTCTCCAGAAAACAAACAAAAAAATTCCACCAAACAATCCCTTCTTTAGTTGGTCTATTTCCTGTAATTTTCTAACTAGCATAAAGTAGCTAGATTCTGTGGTCTAGACTGGTTTGTTCTGCAATTTTTTTTTTCTTAGGGATTTGCAAACCACAGAGAGTTGAAATGGATCAGAATAAATATTTGCTCATGCACCTACTGATTAGAGCTTTCAAAGTCCCCAATCTTGTTACAACACACATGTGAGCATTAGCATTCATATAGGTTAGATAAATACAATTTCTCCCCTCCTCAATTTCAGTTTCATGGAGACAACACTTTAAATGTGGTGTGCTTTTCCTTTGGTATCCCTCAGTGTTTTCTGCCTGGCAATTATCTGAGACTTTGCTGTACTGGGGAGCACAGTTTTTAGAATCCTTTGTATCCCCCTCCATTAATATCAAGCATATTATTATTCATCTTGGAGCACTTAATCACTGCTCTTTCTGAGTTGGAGATTTCTCCAAGTATGATAGCAGCTGCAGGTAATAACATCAATTATACAACACTGAGGTTCCTGTTCTCCTATTTTGACTGGAGGAAGTTCTTCACTAGGACATGCCATATAATAAATTGCCTTTTCTCTGCATGCAAACCTTATAAAAGCTTTAGTCTTGCTGTGTCTATGAGAGAATAGCCATAAAAAGATTCACTTGCTGAAGCCACAACCCCACTTGTTAGGGTGGCTTAGTGTGCAGGGATGAAAAAGATTTAGCAAATTCACATTAAAAGGCCTGGTGCTTTTCAACTCTCCCCACTGTCTATATGTTTGTAAAAAGAGTGCTTTGATATGCTAACCTGATCCAAACTTTCTTATGGTTGATGGTTTTCTTATTAAAACACAAATAAAAACTGTGTAGGTATGGCAGCTGTCTCCATGGACTCTTGTTAATACTCTCAGATACATAGCATTACCCTCCTGCTGTAACTTTAAAAAAATATTTTAGAGGAGTTAAGGAAAAAAAAAGCAATTCTTTTAACCAATGTGCCTAAAGTCATAAACTAAAATAAATAGTCACAAACTCAATCATAAACTGAGTCACAAACTAAAATCTGTGTCTGGGTAATTTAGTTGTTGACAACATTAAAAACACTTTAGGCACAAAATATAAAATATGTATTTTAAGAAGAAATTTGTTGTGGGTATTTATTTAAATTCATTTCTATATATATATTTATGTATACTCAAATTTGAAAGAGTTTTGATGTTTTTCTCCAAGGATGGCATGTGACCAGTCAAGGCAAGAGAGGAGGGCATTACTAAGAGAGAAAAATGGAAAAATAAAATCGGTGATGACAAGGCTGGATAGGGTGGGGCAGAGAAATGCTGGAATAGCCAAACAGCAGGGACATGATTGCAAAGAGTGAAGATACAGAAGCCAAATGTAAAAAAATTAATTTGTGGGCAAGTGACTCTGCTGAAAATTTTAACACATTCCTTTTTTTTTTTCATTTTAAATTCTGTCCCCAGGAACCTGATAACTTACAGAAAAAAAGACAAGATAAACTGAAAACAAGAAATGCCAGTATACCAGGTTGTTTTTTAAACCAGTGAAATTTATTAATTTCCTATTTGTTCACCTGAGACCTTTTGGAGTCAACTTACATGCTATTACTTTGAGAACAATTGTAGATAACTTTTGATTTTTAGATGCCTAGAGCCCAAGGATTGCTTTGGGTATTTGGTGAAAGTGGGGGAGGTGGGGAGAAACAGGAGAAAAAAAATGTAGTTCTTGGCAGAGTCTGTCCCTTTTCCTGCTGGATGTTTTTCAGGTGAACTACCCAGCTATGCTACTGTATGTAAGTCAGGCCAACTATGTGAAACTGAGGATTATTCCACAAATCCTCTTTTAATAGTTCTTTTAATGGTGTTTTTCCTCAAGTCTTACTTTTTCCCTAGGATTTCCTATCCTGACTGGGAGTCTCCCATCATTCCCAAAGCATTGCATCTCCCTGGCTTTCACCCGGGCTGGGTACTGAGCTCTGCAGCTGGGAATGGGAGCCGTGTCCCCCGCAGGCCCAGCGCGCGGCTGCCGCCACTGATGGCTTTATCAGATGGACAGAGACATTCCAAGTATGCTTCTGGTCACTGTGGGATATGGGAATATAAAAAATAATGAAAAAGGAAGGCTTAGAACAAAGCTTTTAGTCAAACCAGGCGTTTTTGTCAAGGCTTTTTTTTTTTTTATTTTTTTTTTTTTTTTTAAAGAGTGAAATTCTTTACTCCTAAGCAGATTGTTAAAGCTGTGTGATGTCATTTTCTTTTCTTTTTAAAGCTGTGTTTTGAGCAGCTGAAAGCTGCAGGTTAGGTAAAACTATTACTGACCATTTTTTGACCTCTGCTCCAACTGCCCACAGCGGCTGCAAATTTTTAAATGTCTGACGGCTGCTTGGCTCTCTGCAGCATCATTATGTTGGTTGACAGCAGATGAGGTTTCAGAGGTAAAAAAGTCACTTCCCAAATCGCACCCTGCTGGCATGACCAGTAGACAGATTAAAAAATGAGAGTTCAGTGGCATGGTAGGGCAGGAGAACTGGCTTTTTATGGGCAAGGCATGCCAAGACCTCCCTCTGGTTCTCTCTGGCTACGTGCATGGTGGGGGGCAAATCAGGGCTAGTGTGGGGAGAGTGCTTTGAAAGATGTTATTGCCTCAGAAAGAGGAACACTTACCCCACATTGCTGTAAGGGCTGTAAAATATTCTGGGATTTCTGGGATTTTTTTTTTTCAGTTTTCATGGTTGCTGCTGTTGGGCACTTCCCAGATGTGTTAGGGTTGCACAGTGAGCGGCTTCATGGCCCTTCTGCCTTTGCTAGAGAAGGCTGTGGAAGTGGTGAGACTTTCCTTTGCCTTCTCCCATCCCTCTTTGCTCATCTTCTCTCTCTTTGCCAGCTTCCTGGGCCTGAGAAAGTCTTGTCTGAACCTTCAGGGAACCTGTCAGGATGACCAGGACAGAAGGACATGGCTAAGGTGTGCTAAATAAGAAGGGTGGCAAGAGAAACAGTGGGTTTAGCAAAGGTGCTCTGGTATTTCTGTGTAGGTTAGTGTCTCCCAAGGCATTGTTTTGTCCAGTTGGCACAGGGAGTTGTCCTAATTCCATGGTGATGTTCAGCCCTGGTGGTGGTTGAGAATCTCCCATCCCAGTGACATGTTGAAACCCCTTCCTAGGGATCAGTGTGCCAAACCAGCACATAGTGAATGGATGTACTGAGGGGGGGTTCACTTACAAACCGTGCCGTTCCTTGGACAAATATATAAAGCCAGGAATAGCCTTTAAAACACTGCATTGTTTCTTCAGGCACTTCTCACTTTTGCTCTCCTCAGTCTTCAGAGCTGTAGCATCTTCTTGCCTTGACAGTCACAAAGAGGGTTTCCTTTGCTGTCATGTTAAAGGTTGGAACTTGTGGAGTCTCCAGGCCATGATTTTACTCTTTTTATCCCTGCAGCCACTTTATGTCCTTCTTAGGGACAGTTCTTCCTCCTTTCTTGTATCTTCATTTCTCTGGCTCTGTTCTCATGCCTAGTCTGGCATCCTTTGTGCTCTATCACAGAGTGCCCTGCCTGTTCCCCAAAGCCCAAGATGCTCTTTGGTGATCTTTTGGCTGGATGCTGCTTAATTCAGTCATTTGAAATTGGAGCCCTGTGTAAAATACTAAATACTGAACAATAAGTGAGGCAACAGCATGTCGTGATATCAGCTGGAGTCACAAATCATGTCAGCAATGGCAGTGCCTTTACAGTGGTGGTGTAGTCTCCAGGACAGCCTGACAACCTTCGGAGCAGGGCTGAATTCTGTGTATCTGAGTCTTGAGTGCTGGATTAAACTTTTCCAAAAATTTATAAAACCTTAAGTGCTCTGGGCAATATTTTCATGGGGAGTGATTGCATTGTTCTTGGGAGATATCTTTCTCAGCTGGGCTGTTAAAGGAAAAGCTGAAACCTGCCTGTGATGCTGAGAGATGAGTGCTCAACAGAATGAAAGCGTGAAACTTAAATTGCAAACATTCATCTGTTGCCTGCTTTCCTACTTGCTGCTGGTTGATTCACAGTCATACCAATAGACATAAAACCTCACCTGCAAGAAAAGAAGAGAGAAGAAAAACTTCCCCACTTTACACAACCTGCATTTTGAAATTTAGCTGGAACTTGCAAGTGAATTGGTTTGTCCTGCCTTAAATTCCTGCAGAAGGAGAGATAATTTTGAGACATGGTGTGAGATGACTATGTCATTAAAAAAATTCTGATAGTATTTCCAGGCCCAGTCGGTGCACCCAGGGCAGCTGTGCTTCCAGGGATCTGCGTGCCAGCGGCTGTGCCAGCAGGAAATGCAGCGTGACCTGTGGCGAACCTGGAGGGTGGGAAATGCTGCTCTGAGTGTCCCAGGCAGTTACTGTGTGGGTATGGGCACAGGAGCCAACGCTGAGCCAAGGAAGCAAGCAGGAGCAGTAGGAGAATTCTCTTCCCATAGCTGCAAAGCCTTTCCAATCATGTCTCTGTGCTGATGGGTGACAGCATCGCCTTCTCCCCTCCTACGAGCTGGCTCTGCATGCATGAAGCCTGGCTGTGAAATAGAAATGCTTTTTGGAAAACATAATATTATTTTAATCATAAATTATTTGGAAACACAATACAGAAATGGCTTCAGATCACTTCTTCCAGAGGGGTATTTTTGCAGTCAGGGTCTTTATCAGCTTCTCAGTGGGAACTGCATTAATATTGCCACAAAAATGCAAACAGTAGTGCCTTTGATAAAGCAATTTGGCATCTCTTAAGCAAAAAGATGTTTTGTTTTCCTAAGATACAACACTGTTTGCAGTGCAGGGACCTGCCATATGTGCCAGCATATGGAAAGAAAATACCATTTTTGTTAACATTTGTGTTGGGGAGCTGTGGGGAAGCAATGAAGAAGGCTGCTGTGGAAGCAGTTGTAAAGTGATTCTGTTATTTCAAGGGGGACAGCCCAGGAAGCCCAAAAGTGAGTGTGGATTGCAGTCAGCCCCCTGGCTTAGCTGCCCCCAAGCACTTTGCCAAGGGCTCGCCTTCTCCTCAGTTTTGCTTTAACTTTTCCCACGTGTGCTAGAGCAAGCCTGGTCCCCACAGCTGCCTCTTCCCATTGCAGAGTGGAAAAGCTTTACTGGCCATACAGTAGGCACCTTTGTGAAAATATGAGAATGCCTTTTTAGTACTTTCTGGTGTCCCATGGGTATTATGTATTTGATTAGTACATTATTTTGGTTTTTAGACTGCCTTTGGTTCAAGAATCCTGAAAGGAAGCTGTTGTGCAACTATTTTAATCTGATTTTACAAGCCGATTCCAGCCTGATTCCCAGCACAAAGAAACAAATAAGAGCTCAGTTGCATTTTTCATCCAAAAGTAAAAACCCCTCCTCCTTTGAAGCTCTTCTGTAGAGTGCTATGTTTAGAGAGAGATTTGCTATTGTTTAAATTTAATCTCCATAATTACACTGGGATTGGATTAATGATGGGTTATTTTCTGAGTCATTATTTTCTGGCACACACAGCTATCGAGCATAAAGCCAGGTCTTCATTGGCTGTAAATTGGCATCACTCCACCAAAGTCAGCGGAATAATTCCCATTTATGTTGCCTCGGCCCAGATGTGATATTAGAGCTGTTTTGAAGAAAGCATCCTTTTGGAGTTTTTTTGGCCTTAAATCTTCATATTATTGTAAAGGTGTCTAGGCATTAACTTAAAACTGCTTTAGATTTATGGTTGCTGTGTCTAACCCACCTCAGCTGGACCCAGAGGGATCTGCAAATGGTGCAATGCCAGACTGAACCATAGGTATCTTGACTTTTTTTATGTTTAAAAACTGCATTTTATCCCCGTGGATGTGGGACAAGTTCATCAGGGAGGTCCATCAAACTTTTATATACTCTTATCTAAGAGAGCAAACTTTGGTCAGCTTGTTTGGGATACTGTATTGAAAATCCAGGAGAGATATCTGAGAAACAGAGGGATTGTTTCGTTTTGGAATTGGTTACTTTTGGTCATGCTGCTTTTCAGAAATAGGTGAAAGGGTGGGGGGGAATTTGGGAAGATCCAGCACATAGAAGAGCAGGAGCAATAGGCACTGGACTTGATGTAGGTGATTAATCTCTCATCATGATTGGAGTGATAGAAAGAAGCAGGCTTTTCTTGGGAGATTCTGGGAGGCTGTGTAGAGTTGCTGTGATTACAGAAGGCAGTTGAAGTTGCTGGGCTGAGACCAAGGTGGGAAAAAATTATTTCCCCACCTCTTATGCATTTTGGCAGGGAAGGGTTTGCTTTCAGACCTTGTATTTGAATGTCTCATCTGAGTTTCTTCTCTTTTAAAGAATTGTCATTCTCACCACTTGTGAAATGGCTTGTTAATAAATCATAGTTTTGGAAAGGGGAAGGTTTTGCTTTCTTTTGGGTCTTTGCAGTAAAGAGAAAGTGGTCAGTCCTGTCTGTAAGCAGTAGTGGATTTAGGATGTCACTGCAGTGGGATAGACCACTTATCTCTTTATCTTGGTGCCCAAGTGACAGTGGCACACACTGTATATATGTAAGTGTGAAAAACAGGCAGCAGTGATCCTTTTCTGCATCCTCACTACTTCCAGGAGCCATCTGTTTTTTCTGCTGGCCTGCTCTTGAGCCTGCAGGTCCACCTGGAGTAAGGAACTTCTGTTTCCTTGTTATATAACAGAAAGGACCTGTAAAGCCTTTTAGTCTTCTTTCCTTCCTATTTGAAGATATTAAACTGCTACATTTTTCTCTTTGGGTTGTACTCTGCAGTTTTTGAAATGGTGTTTAGGAAATGCTGCTTATTTTAGGAAGAAAGGTCGGCTTTAGTCTTTAGCAGTAACAGTGCTTCTGCAGTTGTGATCATCTGTCAGAGATGTGGGACTGGGAGACTTGGTATCATATTTTAGATTGACCTGATAGATTTGGAAAATGCAGACAAGCCTCCAGGCACATAGTGGGCTTCTCTTTAGGGTAAAAAGAATGTGCTGCAGAGCCCATCCATGTAGATCCACTGTGAAACACAAGGCAAATTGTAACAAACAAATGACCGAGTTTTGCTCTGGGGCTGGACATCCCTCAGATTGGCTGTATAAACCCCCACATTCTTGCTCCCTTTTGCTTCAAAGGAAGCAACTAGCAACTGTGGACGAAGATCAAGGAGGAGGGATTTGAGCTTACATAAATTTTGTTCTGTGCAAGCTATTGTCAGTCAGTATTGAAGAGATTCTGGTGATGCCACTGTAAGTTCACAGCAGTAGATCAGTCACATGTGTACATGGTCCATTTACTAGAGGGGACTGTTGGAACTTTAGTAATGCCTAAAGCATTTGAGGCATAATACACTGCTTCATTGCTCCAGATGTGATAAATGCTGTTGACTTTGAGCAGAAATTGGTGATGTAATATGGAGGAACTGCCTTTGTGCTGATTGTGTAGATTTGGTGGTGAATCTCCTGTTAGCAATTCCAGTTTTCAGATGTTTTCTCCTTTTGTTTGGGAGTGGGTCGCATGTGAAGGCTGAGAATAAATAAATAGGAACAGTTTACATTTGTCCTCAAACTAAATTCAGGAACACTTATGCAAAACTTACTTTGCATAAGCAGGCTATGAATCCTGGCTGCTTTTCCTGGAGCATGGCAGCTGTGGCCCTGCAAAACCAGGTCACCATTAAAGATCTTTATGTGCAAAAGATTCTTCAGCAGTTTCAGCTTTGCTGGGGTCAGGACAGATGCAGAATGGCCTGTTCTAAATAGTCCTATCTTATTAAATTGCAGCCCCACTCCTTCTCTGCACCCTCCAAGGAACCACATTGTCCTGGAAATCATAATTATTTATGTAAGAAATTTATTTTTAAAAAATTACTTCTTGAGCTCTAGGTTAGTATTTTTTGCTTTATTACCTAGAGTTTGAACTAGAGACTTTCTTAAGCCAGTGTTTTGATTCTCACCTGAGCACTTGACCTAACACTTTTCTCAGCAGCTGAGAACTGGAGAAAATCACCAGATATCATGATACTTGGTTCTGCTGTTCTAAGTGAAAATTGTGTTTCTTCAGGAAAGGCTCTTGACCTGTTATTTCTGAATACTGGTTTAATTTAGATTAAAAAAAAAAAAAAAAAAAAAGCTTAAAATTCCAATGTAGAAGGAGAGTTTGTTTCCATGACTGTCATTAGGTTTATATTCCTTTGGTTCAAGGTGTGTGCTACACAGTCAAATAGAAGTAGGATGGTATAGTTGCCAAAATAGATGTGTTAATTTCTCAATTATTTTTTTCTGTGCAGTGTTTTTAAAGTAACAAGTATTGTAAGCACCATGCTATTTTTAAACCAGGGACATTTTGTGCTGAAATTGGCTATTGCAACACTGGGTTAGAATTAGAATACACAAAAATCAAAACCACAGTAACCCTAATTTTGCCATTCTTGCCTTTTTAACTGCTCAACAATAGCACTGTGTTTGTATAGTATTTAAAAATATTTGTTAAGGGGAATGTAAAGAGCTACTGGCAGGCTTCTCTGTTAACTCTACACACTCTGCCAGTCTGCTCAGAAATGGACTCATGTGAAAACTCAGGGGTGAGTCCAATGTCCAGAACTCACACCTCCCTTTGCATTGCCAGCAAAGGAGCAGCCACCAGCCAGGATGGGGACAGACCTGCATGGTGGAGTGGGCAGTCCCTCTGGCTCATGATGGGCTAAAACCCATTTGACATCTCCTTTCCCAGCTTGCCCTGATATGTGCAGGCCTGGGTTTGTAAACTCCAAGGACTTACTTCTGTAAAAGAATAGTAATGTTTGGGATAATACAGTCTGACCATGAAGATGTCTAGACTGTACTTCATGTAGTGACCTTATGAACATTGTTTCTGCCTGGCTAGGTCGTAACATTCCAGTCAGCACTGTGGGAGAAGGTTATGGGAGCCCAACACCACCCAGGGCTTCTACCTTGCAACCTGCCCTAGCTGTGAGCTACCTGATTTTCCCTGCAAGAGCTTTGCACAGTTGGGACATTCTTATGTCCATCGTCAGACGGAAATTAGCTTTGGATTTCACATCACCGGTCAGACTGACCCAAATGTATTCATGTGGAAAAAATAATAATGGGAAAGCAGCTTGAGAAATGATTTCTGCTTTTTGCTGTTGCCTTGCATTTTGGTGTATGCTGTCAGTATTTTGAATACAAGCTCATACAATGCATTGTAATGTGATGGCAAACCGGACTGGGTAATCCTGGGAACCAGCAGCTTGAATTTTGCCTTCCCCAATTTTACTGTTCTAAAACTTGACTTCTTTGTTAAAAATGAAGGGTTTCCAGGGGGCAAAAAGCCCCCAGAGAAGGACTGTTGGCATTTTATATTTTTAAGCTGTCTTGCTGAATGAAAACAGTTGATTATTAGCTTGATGGGGTGACAATGAGTATATAGAACTTAAATATCTCACCACTCCCACAAAAAAAAAAAATCCACCCTCCATTGTATCATGGGAAGATACATAGCCAGAAAAACTTTCCAACTCGTTAAACTTTTATACTTGCTTCATACAAGCTTAATGTAGGCTTTTTTCCATCCTGTGATGTTGTTGGGCTGCTTCTGAACTGATCCCAGTGGAGGAGGACACCATCAGCTTAGCAGTATTTCTTTCTTATAACAGAAACCTGCCTTTCTTGTAACAGAATAAACTGAATTGCTTAATCTGAAGGATTAAAAAAAGATTTCCTTGTTTGTGTGTTTCAGGTTGTTTATTCTGCCAAGCCTGATAATGAAATCAGTCTGAATGTTTCCCTTGTAATCAGTTTAGTCAGCTTCTATGATTGTGTGGTGTATTCGGGCAGGGACAGGAATAAAGGAAGAAAGTTTTAAAAAAACAGGAAAATACTATTGTGAATATATCAGGCAAGTTATAAACTGGAAAAGGGTAATTGAAGTCAAGCATCATACCTACTGCTGCTTGTCAAGCTCTGTGGTAGATGTTTTGGTGGGCTTTTCTTCCTCTTGTGACTTGTGTTTGACTTTTTAGGAGAGGAGTGTAAGAAAATACTGATTTAAAGAACTAGAGTTTGATTATATCACTTTTAAACTGCACATTTTGTAGTGACAAGTGGAGGTCAGGCCACTGTAGTTGACTTGAGGTCAGAAAGGAACCACAAAATATGATATTTGGGCTCATTTTGAGCTTTGTCTTGTGTGGGACAGCTCCAGGCTCTCTCCTGTGCACTTGGAGAGACCATATCACAAGTTGATGTGGGGCAAGAGTGGGCAGGAAGCATCAATGACTCCTTTGCTGCCTCTAGTCTAATTTTAGATTTCTGGCACCCTGATGGAGTTCTGTTGCTTATCCTTGTTGTGTCCTTCCTCTTGCTCTTCCTGCTTCTTCTTTATCATCCTCAGCCACGAGCCTAGGGAAAAGCTGCGTCGCTGCATCTCGCCTGTAGGTCAGCTCATCCCTGTGACAGCATGGAAGGGGGTGTGGGTTTCAGCTGCTCACTGCACCCATGAGCAAGGATGTAGTGAGTTCTAAATCGAGAATTGTTGCTTCATATGTGTGCCTCTCCAAACCCATGGATTTAGACATTCCCTCACCATTAATTACATCCTCTCATCTTTTAGCGGTGAGTAAACGGGCCAAGCTGGGCACATCCTGCTGCTAGCAGCCCGATGCAGTTTCTCATTGGTTGGCTGCTTACAAGTTTCTCAAAGTACATGGCTCCTCTCTCCTGGGAGTGTATCCTGTGGGACTCTCCTCAGGATGGGGAGTGATGGGGCAGTTCAGGTCCTGTCTCAGAAGGCATACATGCAAGTGACACCAACCAGTCCGGTATTGCTGGAGTCGATCCCCATCAAACACAGGGGCAGGTGTGTGGGCACTGCTGAAGGCCCATGGGGAACCTACTCAGGTTTTTTTCCCAGATTGTTGACTTTTTTTAGCTCCAGCCAGGATCTTTCCCAGGCTGGAAATTTTTCTCAGAGACAAACAAGGAAAGGCAGAAAGAAAACACAGATAGACACCTGGTGTTGACCACCGAGTCGTGTGAGTGTCTCATGATATTTTGCAGAGAGCATGTTTTGGAAGAGGTGTTGCCTTCTTTGACCAATGAGTCTTTTCTACTTTGTTTTTGTGATCTCCCCTATATATATGCCATGGCTTTTCAATAAATTGCTCCTTCTTGCTGCTTGGAAGGGGAGTCGTGTTGCTGTATTTTTTCACCACTTCCTAGCCCCACAGCGACACAGGTGCTGCAAAGGAAAGCCCAGGTCACCCATTGCCAATAGCCAGAGAGGTAATTCCTAGTGGCCCTGGGATTGAGTGTGTTGCCATCATTCGCCTCGGTTCAATCTCCAACGGAGATGCTGGACGCCACAACCTCATTTCTGGAAGCTATAGAGCCCAGTTACCCTCGTTTGTCTGTTGTTTGACATCTGAGCTGCTCAGACAGATGCAGTGCGAGACTAACAAAACTGGCAGTGCTGTCTGACTCTGACAGCAGTTTGAGGATTTGCCTGTTTGCCTTGTGGCAGCCCTTAGCACAGCATCCCCTGGTGTGGTGTCCCACAGAATGCTTGGCAGTACTCATGCAGAGGTGAAAAGATTTCCAGGTGAGCTTCAAAGAGAAAGATGTGACTAACTGTCCCACAGGGAACCAGGACGTGGACCCAGCCAAATGAGGCAGCTCACATGGAAGGGTTGCCAAAAGAAAGGGAGAGGATGGATGAAACTGTGACTGGAGAATGAGGAGGAACAGGCAACTGGGCAAGATAGAGGGGAAAGTCTCCATGGGCTGTTTCCAGCAGCTGGGAGATGTCTGTTCTTCAGGGAGGTAACCTGTGGGTAAAGTGCCGAACCTCAAGCACGCTGGCTGTCATTCCTGGCTCTGCCGCAAGCCTCCGCCGCCTGTCCTTGGACAAGTCACTCTCCTGGTGACTCAGTATCCCAGCTGGAGAGCAGGCACTGCTGCTTACCTCATGGGGATGTTGTAGAGTAGCCTTGTGGACGCCTTTGCAGTCTGATGCATTAAATGGGGGAACAACAAAAAGTGACCACAAAGACAAACATTAAAAGAGATCTGTTTTTCCCTTCCTGCCTGTGCATGTAATCATGTCCCTAATGATAATGTAATGGTGACTTATTCATCACTGACATATACTCCTTCCGTTCCACTGGTGGGAACGGCTTTTTGGTTTTATTTTTGTCCCCTCAGGCTTGTAAAGATGCAATTTTGTATGTTTATATAATATGTTAATGTTTTAAGCAATTTCTAGTAGAAAATTAGAAAAAATAACAAACAATTAATCAAAGTCAGACTAAACCGAGATGTAATCAAGTAATACAAGAGTGGGTCTGGAAGCAGAGTTTGCAAAGGGAGCCTGAAACAGAAAGCATAAATCCTGAGACCTAAAGAAAGAAGAATTCTGTTTTGTGTCTGTCTTAAACCCTGTGTCAGAAAGTGTTCCCAAGGAGGTTAAAACCAGAAATCAAAAGTGGTCCTTAGCTCTCTAATTCTAAAATAAGCATCTGCAAAGGAAGGGGATCTCTGATTGACTTTAGCCGTCAAAATAAATGTCATGTTAATCATATTAACTGACAAGGTGGTCCAATGGCTAATGTACAAACCTAGGAGCCAGAAAACAGAACATTTTAGGGTACTTAGGGAATTGGTTGACCTGGTGCTGTCACTTGCTTCTGGCTGTGCCTGTGTGTGCTAATGCAAAATGGAACTATTTGTCTCCTTGCTTGGAAGAAGGCTGTGAGACTTAGGGAAATGCTGTAAAGAACATAGAGAGCCACAGGTGGAAAATGCTGGGGTTGGTCACAAGCTTCAGAGTTTTACACAGGAGCAAAATGCACGGTCATATTTCACCTGTCAAAGCTGGCTTTTCTTTAAAAAATAGGAAATCACAGAGGAATTGGCTAGAGAAGAGGAACATTCATCTTCACTTAGTACTGTATTTGAAAAGCTTTAATTGCATAAGTTTTCCTGGCACTTGCCAGGGCTTTCTTTGGAGAAAAAAACCAAGATTCTTAGGTATTTTTAAGGAACAGGTGGCAGCATGTAGAAACCTTTTGTTATTAAATTTTAGTCATGGTTCTTTTTTTTTTTCCTTTTCTTTCCTTTTCCCATCTGCAGTTGAGTATGACAAGGAGTTCACGCCTCACCAGCGGCACCACAAGGAATTCAAATTTAATTTGTCTCAGATTCCCGAGGGCGAGGCCGTCACAGCCGCTGAGTTTCGGATCTACAAGGACTGCGTTGTGGGCAGCTTTAAAAACCAAACCTTCCTCATCAGCATCTACCAGGTGCTGCAGGAACATCACAACAGGTATGCAAGAGGGGGCTTGCTCTGTGCCACCAGCTGCTGCCCTGGAGAAAGCTGAGCTTATGAATTATTATTGATAGGACTGAAAAGAAATGTCAGATTTGTTCATGTTACCAGGGTTATGTTATTGCATGGTCCTTTCCTTATGGGAAATGGGCATGGTAGAGTGAGAATGAGGATGTGACTTAGCTGCAAGATTTGCCTTTATTTAAAGAATCTGCTGAAAAGCAATACATTTTTAAAGCATTGCTGGCATTGCTGTTGTGTACTGAAATTCACATATCCCCTTTCAGCTTAATATTACTAGCCTGTTTGAAAAATACTGGTAATTAGTTCAGACTTGATCTGCTCTCAGCTGGACTTATATTAAAGTAAATAAAGCTGAAGAAAATTCAACATGCTGTCCACAGGCACAAAATAATTTCTGGTCTTTCAGTGGCAATGAGAGAGGAAAAGTGAGAGAGGCAGGGTAGAAACTGTGACACAAAAATCCAAACAAGTGTAAATGGAGTTATTAATTTTAAAAGAGTAATGTTTCAGACGGAGGAATCATGTAAGGCTAAAAGATGGAAATACATGGTCAATTAAATGTCAGAGTAATGCTGTGGTACAAAAGTGTTTCATTACTTCTACTGAAACTTGTCAGAAACTGTTCCTCTGCTTCAGGCATTAAAAAAAAAAAAAAAAAAATCAAAACCAACAGTGTTTAAGAAAAGCTCAATTTGTTTGCTTTGTGAAGGCTTCATGGTTGTTTCCTTTCTGCTCCTTCTTTTTCCAGCTTTTCCACTGATACCATTTTGAAGGATCAGCCTTTGATGATTGGCAGTTCTTAGGGCAACATCAATTAGCTCCTGATTGTTCTGTGGGGAACAACCCCACAGTGTGGCCTCTGGGGAAAAGAGATAAATACTTGGGTAAACAGGTGATGGAGAAGATCAGTGTTCTCTTTGTGCTTCAACTTGCAGATTGCTGGAGTGCTCCTGGGATGATGTGCATGGTGGTTAGGATGTTACATCAATGCACACTTGAAGAACTGATCAAGTCCAGACAGTCATGCAGATTTTGCAGATATAGATGTATTGTTCATTCAGACCCACATTGCAGGAGAAATGGAGAGTGTTGGTCTGCTTCAGATTCCACAAGTAGAGATCCCACCTATGGAGCAGGAAGAAAACCTCTGCCAAGTGTCTGTGGAAGAAATTTATACGCTGTGATAGTCACTGAAGCAGGGCACAGAGTAGGAGAACTGTCAACTTCTATGTGGTCATAAGATTTTTTTTTAAGTAAACTGAGCAAGCAAGGCAATGTGGGAAAGAGAAGAAAATACTGGATATGGCCCCTAGTATACCATGTTCCTAACAGATTTACAAAGTGGCTGTGTGCAACAATGCTGCTGGCACCTTGTATCTGTTTCACACACCATACCAGAAGCATGCCAAAATGGGATTGCACTGCAAAGCTGTGCCATGTGTCCTTTGGCATCTGTGCCCTGGGCATCCCTGGGTGCTAGAGCCTCCCTATGGACAGAGCAGAGACAGCAGCACCTGGTGGGGATCACCAGGGTGATCTCTCTCCAGCAGCTAGCGAGTATTTTGAGTCTTTCCATTCTTTTCTGCCACGTTCCTTCTGCTGCTGCTGGCGGCCATGCAGAGAGGATCCCACCACTGGGACTGGGAATGGTAAGGCAGCTTCCTCCAGGCCAGAGTGCCAGCAATTCCCTGTCCCTCCTGACAGGGGCTAGGCGTGAACCGCTGACCCAGGGATGAGTGTCTGTAGTTCATTACTAACCTCTGACTCATCCAGTCCCTCAGGGCTCCCTTTTTGTTTCTTTTGCTGCTTTATTTATTTACTTTTACTGGTGGGAAGGAGGGAGGCGTTTGGCTAAAGCATTTTGTGCTTCAGATGAGTCTGCAGGACTTGTCACATCATCCTGGCAGAGGTGGGCAAGATGTGGCTCACAGATTCCTGCAGCTGTAGGAAGGACATGCTCTTTTCCATTCTTTTTTCCTTTCAGCTTAAAGAACGGTTTCATGTATATTTAAAATATAAAATAGTATTTGAGAACTTGTGCTTCTCTATGAATACATGGATAGGCTTGTATTTTCTGTACATATCTGTGTATAAAAGTGCATATATATTTATAAATTGTCCCCTTTATATTAAAAATATGCAGGTGTTAAAAGAGTTAAGATAGTAGAAGCTTCATATTGCATATACAGTGTTATATTCAGTTGAGGTCTGACTCCATTGGTACAGCTGCCATAGGTTCAAACATTCACCTTCACTGGTGACCTGCGTGGTCTTTGGCCTGTAAACATTCTTGAAAACAAATACTAAAAATTGTATTTAGCTGTTCACTAATATTTCTGCATGGAGGGGAGAAATGCCTCAGATTATTCTGGCACACCTGAAGAAACTATATTATTTGAGAGGTTTTGGGTTTTGATCATCCATTCACTTACTTGCTTTTACTGGGGGGAAAAAAAGTCCAAAATGTTTCTTTCTCCCTGCTTGTCTCAGTGGATCAATTTGGAATACAATGTTCCCTTTTCCAGTTCAGAACACTGGAAGGTTAAATTATAACGAAAAGAAAGCACTGGGTTTTGAAGGAACTTGCTAAATATTTGTAAGGCTTCTATTGAATTTTAGAAAACATCTTATGACCCAGAACATAGCAGCTGGCTTTGACTTAAAAACCAAAAACTACTAAAAAAAGTTCTGTCACGCTTCCTTTAGATTAAAGATTTTGACTAACAGCTTGATATTTCCTGACATTTTATGACATTTTATTGCATGAGGAGTAGTCTGTACAGATCTTGAAGTGTAGCTGATGAGCTAGCAGGTGAGAGAGAGGAGTTGATGTCACACCTTTTTTCATCTTTTTGTGCTGACAAATATTCCTTCTGGTCAGATCAATTCATCTCTAAGGGCTGCTGAAAGTGCCTGTTCAGTTAACATTTGCAGTCTTCAGAGAAAGTTCAAAAACACCATGTTGATCTTGGCTTTTATGAGATTAACAGTTGGGGCAATTATTGGTAACTCCTAAAATACTTTTGGGCACAAATGATTCTTAAGAGGGCAGCTGGCATGTATAGATTTAAACCAGGAGTCTACAAGGGAAAGACAGCATGCACCTCTGGGGGAAAACATTTAAAAAAAGAATTCTGCCTGCTTCTGTCAAAGACACAAGTTTGGCAGGGCAGGAGATAAGAGAAATCCTGAGTAAATACAAATCTTCACCAAAGCTCAGAGCCTGGAAGTATCCCTTGGCTCCAATTAAGTGTAATGAAGTGGCTTAATTCAGTATTACTTGAGCAAAGGGAAAAAAAAAGCTCATCTGGACAGTAACAGCATGAGCGTGTGACTCCAGCCCAGATGTGTGCTGCTGCACGGATTCATGAGGCATTGCTGGCTGCTCCCTGATGGCTAAAAATGGAACCAAGCCTGAGGCTAAAATTTCTGCCAGTTACTGAATTATCAAACTGATCCTTGACCTGTAGACAAGGCTAATATCAGGGCCTAGGCATACATGTATGGAAAGAGAGCATGAATGATCAGAGATCAATGCTGATTGAAACAGCATTAACCCTCTGGGCAGAAATGTGACCTTGTCCCATCAGAAATATGAAAAATATACTTGTGGGGGCTCCAAACAGTGAAACTCACATTGAGGACAGTGTGGTCTATGTACATTCTCTCTCAAAAAAGAAAACATTTTTAATACTGACTCACTTGTGTCAGTAATATTTTCATCTCCCCATTCCTTCCACCCTTTCATAAGGTAAGAAAAATAGTGCCTAGAAATGAAGCTTTTGTTTTTTAACCAAACTGTGGTTAACAGCCACGTTTTGTCATAACGCAAACTGCTGGAGCTGTCAGTGGGATGCTGTGAGGAGATTAATGAAATCCTCGGGATGGATGGGTCAAGCTTGTGGCCAGCCATCAGTGGTATGCATTTTGGATTATGTGGAGAAAAGACTTCACCAGCAGGGCTGAGGTGACATCTGCTTTGCTTTGAGGGGGATGACTGGGTTTTGAAACAGGCTGTGGGCTGTAGGGGCTGATGCAGGGAGAGGAATGGGAATCTGGTGGATGCAACACAGCCTCAACTCTCCTCTCTTGTGTGGTACAGCTAAACCCGGCACTGGGCTTGAGTCTAAAGTGCAGGACTGATTTTGTGGAAGAACCAGCAAAGCCTTCTGTGATTTCTGGTACCTCTTGGGAGTGGAATGCCATGTAAACAAGACTTTTACAAGGGAAGGGAAGAAATGAGTTTGTCCCTGAAAACAGGTCATTATTTAAACAGTTTCTTTCTTGAAACTTCCATGCCCTCACCCAGAGAGGTGTCAGGTCAGGACTAGGGAAGGCAGTTTATGGTTGATCAAAGATGTTAGTCCTTGGTTTGGATCATCAGTATGTTTTCAAGTGTAAATATCCTGCTAATGCAGACCTCAAAACACTCCCACACTGTCCAAACAACTGATCTATGAAAAACACAGTGGCCTGTGTTAGTGATCAAAGGAAGATATGGTACGTTAATGGTCAGTTTATTAAACAGTTTCGTTTGCACCCAGAATGAAATATGGGAACATGATGGTCAGGAAGATTCCTCCTACATGAAAAGACACATGTGGACATAAATGTGCCTGGCAGAGCAACTGCCTGGGGACCATGCTCCTGTTCTACTGAACACAATTCCTTAAGGGTTAAGGCGCTTGTTGGTTTTAGCTGCCAGTTATAGTGGTAATAAAGTCTTCCTCTTTGCAACAGGATATTTATACAAATGTGTTCCGAGCTTCTAATCTAAAGGGCAAATTTATTCAACGGCAGTGTTTATAGCTTAGAAAATAAATAACCCTCCTCAACTGGGTTTTGGGATGGGTTGTGTAATACAAATGACAAAGCTAGCATCAATCTGTTTCAAGTTGGGGTCAGATTTGTATATAGTGTGCATATATTTGTATATGATAGAGCTGTTTCCATGATGCTATAGAGAGGCGTCTGTCCGCATCTCAGCTCAGCTCCCTCTGTGGGTATGTGATTTGTTGTGTTTTACGCTGGTTGGTTTAGAGTAGTCTGAAAGTCAGAGTTATTCTGGGTGAAACATACTGGTTCTGTAACCAGCTGGCATTTTCTATCTAAGCTAAAGAATGCCATATCAGTGCCTTATTTCTTTTCTTAATGGACAAAGATAAGCACTACCCCTTCTCCTCTCCCCCATTTCATGCCTTAAACTGCATTTAAACTCTGAAGTGTAGTAATATAGCCGTCACTACAGCTGGAATACTGCTTCTTCTTACAGAATTGTAGTAAAAAAAAAAAAAAAAGGTAAATACATTTCTTATTCCTATGACTTGGGATGACTTTTTCTTTTCTCTGACTCTTCCAGTTGGTAAAATATTAATTCCTCAGATGTGTAAAGCTCAAGACCTTAAGCTAAATGGGTTGGGACACCTTTGCACCAAGGTATCTGTGTTGACTTTACTGGGGATTATCATGGACCTGTAGGTTGAACTTCCCATAGTCTTGGTGTCTTCTAGCTCAAGGCTCTGGTTTTCCACTCTTTGCCAGAGGCAGCTCTGAAACCTGGGTTTCACTCTGCTGCTCTCTGGTGAGTTTGGAAGATTTAATCCTCTGCCCTGGAACACTGGTGCCTGGAACACTGGACATAGTGTTACAGAACAGCCTTTTCAGCACTGGGTTATTCATTAATTACAGAAAACAGTGGAGGTGTGCGGCTGAGCTTATCCACTCCTCCCTGTGCTTTTTCATGTCTGGATGCATCCAGGATGGCTTCCCCTCCCTATGCTGAATTGCAGAACTCCTCCAGAATGTCCCAAAGTCTCCATTCCATGTCTTTTTCCCCTCTGCTGGGTCTTGGTCTTTGCAAATCAATGCCCAGCTGCTGGTCTTCTCTTCCACCTTGGAAGCAACTTCATTTGTAAGTTGACATTTCTTCATATTTCCTTCCTTGTTTCTAAGAAACTCTTACAGGCTGTGTACACCTCTCCTGGCCTTCTGACCCACTGGTGGCATTGCTTCTTCAGGGCAGTTAAACTGAACCCCACTTCTCATGAAACAATAGAGACTGCCTTTGCTTTCCATGGCAGCTCGCTCCAGGTGCTGGCATTCCCCTGCCTGAGGCGCTCTGTACAGGGGAGCACTGACAGATCAAATTTTCAATGCTGTTAAATCTCTTTTTCTGCTGTTAAATCTTTTGAGTGCTGGCCATTTAGATACACTAAGTTGTTAAGGTTTTGTGTTGCATCTCTTGGCAGTACCTCATGCTGTGGGATCTCCACAAAGGGTCCATTCTATAAGTAATAAACACTTTCAGATTTGAAGTAGTGTTTACATCCACTGCAGGATTGGGGATCTACAGGTCTGAAAAGGCTGCAGTTTCTGAGTTTTATCTATGTGGAGTTCCATCCAACTCTTTAGGACCAAGTCAGTTGTGGCTAAGAGTTATCTGCCCATTGAAGTAGATAAGAGCAAATAGTCTTGCTAGTTTGCTATAAGCAGGATAATTTTTACAGAAAGTTGATGTCACTGCAAACTAAAGACGCTGATCCTGAGGTATGCAGAAGAGTATTTAGAAAGTGTATTAATTAAAATGCACACACTTCTGTGCAAAATTCCCTTTTGAGAAACTGCTGCTAGGCAGTCTAGACTATTATGTCAACTTGTCTTTGAAGAAAAGTAAACAAAAAGGTTGAGCTGAGGAAAGTTTTAGAGACTTATAGTAATTAATGCTTTGGTAAATGGCTGTTGATGCGTAACAATCCTTTAAACACCTGGGTAATTGCAAGCTTTGAAGTTGGGCCAAAAATGTTGTTCCAAGACATGTAATTAAAATACGAGACCTTTAACTTGGTCATTTGGAAGGTGAGATTTCTGTTTGTTCTCACTGTCTCCCTGCTAAAACTTCTGTCTGCTCAGGGAAAGAAGGCCAGGGAGGGTGGGAAAGTAAAAAAAAAAAAGTAGTTCAACAGATGCTTCTTTAAAATTAGCTTTTTATAGCTTTGGTGTTTTTCCTGTAGCAAAGTTCCATGTTGTAATGTGTATCCAGAACAGAGAAGTTATTTTAATGTGAACATTTCACTAAGTATAGTATCTAAGAGAAACCACTTGACCTGGTTACTAATTTGGCTGAATTCTAATTTAATTAGTGTTCAATTAAAGAGAATTAACACCCAGAGACATTCTGTTGAAAGGTTTACACAGAGGTTTCAGTTAAAAAAATATTTATCTAAGAGGGGGAAAAGCACTGAAGTTAAATGTAAGCTGTTTCTCCTATAAATGCCCTGAGCACATGGTTGGGATGCCGGCATTAAGAATAGTAGCTATATTTGATATTTATATCTGACAAATCTGCTCTCTGAGGACACTGGAGCTAAATCCTGCCTTCTGAATTACACAGGCCATATTTCCTCCAGTAAACTGTGTACTCTGTTCTGTTTATTGCAGCCACTTTTGATTGCTCTCTTGACCTTTGCTTCTCTGTCCTTCTCCAAAATCTTCTGAAGGCCATTGAAACATTCCCATTTACTTCTTGAGACTTGAACCCTACTTCAGGGCCTTGATGCAGCACAAAGACCTCCTGTTTCTGGCTGGGAGTCTCTAATTTGCGTCTTCCTGTTTAATACCCTCTCTTGTATCAGGAAAATTGTTTCTGCTCATCACCTCAGTTTCTCCCATTCACTTGCTTCCCTTTTATTATTAAAGGTTAATACATATTATGCCTGCAGCAGCCTTCCTATGGAAATCAATAACTGGACTCATCCAGATGGTGAAGCACACTGAAAATAAAGATGAGACTGTTGGGCACATTAGTGACAGTGAGGTGGCAGTAGCTGTGTAAAAACCCAGAGACAGGTTTAGACAGAGAGCATGGTAAGAAACTGCCTGTTTTGGTGACGAAATTTATCTTCTGTACACTGAATTTTAAAGTTCTATGGAGGAGCCATAGAGGTCTTGTGATGTCCTTGACATCTGAGGTTGCTTGGGCATGAAACCTTTGGACTGACTGCTTTCTTCAGCCTGTGTTGAGAGCCTAGTGATGTCTTCAGTGATGCTGGCTCAAAAAATTCTTCCAGCCTTTATTTTTCTAGTTTTTCTTGTTCCTCACACTCCTTTCTTGTTTCCCTCAGGTTCTATCTTGCCTCTGTTGTTCTCAAAAGATGAAGCTTTCAGACAACCTTCCATGAATGTGAGCATATTCACAGTTTCTGCTTCCTCTTGGAAGGCCACTGCCTGCCTCACTGCACAGGATCAGTGCAGATCACTTAATGATTAGAAATTCAATGCTTTGTTTTGTGTGACTTGCTCAGTATATGATCCATTTCTCACTTTCTTGTCCACTCTTAAATTTTGCTTAGACTGTGCACTTGCATCTACTTATGTGTAGTGGTCTTCAGCCTTGTGTTTGACTGTTTCCTATTTTGGACATGGCTATAACGCCTCATTCTTGTTGTGCAGATGAAAATCTTTGTAATCCCTTTTTCTCTGCAGACTTTTTTCCCAAGGTTTCTACATCTAATCCTTGCATGTCTTTGTGTTCCCCACAATGGCAAAAAACCCTCCACCATTCCCTGTCTAATGAGATATTCTTTCCCTTTGACCAGGGGCTGAGATGACATATTCTTTTCCTTTGACCTTCCTTCCTATCTCCCTTTGACCAGAGGCTAGTCTGGGAGATTTCCCAGTCTCCATTTCAAGATCAGACATCATATGTCTTTTTTTTGAAGGACAGCAGGGACATCTCTGAGCCACGTGGCTGTAGGAGAGAGCAGTTCCCCTCAGGTGATTCCTGGTATTTGGTTTACCAAGGGAAAAAGGAGGGGAAAAGGAGGGGAAAGTGTGTTCCCTGCATGCAAAAGGTCCAGAGGATTTTGTTGCTGAGAGCTGAATCTCTGTTGAGCCTTTGTGGGCAGCAATTTTCAAGTATTTACTGCTTGGCCAAATTTGAGGTGATTTTCTTAAGGGAGGAGAGACAAGATGGATACGAGATTTCTGTTCTGAAAGATATAAAGGAATGGTTAAAGACATAGTTAAGTAGGATTTTTTTAATCTGAGTAAATTCTTTCTAGTTTATTTTTTCTCCCCTCTTTCTCCCTAATTTTGTCTTTGGACATAAGTGACTGAATATTTTTTTAAAAGCTTCATGCCAAAATGGAAACTAGTAATGATATGCAGTTCTGTGCAACCTTCTAAGGCTTGGGTGACAAATGTTGATTGAAAAGAAGCTTAAAGAAAAGATATTCAGATGTGTTGCCTACACATCCACTGTGTCCTAAAATACTTGTGGGATGAACCTTCAGCACTGGCTTCATCCAGCTGAACAATGCAAAATTCACCTGAATAGCAGAGCTGATTGAAAACCAGTCCTGTATGAGACTTTTTACAGAGACTTAACTGGACTGGAAAGCTCAATGGTCCATTTTTCTTCATTTTACAAAGAAATCAAAATCTTTCCAAAGGGAGAGGGACAGACTGAGATAAAGTCACTCATTCTTGTTTGGTAGAATTGTTCTTTGGTCAGGTAGATTTCTTATTGTGCTTGTGGAGGACACTAAAATGGGGGATAGCTGTTGGAAGGCAAGTCTGTATTTTAAGTAATCTAAAAATTGTGGAGGTTCAGTCTGAGGTGGGATGGGGGAAATTTGATTTGGTGGAAAGGACAGTTGCCTTTGGACATGAAAAATCATTGAAGTAGATACACCCTAGGGAACGGCTGTGTCCTTTGTGGTTCAGCAGCAGGAGTCTAAGGATTATAGTAGATCACAAGGTGAACATGAGTTAACAGTGTGAGTTTTGTGAAGAAGCCAAAATCATATTCTGGAGGCGTATGAGTAGAGGCACAGATTATCCTTCCACTGTACTCAGCATCAGTGAGGTCTTGATATGAGCTGGGTCAATAAAAAGCAATGAGAGAAGTGAAAGCCTATAAAACAGGGCTTGTTAAGGAGAGACTGAAGATTCTGTTGTACTAAGAAGGGGATATTGTTGAGACATTTAAGTTGGGTAATAGAGGGGGGACAACAAGGTCACCTGAAGCCCATTCAATTTCCTGGAAAGATGAGAGGGTTCCTGAGGCTAGAGATACACAAGATCAGGTCAGGCAAACATCTCTCAGGAACAACATGGATGTAGGTGATCCTGCCTGGAGTTCAGGGGAATGGGCTACATGAAGCCTTGTAGACTATTTTTGGCTTTACAGCTCTCTGATGTCCAACTGCCTTCCCAAAGGTCAACGCAAGGGGAATGTAAACTTTCAACCTTCTCTTCATGTTTTCTTAGATCTGACTACTCCTATGTGTGTGTTTCAATATTCAGGAGGGTTTGCTCTTACAGAGTTCCTTGTGCAGAGGATTTACAAAGTACAGAGATCAGGAAGCAACTGGTGTGAGGGAAAGGTTGGAACAGGTGCTAGGAAAAGCCCTTTTCAGATGTAGTTGACTTCAAAGGTTGGAGAAGCCCAAAGTTTTTGTCATATTCAGAGGTGGGAATGATCTAGAAGTTCATTCCTCTCTTAAAACTGGAGAGGGAAAGAGTGGTCACAGCTGCAGCTGCTGTTTGCAGCTGCCTTTATGCAACATTTCAGTTTACATACCCTCCCTGGGAAAGCCCAAATCTCTCAAGGTTTCCAAAACATGTAGCAGCTGACCAGCCGTAGTTGCTTGCTGCTGTTGGAGGTGAAGGTCAGAGTTTATCCTGAGCCCTCTTCCCGCTGGAGGAACGGTGGCAAAGACTCCTGTGGGAAAGGCTGCTGAGTCAACCACAGTGTGCAGCTACCAGTGAGGTGGAGGAAAGCCTCCATGCTGTAAAAATAGCTGCACTAGGAGCACTAGTACACTTAAGTGCTTATTTTTCCATGTGTGATCTCATGCAAACCAAGCTGCTGGGCAGTATGACATAGCAGTTGGCCAAAAATAAAACGTAACTCAATCAAAAATTTTTTTTCCTGAACTTAACCTTTGGTGGGTAGGAGAGACAGGTACCCTGTTTCCTCATTGACATTGTTAGAAAAAAAATCTAGGGGGGAAGAGAGATGAAGATGGGATTGACACCTGGTATCCATTTTGCGGTGATGGCCACAGAGGTAAAGGGTAGAATTGTAGTTTTCTTGCACGGGAAAATTGCCTCTCTAATAGAGTAATAAAATGTACATGGGATTTCTCTGGGTGCTTCTGCAGCTGATTTCATTGAATAGAGCTTGGGTGCTGCAAAAAAGTTATCGACTTAAAAGCATTTGAAGCTGAACTGTGAAGGTGGTGCAAGACCAGCAGCCTTGGAACTAGGCATCCAATCCTTGTTAATAAGCCTCGGAAAATGTCTTTAGGGACCTTTAGAGGTCTAATTTCCTTCATTGTTTGATGCTTGGCCAATTGTTTATTTGGTTCTTTATTTTGGTCAGTTGAGGTAAGCCTGTGTTTGTGTATGGTGAGCTTAAAACATGACACCCCTGTGGCAAAAGCCATTGAATGCCTGGTGGTTCCACTGGCTATGAATGTAATAAATGTATGAATGAAGTCATGTCAGGCCTAGCACTACACTCTTCAGGAAGAAAAGTGCCTTACTAATCCCTTGCTGGTAGAGAAATGGAGAGCCCTTAGGAGTGAGATTGCTTTCCTCTGTCTTAGAAAATAGTGAAGACCTTTATAATCCTGAATTTCACCTGTGGAAGTACGTGCATCTCATGGCAAAACTCTGGATACAAACAGGCAGATTAGAGACGTTGTTTTGTTTTATACATTAACAGAACTTAGAACTATTTCTGATTTTGTTTCTGTAACAGCAAAAGCCAGGAGAGAGAATCCCCAACCTCACAATCTTGTCATTTCCCTTTTCTGCAGGGCCTCTGACCTGTTTCTGCTGGACACGCGGGCGGTGTGGGCGTCGGAGGAGGGCTGGCTGGAGTTCGACGTCACTGCCACCAGCAACATGTGGGTGATGAACCCCCAGCACAACATGGGGCTGCAGCTGAGCGTGGTGACCCGGGACGGTAGGTTATGGGCCAGGTACCACCTGCCACCCCTCAGTCTCTGGGATGCTGTCTGGACACTTCTAGACAGAACTGGACACTGCTAACAGAGCTCAGCTGGGATGGGGCAGCCTGAGCTGTCTGCCTTCATCAGGCAGCTGTAGCCAGCACTGTGAGCAGGATGTCTGAGGGCACAGGTGGTGGACTGTCCTGGCTGTGCTCCTGTGATGGACAAGTCTTTCTCCATAAGTGAGGTCAGGCGTCCCTGGACAGTACCAGGAGCAGCTGGTGGACGTGGGTTTGGGTTGGGCCCCAGTTTCTGGGTTGGAGGTGGAAGGGGGCATGGAGCTGGGATGCCATGTGGGATGAGGTTTAGGGATAAGAGGAAGAGAAAGGGCAGAGGTATGTACAGAGGTGTGTATGTTTATGGCAGCCCTTCTGGCTGCTGTGGCTGCTGTTGATCTCATCAAAGCTGATGTGGGAGCGCTGCTGGAGAAACTATGTGGTCACTTGTGTAGGGCAGCTGTCATGGCAGCATTTCGCAGCCTACAAAAACTTTGAAAGGTGCAAAAGAAGAGACTGCAAAAGAGCATGAAATTGGGTGTTGGGAGATAAGCAATGGAGAGGATTTAGATGAGCAGAAGGTGACAGTGACATCTGTCCTCTATAGGAACTAGTCTCCGACATTGTTTTCTTTCTATTGCTTCATGCTGGAGTTTGATACACCTGTGATGTCAGGTAAGACTAGAGGGGCTGTCCACTTCTCCCTGAGGAAATGTTAGTGTCAACCTCTACTACCTCCCCAGCTGAGTTGAGAGCCCATGACTGTGCTCCTGGCAAAAGCACACTGTCTCTTTGCCCTCTGCTGTGCCTAAATGTCTCCTAATCACATGTCTGCTGCTTGTGTTTCACAGGCAGCAGGACTGATTTCATTACACATCTGGGTTTAGTGTTTTACATCTCTATCTTTATAACTTTACTGCCAAAATGGGACTAGAGATGCCAAAGGGGAGCCAAGGAACCAGATGCTGCAGTGAAGTCTTATCCAGCATGGGTGGAGCACTGTCATAAAAATGTCCATAGCTCATGGTTGCAGGAAAGGAATGTTTGGTGTTTAAAGAAGAATATGAGCAAGAGGAGAGGACACACTGCCTGTGGGGATACCAGGCTGCTGAAGGGAGCGATGCAACTGCGGCGTTTCTCTGACTTTTGTCCCTTTTCTGTTTGCAGGTTTCAGTGTAAACCCCAGAGAGGCAGGGCTGGTAGGGCGAGACGGCCCTTACGACAAGCAGCCCTTCATGGTGGCCTTCTTCAAAGTGAGCGAGGTTCACCTGCGCACCACCAGGTCGGCGAGCGGCAGGCGCCGGCAGCAGAGCCGGAACCGCTCCACCCAGAGCCAGGACGTCTCCAGGGTGTCCAGTGCCACAGGTAGCCATGGAACACGGGCAATCAGTCATGAGCACGAGCTGGGGTGGCTTCTTGCAATGCCTCTGGTTGCTCTGAAGGGCAGGAGCAAGGAGGGGGTTGTGAGGTGGGGTGCTCTTCCTTGGGGGAATGGGTTCCATCTGCAAGGTTGTGGAAGAGAGGTGAAATTTACAGGAGTCCTCTTGAATCCAGCGTGGAGTCCAGGCCCCCATGGAAGTTGCATCCATTGAATTCAAGGTGGTGAGGTATTTTAACCATAACTTTTGTGCTTGTAGGTTGCTTGCTATGCAGTATGTGTCTAGAATTAAGCCCTGTGAAATGCAGTATTTAAAAGAGTCTTTCTGTGTATACACTGAGATTTATGGTGTTGCATGTATGCATTCCCAGTACAGTCCTCTTTCAGTTTTCTTTGATAAAAACTTGGAAGAACAGCAGGAGATGCTTTATTTTTTTAAAATCTTGTGAGAACATCAGTGTACACATGGTGAAGTACCTTTCCAGGCAGGCAAAGAAGTTTGCCTTTTTGCTGTGGAAAGGTTGCATGTTGCAGGTGTTTTACAGCAGCCTTGTGAGTGCTGTTGTGGGCTGGTGGGGTAATAGAGTAACAACAGCATTTTGGCAAAAACTGAGAGTCTTCTGTCTTCTAAGTCTTGTCCCACAAGTGTCGTCACCACAGTGCTACAAGTCCTTCACCCACTGAGTGCCTTCTTTCCTCTCAAACATTTCAGCCTGTTCCAAGTTGTTTGATTAATTTGCTTATGCTGCCCCCTTCGTTTCCAATAGGATCCCTGCTTTTCCCGTGTCTAGAAATTACTATACCCCAAGGAAGAGAGGCAGCTCTATTTTTTTAGTCTATGTCCAAACACAGCAGAGGGAGATGAGCCAGCATTGCTGACACTTAGCTGGTGGGAATCTGTAGGCTGTTCCCTGCTCTTGCATGCTTGGGTTGTGAATGAACCACATTTGCACCCAAGGTGGCTCCATGCTGCAGGGAGCAGAGCCAGGGCTGGCAGCCAGGGTTTGTGCATGGCTGTGTATTGACTCAGCTCAGTTGCTGCAGCCCACTGTGGTGATGGACTTGCCCTCTGTGTGCCAGCAGCAGTTGGCCACTGGTGGCCTTTGCATGTCCTTGTGGTGCACATTGCAGCATGGCTGTGGGTTCCAATGCCCTGCCATGCAAGGGCCAGACTTGGCTGGGTGTGAGATGTCCCTTCACAGATTTTAAGGGCAGGAGGAACAACTCAGTTTTGCAGCCTGACCTCCCTGGGGGAGACTGGCCAGTGCCAGCTTGGCATTTCTGGAGCAGTTATCGTCTAATCTGCCATGGGATCACCTTCTGTGGTGTAAGTTGCTGAGACCTGCTTTGGTCCTCCTTCAGGTTTCCACGCTGCAGTTTTAAAACTGGGCATTGCAGCTGCTTGCTGAGTTACTTTCCTGCATGATGAGCTTGCCAAGGGCACAGGTAGTTTATTCAGCTGGGTGTTGTAAGCCCAGCTGTTATGCAGACAGTTCTCCCGCTTAGGTAGGCTCAGCTCCCTTTACAAGAGCCAAATTTTTAAAGCATTCATGGTGCTTTGGGAAAGTTACTTGCTGCATTGCTGTTTTGTGGTGCTAGTGGCACTTGGAGTCAGGATAAGCTACAGCTTTCTCTCCCTGGCTCTGCAAACTTCACGGTGCTAAAACAAAATTTTCACACTATTAAATCAGGTGATGTGACTCAAAGTCCCAGAGGGAGCAGATATGTTGGGCAGAAAGGGCTGTTTGTACTTCGCTGCTTTCTTGACTACACCACACATCAGGTCATAAAATTCTAAAATGACAAAAAGGGAAAATAGCTGGCATTCTGTGGTCTCAAGGGCTTTTTTTGGGCCAGCTTTAATTTAAAACCTGGAATTTGGCAGCGCAGTAGTCAACAAGGTATAGTTGAGACTGTGGATTTAAGGCAGGGGAAAGGAGGGGAATTTAAAGTTAAGATGTATGTTTGGTTGGTTTCTGTGTTTAGAAAAGAGACTACATCATCTTGTTTGCCTTTCTAAGTGTGACACCCTCAGACTCTGTTCTTTTTAAGAAGTGGTTGATTTAACAGCCCAAGAGGCACCAATGACCAAAAAGTGTTTTTAACATTACAGATCACAGGGCTTTTTTTTTTTTTTTAACCTGGGAGGATAAAAAAATCCTGGTTCGTGGTGGGGCTGAGGAAACATTTGCCCCAGGATGAAGCAGAAGGCAAGCCCAGGGGTTATCCTGAAGGCTGCCTAACTCTTCTGAGGGTGCCCTGATGCATCTGGACCCAAAGTGGGTGCAGAACTGGGATGTTGCATTTCCCTTCTGTGTCTCTCCTCACCTGTGCATCTTCTTCTCTTGTTATATTTCACATCTTGTCAGATTTTTGTGCTCTTCCCCAAGCTAGGATTGCTGCTCCCTACCAGGGCTTGAGAGCAGGTTCTCTTCTCCAGAGCAAGGCAGTTTTTGGTTTTGATAGCATTTTTTGTAGATTGCAACTTCCTTGCTCTGTGCTAATCAATTCACAGGGTTTTCTTTTTTTAATCCGAAAAGGAAGCCCTTTCCCAAAAGATGCTGTGAGCTGTTTTGGGGCAGTATGCTTTAAAAAGCTCTAATTACTTTCTAGATACGGCAAGTATTTCAATAGTTTGGAGTGCCTGAGGTGTGCTGCTGGGCTGGTATTGGACCTGGAGAGGCAGGGAGTTAGGTGAGGGCATGCTGCTGTGTGTGGGAAAGGGACCCAAAGGGACCCACTGTGCTCCCTTTGATGTGCAGTTGTTGTCCTGCAGTCAGTACCAAGAGCTCAGAAGCTAAGGCTGTGGCACAAGGTTCTCAATGGTCTGTATTTTTTTGCCAAGAATGCTTATTTCCTTTTATTATAAACACGTAATTATCACTGGCTTATATAAAGCAGAACTGAGCAACCCCCACGGTTATAAACTGCTTTGACATAGAGTCCTGCGTCAATGCATTCCTGGAGCCTCAGTTCTTCTGCAGGAGGATGAGCAGGAAGAAAATGGAGTGTTTTCATATGCCAGGCCTGGCCCCAGTCATGGAGGAACAGGGTGGGTGGAGCAGTGTGCAGGTGTTTCTCTGCTGCTGTCTGCAGGCTCTGGAGGCTCTGGCTCAGCTGGATCTTGCAGTGGCTTGAACTCGTGCTCTCACACTCGTGCTGACCCTCCAGCTGACCAAAGAGATGGCACTGTCCAGCATAGCATGTGGTGAGCGTCTGCCCTTCAGCCAACTCCTGAGATTTATGGGTTTTGCACGGGGCTGTCTCCTTGTGCAGTGGTGATATCCTTCTCTTCTGCAAGCCAGCCTCCAGGCACATCCCTTCCTGTCAGCCCCTCCTCAAATGCATGACTTTGGGCTGCACTTGCTGCTCTGAATGAAACTCAAGCCAAGTCTCTTCTCAGGTCCTTCTCTTTAATGCCCCTGGACTGATGTGAGGTGCTCCAAGAAAAATGGAGAGGCCCTTCAAGTGGCCTTTCCTTACAGCAGACGTGCATGGCACCAGACAGTGTGTACAGGAACCAGAAATTGCAAAGGGCAGCATGCACAAACACTGAAGGCAAGTAATGCCAAATGCTTTCGTGATGGCAAGGACCTTGTTAATAAACTTTGTTATCTGGCAGCCAATCTTCCCTTCAGTACAGTTTTGCCTTCAGTGCAGTGTTTGGATGCAGACTGGAGCAGCGTGGCCAGCATTTCTGTATGTACCTTCACATGTGAGTTCCCATCAGCCTGATGTCTCCCCTCCTTCCCACCCAGGCAGATCACTTTCATGTGAAGTGGGCTGTTATTAACTGTGTGATCAGTTTACACCAGCTTTATCCGGACAAATCACCAAAGTCAAACACCAAGAAGAAGGGGCTGGCCTTGGAGACCTCTGTCAAAGCTATTTTGAATCACAGAAGCAATTAATTATTGTGTGGAATTTGGTAAACTGGCACCTTGGGAGCAGCGAGGGTGTTCTCAGATGGATCAACCTCAGTAAATATTTATATGTTCTTTGCCAGCACTTAACGTGGGAGAGGTTGTAGGAAATCTAAGGTGGGTGCGTAAGTATCTGTAGGAGGAAGACCATTAGGGTCAGGCTGTCCTCTCATCATTTTCAGCAACACACATGCCAGTGTCCAGCCTTAAGAGAAACATTTGTTTTTGCAGAAAGTCAGATTTGGGTCCTGGTGAAGGCAGACAACATTCAGTGCAAACACTCCACAGAGACACACCATCTTAGCCCTGCTGTTTTAACTCTGCTGCTCCACCAGTTATTTTTAAGTGCAGAACTGGGGGTTTGAGCTTTTTTGATCTCTGTTTTAGACAAAATTGTTTGCAGTATGGTTAAATGCAGTGGCCTGTAAGTGCAAAGTTAGGGTTTCTGAATTGGTATGTTCAGGGGAAAAAATAGAGGCAATTTTGCTAAACCCACAATGAGCCTACAGGAGCTCCCAAAGCAGCTCCCTAAACTCTCAGAGATGTTGAAAGCCTCTGGTCAGCTGTCCCTGCCAATTGTGCCATGGCAGTGTGGGCCAGCCCTGTGGCAGCTGTTTCCAGCACCTCCCCTCTGCAGGCTGCCTGCTCTTGGCCCTGCTGGCTCCCTGCTGCAAGGCTGGCAGGAAGGGACACAAACCCTGTTGCCTCTTGGCAATTGGATCTTGCACTACAAACCACCTCGAGTGACAATTTGGGCTGAAACAGCTGAGCATGCTGGCCTGGGGTGGCTGATGCTGCTTTCCAGGCTTTGCAGAAAATGTGTTGTGGAAGCCAAGTTCAGTAGCTCAGTGAGCTTTAGCTCACTGCCAAAACCCTGTGACTCTGTGTATTCCTCTTCTTTTCAGTCCCATAACTGGATGTGTGTCCAATGTAGGGCATATGCTGAGCCTCTAACCGTAGGGAATGGGTCATGATTATGGGCATCTGTATTGCTGCATCTTTTTCCCCAATTCAGAAAGCCACTGCTAAGGGTTCCTTAAAGGTTTGTGACTTACCTAAAGTCAGGCTAAAACAGCTTCCATAAAGCAGACATAATAGGCAAACACATAACAAGAAAAGAGGGCAGGGGATCTTGGGGTGAGGGTTAAACAGGGAAGAGTGTAAAGCCAGGGAGAGGGGATGTTTAGTGTGTGGACATTTAGGAAAGCAAAGGCTGAGGCTGGGCAAGTGAGGAGGTAGAGCTGTGTGCATCTGCCCTGGATGGAGAGCAGCCAGGGCTCCATGCAGAGTGAGAATCAGGTGACTCTGATCAGTGAGCTGGGGCGAGTTTTTGGGGGTAGTGTGAGAGAGGACACGTTCATAACATGTTCTGCTTGGTGTAGCTTGTTAAGCAGCTCTTTTTTTCCACCCCTCTGTTTTCTTAAACTTGTGATTGCTTGCAGCCTTCCTTCCCACTCCTGTTTTCTCTGCCTCCCTTGCCTTCTCCCCTTTCCTGTAGCAGATTTGGGTAAATTGTAGCTGGATTTGGAATGTAGCACCATTTTACCCATGCAGTTGTGAGTAGAGCAACTCCACTGTCAAATACAGATGGTTTTCCTCTAAACAAACGATATATTTCCCATTGAAGAACAATGAAGTTGTGTTTTCAGGTGCTTTAATGAAAGCCATTGATCACTGAAAGTATCTTCTAATTTTTTTCCCCTCATTATGACCAAACAATTTCGAAACATCTCATGCTAAAAATTTGCTCCTGGGCTGAGCCAGGGACTGGAAAGCTTCATCTGAAATAAACCACCACACCCTGGTTTCTTCTGGGTATGTCTGGTTTGAAAATGGAAAGCTTGAATAGAGAGACTCGCCCCCGTTCTTGCTACGGCGTGCTGCGGGAAGAGCGAATGTTTATGCTGCAGCAGGCTGTTAACCAGCTCTGCTCACCTGATTAAATCCCTGATTGAAGCAAAGCTATTCAAAGCCTGAAATGCAATCCTTGGAGTTTAAAACCCAACTGCTTCTAAAAACAACTCTCTAATCTTTGGTGGTTGGGAAGCTTGGTTTGAGGTGTAGGGTTTTTTCAGCCCTCAGTGTTAACTGTACCCAGCTGTACTGCTGTGCTGCCCTTAATGTCAGTTGGATGTGCTTTTAGTATTATAGTTTTTCTTTTGAATAAATATTTGCATTTGTAGTTCCCAAACTTGGACTGGGGGGGGGGGGGGGGGGGGGTGTTGGTGCTGGAGGGAAGAAAAAGAAAGGCTTATTCAGAGCCAAGGAAAAAATCACTAAAAATATTTTTCTATCCCAGCTGCTGCATCTGGGGAAAGCTGCACTGGGAGGGTGTCCTTTCAAGCCATGTTAGGGGCACCAGAGGGCTGGTAAGCTGAAAGATCCAGGGCTGCAGGAGGCAGGGACATCAGCCTGTGGCATCTGCCTGATGACAGGAGTGCCTTTATTTGCAAATGAGGGCTGTGAGGGAGGAGAAGGACCCTGTGGAAAGGCATGGGAGGAAAACATGGATAGTGACCTGGGCTCCTAAGCTGCTTGGCTGAATTTGTTGCCATCTCTTTCTCTCATGCCTGCCATTGGGAGCAAAGCAGAGGATCAGCAGCTGTAGCTGGTGGCCAAGTCACCCCACTGCAAAGGTGGTTTCTGTGGCTGCCCTGCTGAGGTCCAGCAGCCACCTGAGGTGGGACAAAATCAGCAACCACCCATCAGGGTGGATCTGTGCAGCCACCTGGAGGTGAAAGGCCCCTCTGTCACAGCTCAGCTGCTCTGCTCACTGTGGTTTCAGGTGTTCACATGCTGAGCTGCCTCTCTTTCCAAATATAAATGGGAAATTCCACTCGCTGTTAACAGCTGTATTTTGTAGGATCATCAGGAGCAGCTCCTGCATGGTTGAAACATCCCCATACATTGTGCCATGGGGTCTGGTCTTGGGGATCCTGTGTCCCCACTTTTATTGACAATAAGAAGCAAGTGAATGGTGAGAGCATGTCAAATGCTGTGTCATATGCAGATATAAGCAGTTTATGGAAAGGAGAAATGTGTTTTTCAGAGCATGGTTTGTAAAGGTCCAAGGGCAGAGGTGGTGCCATGGGTCACATGAGATGTGTGGGGCAAGCTGGGGTAAGGCACAGAGAGGAGCAAGAACAGGGCTTCCCTACCTGCAGGACACCTTAGCTGTTGGAGGACTTCTGCAGACTGGTGCAGGGGCACAAGGTGATGATTAACCTTCCTGGGGCTGTAATTCTCTCTCTCAGTGAGTGTGTGCAGATTGAGCTCCCCACCTGGGGCAGCACACTGCAGAAATGGGAGCTGAGGAAGTGAGGTGAGTGTGAGCACCCAGTGGGGATGCAGCCTATGCTGACTGAAGGAGTACATTTATTTTTAAGATGGAGGTGTTTTCCAAGCACTTTAAAGACAGCTGAAGTAACTATAACTGAGTCACTGTTACTTGGGTTCCTCCATTCCCAAAGGCATCTTAAAAGCTTCAGCCCTGCTTTGGATGTTCCTCAACAGCCTTATCCTTTTGGCTGCTGAGGGAGCTCGTCACTTCTCGCTGCTGAGCCTGCAGCATGCACACATCTGGCCAGATGTGCCCTCCAGCAATGCTCTGCCTGTTTTACTTTCTAAATTCTTGTTTTGCTTTTTTTTTCTTTTAACAGATTACAACAGCAGTGACTTAAAAACAGCGTGCAGAAAGCATGAGCTCTACGTTAGCTTCCAAGACTTGGGATGGCAGGTGTGTGATGTTTCTCTCTGGGTAAACCAGACATTTTGTTATGAAATGTTATCTAAACAGTGTCACGGTAATTCCACTCGACTCTGCCATTATGCTTTAAAATGTCCCTTGTGCCTCCTCACTAAAACCAGTCACAGAGAAGGGCAAATAAATATTGATAGTTGTGACATTTGATAAGACCCAGAGAAAGCTTGATACTTTATGGGATTCAAGTATACAGTCATTCTCTGTCACTCATGGGAGTCAGGGAACAGACAAGGGCTTATATCTGTATACCTCTAATGATTAGGAAAACAATCTGATGTTAAGCAGTGATTTTAACTAATTTTTTTTTCTAGTGATCACCCTGATTTTAACCTTGGCCATTGTTTGAAATCCTCCACAATCCCTGCCCCACAATTAGCACTGCCTGCGGTAGGTAGACTGAAGACTGACTTTAGTTGCAACACCATGAGACCAGAAAGTTGTTTAGAGTAATTTAGGTCCAGGCTATAGTGCAATCCACACTTCAAAGAATGCCCTCACCTTCTCCTTTAAAATTGTTTTTTCATTCTTTCATTCAACACTTGTGAGGGAGGTCCCATTTCTATCAGCTAATGTTTTTACCAGGTGCCAGGGCTGACCCTGCTGTTTCTGTAATACCCAACACATGGAAGTCTTCTCTCAGCTAATGGGACAGCAGCTTTTTGTAGCTTATGTGTCAACTTCTGCTCACGAGCTGCAACTGTGGTTGTGTGCTGACTCCATTCCCCATTACTTGTAGGTGGCTTTTCACTTGAGCAGTCTTTCCCCTCTTCCTTATTTTACTTGCCCTGCTTTTGGGCAGGAATTGGATCCCACTTGGAAAGTTTATGATCTTGAAGGCACTACCTTCACCTTTCTAGCTGCAGAAAGGTAAGAGGCTGCCAAAGGAAGGACACAAACCAGCAGGACTCATTGTGAGAGTAGGAATCCAGGTCCTACTTTTGTAGGAAGATGATCCAGGCAAGGTAGAGCCCCTGCAGTTCTTGGGCACTGCTATTTCCTTCAGAACAAACTTGGTTAGCAAAGCTACAGCAGCAGTGTGTGGCTGCTCAGGCCTGCTGTAGCGAAATTCAGGCAGACTCAAGTAATTGTCAGGTTGAGTGGACATTGCCTAAGAGATTGATGCAAGTGAAACATACTAGTACATCCTTCTACAGGGTGATCTGCAGAGCCCCACACCAAGGGAGGCCAAGTGTCTCCTGTTACGTGGTGCTGCTTTTAATTTTTCTTTGGCTCTTTTGTGTCAGCAGCAGGCAAGCTGCAATTTTTTTATTAGCCCTTTGGTGACAAGTCCTCTCTTTGCCTAGCATGGCATTCAGATTACCACTGGGGCCACCTGCTTGTTCATGCAACTGAGGCTGGCTGTCCTGCCCCTCCTTTAGGAGTCTGGCAGATGTAGAGAAGCTGTTACACAGCTAAGATTTCCCACAGTGTCTTCAGCAGAGTAGTGTCCCTGTGGAAGAGTGTATAAGTTAGGCTGTCTCTGAGACAACACACCAGGGTTTTAAATTCCTGTTGGGGAGCTCCCTGATGGAATTGTGCCTCTCTGCCTGCTTATATATGATTTTCTTCATGAGAGGACACCAGCTGTGGCTGTGACTCAACCTAGGAAAGGTATTTCAGCCAGAGGGCCTGCAGGAAATGTTGGAACATAAAGGCCCCCAAACCACAATCCCCACACTGCAGCCCAGCAAGTATTTTAGGGATAAAGCCCTCTTAGTTAAGTGTAGTTGAGCAGTACATAGATGTGCACCATTCTTTGGACATTAAAATCAGTGTGTCCATGGAAAAGTGATGGCGCACAGAAAGAAAAAAAAACCCTAACTAAAACTCGAGCAGTTTCAGTGAAAACACATTTTCACCCTCAAGGAAGAAGTTAGTGGAAAATTTTCAGCTGTTCTTAATTGCATGCAGTTGTCTGTTGAACCACGTTCTGTTTGTTTCCCTAAAAAGGACTGGATAATCGCTCCAAAGGGCTACGCAGCCAACTACTGTGATGGGGAGTGCTCGTTCCCACTCAACGCCCATATGAATGCAACCAATCATGCCATTGTACAAACTCTGGTAAGTCTCCAGGCAGCTCAGTGCCAAAGCACCAGGTGAATTTGTAAACAATATACCAGTGTCTCAGTTGTGTTTTCTTTCTTGGCAACAGGTTCATCTTATGAATCCTGATTATGTTCCCAAACCATGCTGTGCACCTACCAAACTAAATGCCATATCTGTCCTTTACTTCGATGATAATTCTAATGTAATCTTGAAGAAATACAGGAATATGGTAGTAAGAGCTTGTGGATGTCACTGACAAACAGTCTTCACACGGACTCTGTGATGCTGCCGTGAACTTTGACAAAACCCTCCCCATTTTCATGACCTTGGGATAAAAACCATGTGATGAACCACCCTTCAGAAAACACCATGTATGTGCCTTGTGGGAGGAAGGGGTGTGGGAACCACCCCCCCCCGGGGTGGGAGCAAACTGCTGGACTTTTTACAGACTGACCCTGCACCACGTGGCTGCTCAGCTCAGCAGCAAAATGCCCACACACTTTATTTGGCTGGGATGGTCTTAATCTCACAGAGAAGCTTGGCCTGTAGCAGGTGCTTGGATATGTGCTCCAGTTTTACCAGAGGAGCATTCAACACCCAAAACAAATGAGGTCTCTTTTTGAGGCAGGGAGGGAAGATGAGTGAGAGAGACAGAGAAGAAAGTGATGTAAGCACTTCAGACATAGAGTGTACATCTCGTGCAAGATCCTTTTGGCCAGAAGGACCAGTTACTGCACCTAGACTGTTAGTCTTCTCCTGACCTCTGTCATGACAGTAAGCATCTAAAATTGTGCCAAAGCAGATGTTTCAGTTCTCTTATGCTCCCAGCACTGTGTAACTGATTTTGCAAGTGTAAGATGGCTTGGCTGCACCCTGTGTTAGAAACACTACCATGAACTCAGACCCTGGCTCATCTTCCCAGTTCACCATCTAACTGAGCAATACAAATTTATACACTTGTTCTTATCTTATGCAACCTCCTTCCACTCCCCACGTGGAGCTGCCTCATCTACTACCACTTGCCCAGGAAGGAAGTCAGGACACTTCTTCAGCTGTAATTCAGATGTAAAAGCTTAGGGGCCATTCTAGCTGGACAGTTTGTTTACAGGAAGAATGTCAACAGTGTTTGCAATCTTTCCCTTTCAACTCATGCAACTAACAAACTGGTGTAAAGGATATGCAGCATAGAGCCCTGGTTTGTCTAGCAGAAGCTAATAGCAAATCTTGATCAATATTAAACTTGTATTAAATGCACTTACCTCTACTTGCATTTAAAAGGTTTCTTGTAAATACAAGCTATAATTTATTGCACTTGTCACTGTATATTCATTGTGCTGTATCATTTATAGAAAGACTGCTTTTTAAAAAAGTTTTTATTTAGAAAAAATCTCAGTGTAAACAATTGTACCACTTTGATTTTATACAAGAAACTCATGAGATTGTGCTTCACTAGAAAGTTGTTAAAAACATAATAAAGGCTTCCTGAAAGGCAGAAGTACACATGTTGATCCAATACATCTGCCAGTACAACACTTAGCTTTCACTGTGGCTTTTTCACCTTCACACATTTTCAGATTGAACAGAATCAAAAGTTCTGGACAGTGAAGTGAAGAACCAGGAGAAATTCACTAGTTTAAAAGATCATGGCTGCTTTGCTTTTTTTTTTAATTAGAAAAAAAAGCAAACCAACTTACTCCATATGATGGACAAAACCCAGCATCTTGACAGATTAGTCAAATTAGCCTGTAGCAATCCTCACTCCATGAGTTTCTGTGCACATGAGACAGCAGAATTCAGTCCTTGGTTTGCTGTTGCCTTTGTATCGTGACAGTCTCTGCAATGTAAATTCTTTGGCTTTCTGTTAAGTCTAACATGGAACATCTTATGCACCAAAGAAAAGAGTCATATTATAATCCAAGACACCACAAAGTATGTGGTCCTAGTATTCAAACTTATCAATGCTTACAGCTTGGAAAAACGTTAAGGCTCAAGAAGGGGGGGGGAACTATTTTACACTACTGCAGAAGAGCTGAATGGAAAAAATATTTAACATTGTACTACTTGTTGTTCTCTAGGTACTCTGACTAAGGAGCAGGTCAGCACAATGTCTGGATTCAGGCAGGGGTAGGAAACATGTTGTCAGCTCTGGAGTCTAACTGATCATTTACCATTAATGGAGCAGTTATAACAGCACCTACTTTTTCACTCTGGCTCTAGAGAAGTAGAGCATAGTTGTGCCTCTGGAGCTGGATGGCAGCAGCCTATGGAAATCCACCTGACACATGTACACTATGGCATCAGTAACGTTCAAGCACATGTTACAGTACCATCACTTTCATTATGGCTAGACCCCCCATGCTGAGAGGATTAACAGGAAACAACCAGCTCTTGGTGGCCTGGTATCTTCCAAAGGTGTGTGTGTTTTCAACCTTTCAGCAGCTATACTGGGACAAATAGGGATTAAGTACAATTCTAGAGGAAAAAGTGACTCAACACAGCTGTAGCTTTTGCCTTTTGAGTAATGGTAAGCAATTTGTAAGGATTACTTTTTAACCAAATCTAACTTGAAGACAAATATATTCTACGGCTGCCCTTCAGTTGGTTTTCTTAACATATTCTGGTCTCGAAGGAAACCATTTGCACTTCACTGTGTGAGTGCAGAAATGCAGTGCAACTACCAATGCTGAAAATACTCTTGATTTGCACAGTAACTACTTGTCAGCTTTCCTTCACACACACAGAGGCATGTCTCTAACACACACACAAGGGGAAGATACCAAAGTTTAGTACATTCAATTTCCTAGAAACAGAGAAACAAAAAAAGCCCCACCTCCCCCAAATACACTATTTGAAAATTAGCAAAGATAAAAATCCCTCAGCTACTGTGCAGAGACAGCCAGGGACAGAGCATCCAGACTTTTATTACAATTCATCCCTTGCCTGACGCAAGACAAAGCTATGCAGTGATTCAAGGTCTCTCGTTCCGTTGTGCTCACTGACTTTCTTTCCTCCTCGGAAAAGCAGCAGTGTAGGATAACCACGTACCTTCAAAAGACACATACAAAAGAGGAAACTTGCATGATTAATGTTCAAACTTGTATCCATCACTCATATTTACCTGATTCTGAAAAGCCATCAAACCCCTCTAAAACAGTAAGCCATTTTAATTAAAAAACCAAACCCACGGCAGAACTTTCAATGCCAACCTGCAATTTCTGATCATTTTTTAAAAAATGGGGTAATACACGTTCTTCTAGGCTTTTAGAATGACAGCTCCAGCTCTGTCTTCAATTGTCTACCTAACAGCTCTGGATGACATTTTTTTTCTAGGAACAGAATTTGGCATTGGATATCACAAGACCGCCTTGATGCCTTAAGAGAGAGAATTTTCCTAAAATGGGGACTTCCTCAGCTTGTCCAATAATGAAAATGACCTAGCCCTAACAAACAGGTTGGGAAAGAAACAGTGTCAGCAGGTGCCTCTTTTTGGCTAACAGAGACCACAGCTGCACTGTCACCAGGCACCCGGAATGCAGCAGCCAGTTGGGCTGCACACTGGAGCCTCCAACACAATACTGTTGTCCCCTTCATTTCAAAACTTTCACACTTACAGAAAACCTGTTGCAGACATTACGTTCCACAGTGCAGTCCACTTCTGCTATTTTGACATCAGTCAAACCTGGAAATTGCTCTTTGGCAAGGTTCTCCCAGGTTGGAGCCAAGTTCTTACAGTGACCACACCTAGAAACAAAGGAGGGAGATTGTTAGGCAGATACACTTCCCACTTTATCTCTACTGTCTTGCTGCAATTGCTGTAAGTTTAACTAGCAGCCTTTCCTATCCGCTAATGATTTGGCCCTCCAACTCCCTTGCACTATTAGGTCAGTAAATGAGCTAAGAAAATAAGTGATTTTAAGTAAGTTAAGCACTGAAGTACTTTCTGGCCTTTGTTAGTCTTGCCTAGAATGGTATTCTAGATGTCAGTATACATTAACATTTTACCCTACAGAGGAATATGAAGCCAAATAAAGACAAGCACAGAGAATATTTAACTGAAATAAATGATCTATTGGAAACAAAAATGCTTTTAGGAAGACACAGAATGTCTGTAGTATGAATTAATTTTTCAGGTGGTGTATGCCAGTTATGCTAAAGCTACATAGCCTGGGTTTAATTAGTCAAATTAAATTTTAATTTCCCTATTACATTTCTTCCAGTTCCTAATGGCCTTCTTGACCAATGCATAGTAAAGCATTCATTTTGTTTATATTTTGAGCTTGGCTTAGCCAAGTTCCTAATGTGAACTTCTTACTGCCTTCAAGAAGAATTCCCAAAGCACTTTAGACTTTAAAGCTGCATTGCTCATTCTGTTCTAACCCAGCTGCACCTTAATTGGGTTATTAAAACAGACCCATAATTGCCTCAAGGCTGGATCAGGACATTTACAAAAATAATGAAAGATGTCTCAGCAGAAGTTTTCTTAATGCAAGCCAGTGTATATTTAAACCACCTTGTTAATACACAGGAACAGTATAAAAGCATTTCTGATCATGCACAAAAATTACTAGAACAGGATGATTTTGTGCTTACGATGCAAGTTAACATTAATATTTATCTAAAACTAACTGAAGGGCAGAACTAGGAAGCAACATAATAGCATTTGCTGAGCCCTACATAAGTTAATCCACTTGGAAGAGAATATGGTCATTTATATGCAGAGCACTACAGGCAGTCACAAGCCTGACTTTCAGAGCCAAAACTAGGATACGAGCTACATAAATATAGGAAGCATTTTCCTAAATGGTGGCTTTTTGAGCATTGCAGTTAGGCAGCACACACTGGTGACTCTACATCCTGAAACCACTGCTTCTCAGCCTGCCATCCAACACTGATCCTATCTATGAGATCCAGCAGCATCCCATGAGAATCTCATGAGATGAGGACATGGTATTGTTAATAAAAGATAATCAAAAAGGGAGCATTTCTTGATCTCAAACTCTCCCAGAAAAAGTTGCTCCAGGTAATGAACTAGTAGATATGCCAACAAGCCCTGGGTTCAGAAATCAGACTGGAAGCTGCTCTTGAGCACAGGTGTGAACTGAATTTCCCAGCCTGCGGGTGGGGCAGAAGCAGCACAGGCACAGACTCAATCTTAAGTCCTTCCCCAGTACAGAGGGGATAAAGACAGTGAGGAAAGAGCAGTAAAGGATGAGAGGTGTGCGTGCTATGGGCAGGGTATTTCTTAACCCAGTAGTGGCAGGTCCAAAAGCGGATCTTACAGATGGAAGAGAGCACAGAAATGGTTCTCAAGCAGCAAAGAGTCACAACACTGGAAGAGCCTGCAGCTTAAGTGAAATGAAATGTTCCCAGGTAATTCTTGCCTACACTAAGAAACACAATCATTCCTACTGTCGAAGTTAAACTGCAATATTTTGATATGCCTGAGCACATCTAAATATGGGTTGCATTTGCTTGTGTTGCTTTGTAATAGGGCTTTTTGTAACCCAAACAAAAGATCTTTTTATATTTTACACACTGTGTTAATGGAATGCTAGTGATTAAATCAGAGTTGTACTAGGCTTCCTGCTGTTGGCTAAAAGACCAGTAAATGGATGAGCAAGATGACATCCAAGTTTCATTAAATTCAGTAGAGGCACAAACAAGATGAATTCTATAAACCAGAGAGAGAACCATGAAACTTTCTTTTTCTCTCAGAAAGGGAACAGTAAGAAAAAGGGAGTTCTTCAAGTTTGTAATACTGAGGTTTTAATCCAGCTGGGGTCCCAGGCTGTGCTGGATATGGAAGGAATGGCAGATGCCAGACATTACTTTCATTTTCCCCTCCAATGCCTTCCATTGGGTATCTACACCTACACCATCTGCATTGGGCACTTCTATCTTGGGTCTCTCTAAGAACATACTACATGAACATACACTCTTAAGAACATCTTAAAATTGTCACTAGTGCTAATTAGTTTTTTGATAGTTATTTGAAGAGTAACAGGCAACTAATTATCCACAACTCAGCAGTCTGTATCAAAACTCAGGTGCTTGAATGAGCCTTCCAGGTGAGGCTGGAGGGTGCCCTAAGGCCAGCATCATCTTTCTTTCTCAGCACTGAGGTATGGAGATACGCTCCCCTCATTTTACCCTAATTCAGGGATAGGAGAATACTGTACCTGCAAAGAAAGCTTCACTCTCACTGTTACCCCAGCAGTACCTGGAGGCTGGCAAGGTAAAGCTTCTCTGTCAGCCTCTCCACAGAGAGGCAGCTCAAGGGACCTAAACAAGACTGAACTATTTTTTTTTGCTGCAACTCTTACCAACGCACACATTCATCAGCTAATTCACAGTTTAGATCAAGACAACAAATACAGTACTGCAGCTCAAAGACCCACAGCAACTAATGCATTCACAGCTTAGACCAGCAATAATCCTAAACAGCCGCAGCTGCAAACTTCTTACCATGGAGCGTAGAATTTAATAAAGGTGATCCCTCTAGCAATGGTTGCATCAAAGTCTTTTTCAGAGAGAGAGAGCACTGCAGCCTGCCCCCAGAAAGAAAAAAAAAACAAAAAACACAGAAAAAAAGTCAAAACTTTTTGTATATACAACATCAGCCTACTGAGCTTTTACCTTCCTAAAAGGAAAGCTGAAATTGGAAAAGGTAATACTGTTGGTAATATAAACAAGAGTAGCAGCAGCAGACTTGCCTTTTATTTCTCAGCTACTTTCCTTCCCTAGAGAGATGCAAAGAAAAGCATATTTTACACTGAATCTCATCCATAACTGGAAAAACAAAGCTTTCCTATTTTCAAAAGATTTGCCTCTATCCAAATTTCCAGTAATTGTGAAAAATCACCTTAATATTAATACATTATGTTTCAAGGAACAGCCCTTAGAGGAGTTGGCTTCAAGCAGGTAATGGCCAGCTGAGATTTTAACGACGTTTTCAAGGCACACAAGTGATGTCTCAAGAGCTGTTCTCTCTGTTCTTCCTGTGCATTGCATGCACTGAAAAAACTGTTACCAGAAGCACAGATTTGCCTGTCAAAAGGACATCACAACACCACACTTGCATGGGTGCCAGGAAATGCTTCTACTCCTGACAATATCAGGAGCAAGGGAATGATAGGAGGAAAGAACATTGCTTACAATCTCATGAGAGCACGGAGATGAAACTTCATTTTTGCGTTGAGACCTTGGTAGGAGGTATTAAAATCAAATAAATGTACCTCATGTCTATAAAAGCCTCAAAATCAAATGAAAACAAAAGAAAAACAAGATCACAGCTAACAGTATTATCAATTCTATTTTAACCCCAGTAAGTTTTGTGAAGCCAAAAATAAATTTGAAAATCAAAATAATCCAGTACCTTTAAACATTTCTGTAAATAACTGTTAGCTCACAGAATTATTTCACTAAGCTGAAGTGTTATTACCTTTAAAAAATTACTTAGAAATTCGAAATTATACTTTTATACTTTCTAATTATTAAATAATCAGAAATAATTAAATAAAGCAAAAAGCAAGCACTATGCTTCTATTCTGATTTTCGTAAATGGATATTTGAAACTGATGTTCCAAACATAATATACAATCTAAGATACAAAACTTGAAAACATGATTAGTAACAACTTTCCCATGATTTGCACAGTCAAACTAATTTTCAAGATCTGTAGAATACTATCAGAATAGCAATGTATAATATATAACCACAAAAATAAATTTAATGTCAGATATCTCAATTTTAGCTTTGTGTCTGAAAAAGAGATATCTAATGCAATCACATAATCTGAGCATCTGCTGCTTACACTGCCTTAATCCACCTAAATCATTTTTTGAATGATTTTAGCCATGTCAGGCAATAGAAAAATCTCACAGATGTAGAAGTACAGCTTCTGTAAAAGGCCTGGCAAGTACTTGGGCCACATAAGACATCCAAGTAGGGGCTCAACACTGGGACAAATTTGGAATGGGAACTCATTGTTTTGTTGCCTGTGGTACCAGCTGTGGTCAACTGATGGCAAATGCAGTCAGTGTTTGCTGGCTACAGGGGCTGACCCCTTGTTTCAAAATTCATGAAAACAAAGAGTCAAGGGGTCTCAAGATAAAAGTTGTAAGGTCAAGTCAAGTCGAGTCCTACACTATGTCTACTATTATTTGGCCAAAAAAAATCCCAACCATCCTTTCCTCTTTGTGTGTGTGCTGGTGAATGCAAGGCAGAAGTGGGAATTTGTGTCACATGTGGTTTGTGTTACTTTTATAAAAATAGAAAGACAACTAATTACTTTCAGCATTGTACTAACACCAGCTCATTGGGATCTTCCCAATATGAGGTCAATTAAAAAAATAAAAATTGAAGAGTATGAAAATTGCAAATCTATGTGGTCTGTAATGTTTGGTAAGCCACTTTATGCAAGATGGATAATGCTGCTGGAAAAGTCAGCTGGGAAAGGTAATATTCTCCTGTAAGAAGCTGCATAAACTCTATTTATATTAATAATGATGTCTAATTACTAAAGTTCATTCTATATCACAAGGGAATGTAAATCCCTGTCCCTTATTTTATAGGGAAAAAGTATGTTCGGCACATTTCATGAAAAATTATGTTTGAAATTATGTTGAAATCCATTTCTCAGCCTCACCAATTTTTCATTCATCTCCAAGAAAAATGGCAGATGAAATGCCAAAGGGATTAGAAAAGACAGAAAACTATGACATGAACTACAACTGTGCAAAGGTTATTTCTGCCAATTTCTTCATAACATAAGCCTGTAACTCCTACAACTCAAATTAAAATAAGTCTCCAAACTGCAAGAAGTTTTCTTGTCACAGGGCACTTTACCTTGCAATATTGGTACTGGTCTTCATAATCCTTGTTCATTGTTCCTGCAGATAGATTTCTAAGTATAGAACCCTGGCTTTTTTTTAGGGGCTTAGCAGCATGCACCATCCTCCTTGGTTCAAGTGATAATCTTGCAAGAAATGTTTATCTCCATAATGGTGAAATATGCTGTCATGCAGACCCAAGTGCCACCAGATCCATGGGCCAAAAAGAGCACATTTACACCCATATCTAAATAACTTATTGAAACCATAAAATAGAAATAAATTTTATTTTCTTCTCCAGTTCATCAGGTTAGTAAAAGTATCTCTAGGATTTATGATCTGATTCCACTCATTAATTACTCAGAAAAGTAACCAGGGAAGTATTTGGTACAGTTTACATCCAGAAATTCTCAAGCTATTAGAAAAACACATGGAAGACTCAGGCTGCTAAAACAGTCTGAACACCTTACATTGCTGTAGAGTGCAGGAGCACTTACCTCAGCATGGGTGGGCTCTGCAGGTGGCTGTGTGGCTTCAACAGGTTTATCTGCTGGTGGCTCTTTCCCAGAGCTCTGTAGTTGGGAATCCACGTATTCTTTTAAGGAATCAAAATCCCTCTTCCCTTTGTACTGGTCACCCTACAATTAGCAAATAGTTTGTGCAACCTTCTATATGCAGTTGATGTAGCAAGTAAATAATTACAAGCAAAACATGACTGCCAAGTGTAAACATATAAATAATAAATATGATTATCTAGTTCTTAAACTTCTTTATGACATTCCATTCACTCCATGTCTTCAGCTTTTGCCATAGATTCTTCAGTACCCAAAGGGAATAATCTAAAATGTCCTTGAAATGAAAGGTATTTTAGAAATGTAGAAGCAAATTTTTGAAACTTTTCCACTTTGACCTTCTGGTCTCACCCTAGTCAGCTTTTTCAAAGTTTTATTTTTTTGAATTTAACTCTACTACAAAGAACAATAAAATACTCACTGTGATTTGTGTGTGGCCTGTTACCCTGTGAGCTCTACACACTGCTTTGACAGGGCTGAAAACCTTAACTTGTATGTCTCTGGACTTACACAGTCAATCTTCTGGCCTTGCCACAAATCCTTGGAAAACCCAAATAGTGAGTCAATGCACCCTGGACACCTAAGTTCACCTGGGAGCAAGAGACGACAGCCTGCTGCAGGACTGACATTTCCAATGGCACCACTCTCACGATGGTCTAATCCTATTTTTTAACCTGCACATAAAGCAGTCAGCCAGCCAGATCTTTGAGAGGCCACAGTTTACCTTGGATGCTTCCCCATATTTCAGGTACTTTCCAAATCTAGAGAACAAGACAATCAAGAGATTGTCAGAACAAGATATCAGAGCACTTGTTAGCAGCTTCTAGTCTCAAGTCCACTGTCGGCCCTCTCCAATCTGGCTCTTGCATGATTGGCCTCAAGGCTGTCTGTGAGAATTAGTACTAATTTTCCTGTTCAGAAGAGAGATCATATATTTGAGGCATTACATATCCATTTTGGATAGAATCCTTGAGACATGGTCCCATGCGGTGTGGGCTGCAAGATGTATCTCCTCTTGCAGACGAGGAAGACTCTTTAAGAAACATCATATAATCTTCCATACATTAGAAGGAAAAACAGACATCTCTTCAATTTTCCTTTATCATTGGAACTCTTTCTACACATTTTCCTTCCTTTGTAGTTGATAATGTTTTCTGTAACTACTGCCCCTTTCCTGGCACTCAGCGTCATTCCCTAAGGAGCAAGAAGCCTGTATCTGTTTGTTTGTATCCGTGTCAGCATGGCAAGGTCAGGGCTCTTCCCAGGGTATCTGCTGCATCTCACCAACATCTCACACAGCAGTGGTGTGATTATGTCAGACTTCAGTTATGGCAAAGGGGATGAAGGTATTACAGACAAGGCTAGATGACTGAATCAGTTCTCCTCCTTCCTCTTACTCATCCGTATCATAGCCGCCCAAGAGTTTCAGGAATTTCTGGGCCAGATTATTGGAAAATTGTTGTGGTTGTTCTGTGCTTTTTCAAATATGTTGTATCAGCCCATGAAGGAACGTGTGATTTTGGTGGCAGTATTCCACCAAGGAATGCCACACTGCCAGTGGGGAAAGTCAGTTTGATGTCAACTGAAATACATTGTTCAGATTAATGGCCAAGGTTTGACTTTACCAAACACAACAGCAGTGTTTTGTTTTTTTCTTTCACTGCACTCTTGATTGAAATAACTTCAAGGAACTCTGATTATTACAACGTTTAAACTACAGTTTAATTAACTGAAAACATCTAGCCTTGGACATGCCACCATGCCAGTTGTGCTGCTGACATGTGCTTTGAGAGGTCACAAGGCTGCCCATTTATGTGAAGCTGGTTGAGATTCAAAAATGCAGGGGTTGCTTCAATTTAAATTCCTAGTGTTTGATCTTATAGGGATGCTTATACCAAACCTCATGTGCATGTACATAAGTACATGTATGTACTTATGGCCAGTTTCTCTTTAGAGTGCCAGAAAACTGCCACAAGCAGCAGCCACTAAACTGTTTCAAGTAGCAAAACTTAACATTGCTGATACTGCAAAGGTTCAATAGGGAGTGCAAAGTGAATGGAAGAAAACCCCTCTTCCTTCCCCCCTGCCCAGAATTTAGCAGGTAAGAGCTAGAAATGTAGCCTTGGGTTTTCTTGCAGGCTTGTTTTTAATATCCATTGAATATATTTAACTAATCTTGAAATTGCAAAATATAGTATAAATAACACTACAATTTATAATATGTTTATTTACTGCTGTTCATATATGTGATATTTATAAATATTTTATCTCCCCATAATTTCAGAATATTTTAGATCTCTGGATTGCTGCAAGGAAAAATGTCAACTGGGCCCACAAGATTCTCACTTGCAGTGTCATGTGAAATGTTCAGGTTTATATAAGAAGGAACATTTGCATCTCTAGACATCACTCAGCAGATGGGCACCACTAAGAGATGAGAACCTTCTAATACACATTGTGAAAATTACATACTTTATTATTATTCCTATTTCAGTTATGTTTTTGTGTTCCATACAAAGTAAAATACTATGATAAAGTAAACCCAGAATTCTCTCACACAACAGTATAACTGGAGATACTGCATACAGATTTATGAACATTATATCAGTTGTTTGCAAAACACAGAGAACAGACACCTTTAACTTTTATCTGTGGATAAAGTTTACCTTTTCTAGTACCCAAATGAACCTCCAACATCTTTTCTCTCACAAGCAGAGTTTTGTATATGTCCACTTGATTTTTTTTTTCCAGAATGTAAGCATAGTCCAAATATTATTCAGAGAAAAATTAAATTCAGAGAAAAATTTGCTGAAGTTGGAGACTCACCTTTTCACCATTCCTAAACCAGAGGAGTGTGGGATAACCACGAACTTGGGTTTCAGAGCAGACTTCATAATGCTGGGTACAGTCGACCTACATTTTAGGAATAAAACCCAAAACTATTCAGTGCCTAAAATAAACACACAATAAGCTTCACAGTTTCCCTTGTTTAAAATCTCAGAAAAGTACAGGAACAAGCAATACAAGGCTTGGCAAAACTCAGTACCAAGTACTGTCTTGAGAATGATTATGTCTGCATTCCAAACAGTGGTTTGGTTGTATAATTGGAAGACTCTGTGTGTATTTGAATTATTTAATTTTTTAAAGGCAGGATTGGGAGGTATAGCTAGAAGGAAGTAGTAGCAGTTCCAAAGAACAATGAAGACATAATTAAATATTTCAATTAAAAAGTACTTGGTATTCTCAGCTAATAAAATCAGTGCATGGTCAATGAGACACAAAACGCTAATGTGAGAGAGCTTTAAAGTGAAGACATACTGGTTCACCCATTTTTTTAAAAAGTACTCTTTAAAGACTTCAGAAGGCATGTCAACAGCTAGCAAGTGAACTGTATTCCAAGGGAAGCTCCAAGTGCACAGCAACATCCAATTCCAACATGTCACAAACCAGTCTGTAAAGTTACTAGTTTATAAGCTTTTCACTGAAGATCAATTTTAAAGATTAAACAGTGTTAAGACACTATTCCCCCAGATTAGATGAAGGTCACGGTTCAACCTTCTTAGAAACAGTTGTGTTTCCTGTTTACAGACTTAAAATCTTAGCCAGGACATGCTTCAAGAGATATTTCACAAGCTATACAGTTACCTAAAATTGTCTAGGCATCAAGACAAATCTTGGTGGAGATATTAAATAGCAACTCACAGTAATACAAACTGCAACCACCACAGAAAACTCATTAAACCAAAAATTTTTGAAATTTATTGTTTATTTTCCTCTGGGTACCAGAGAATGGTAACTTCATAAAGATACTTAAGCAACAATTTCATAAGACAGCAAACAAGGGTATCAAAAAGTATAGAAAGATTCAAAGGAGAAAAAGCTTCTGACATTTCATTCTCAGATGGAATCTAACTTTCTATCCACCAGGCCTGAAAATATATATACATTTGTGTGTTTTCTCTGAAGTTCAACTGTGCTTATATATATATGTATGTCTTCTCTAAAGTTCAATTTTACTGGCCTGTGCTGTACATGTAAAGCATACACAAATTAACAGATTTTCAAAACCATTTAAAAAAAAAAAAAAAAAAAAAAGCCAAGCTCATCCCTCCTACTACAAGAGCTGAAAGTGCTGTGAGGGCAGAGGCAGAGGAGACAGCAGAGGGAGAGTCCCTCTGCAGGACTGACAACACTGCTGCCATGCAGCATTTGAGATGTGGAGAGTGGCACCACTGTGAAAGTTTAGGGACGTGGAAGTTGAGCCCAGTCCAATTTCCACTGTTGGCAGAGAGAGAGATTCCCATCATGAGCCACCTGGACTTAGGTATGGGTCAGCAAGTAAAGCCAGTAACTGCAATTGCTAGACCACCTCCATACCTCTGCACAGAAGTCACTCCACGTATAAGTAACAAGCTCCCATGGTAAATACACCACAGAACCTGGTTATCAACCCTAAGGGAAATAGTAAAGCAGGACAAGATATCAATTTTTAAGGTGTAAGACCCTCTGAAACCTTTTTAAAGTTTTATGGGGAAAAAGAGGAAAAAAAAAAAACCAACAAAGAAATAACTCATTATAAATACCCAGTAGCTTAGTAAGCGTTAAATACCTAAAGCTTAGTAAGGAATCCAATGCTGCAAAGAACAAATTAGAAGTCACTTTCCCACTTAAAATAAATACTGAAGTCTATCATGTTCTGACAAAGCAAATGAATAATAAAAAACAAGTCTCAAAATATTACTCGCTGCATCTGAAGTATCAGACTCATTCCCAGCTCTCTAAAATGCAGAGAAGCAGCTTTGTTTGCAACAAGGTTTTGCTTAAAATGGGGAAGGTCGTGTTAACTGTGGATGCATGAGAAAAAAATTACCATCTCAAAATCAAAATACAAACTATGACTATAAAAGGATTTAAGAGGTGACAAACAAAACAACTGTTATTTGCAAATCATAGCACAAAAGGCATGATTCTTGGCTGAAACATATGTTGACACAAACCATATTTTCAGATTAAGAGTGCTTCACCTACCTTACCAATCTTGACAGTTTCTGAATGCTCAAAGACTTGAGCCAGCTGTTCCCAGGTTGGGGCCAAAGCCTTGCAGTGACCACACCAAGGGGCAAAGAACTTGATGAAGTGATTACCTTTTAAGTTAAAAAAAAAAAAAAAATAGCTCATTTGGAATAAACTTGGCTGCAATTAAAGCCTAGGTACTAATCTCAGGCTGCAAATTTATTATGGTATTTCCTGAGTTAAAGATAGGAAACGCTGTGAATCCAAGGCCAGGACAAAATACTTCAGCAATTAGGTTTTCAATACTGTATGCAGTCCCACTGCATTGCCAAATTTCCTGAAAATCCAAACAGCTTCACAATCTCAAGCCAACATATTAAAACTGATACTTTTAACCTAACCATTTACCTTAGTGTTAAATTCTACTGTGTTAATCAGTTGCCCTGAAAGAACTACCAAAGAATATATGTTGATAACAGCATAAATTGAATTATTAGACTTCAACTTCATGCAATGGTGTTTCCTAAGAAATGCTTAAGTCCATCCATGAATTACCTGAAAAATGTAATTCAGTTTTCCATTCTTCTTTTTCTGCCCTGCACTTTGAATTTTCATGTCAACTACTCAGAAATTTCTGCCTTTAGTAGATGTTCGTGGCATTTTATGCAGAGGAGAGTCTCTGTGCTATCTCCTACTAATGTTTAGTTTAAAAGTATGTATTATTGATTGCAAAGTACCAGAATATGCAATTTCTTTCAATTACTATTAATTAATTCAAATTGCTGCACATTTTTGCACACATCAAGGCAAGTGTCTGTTAAATAAAATTAAAATGAACTTAATTAAAATAAGGAGAAAAAAATCAATTTGCAGGAAACACCAGCAACCGGAGAAAAACTCTTTTTAGCAGAATCATTCATAATCCTTTGAAGACTGCTTTGGGACTGGTATTACTTGAATTAATTTCTAGTTTGAAGGCTTGTCCACAAAGGAAGGTCAGAGGAAAGGCAGTACAAAATAACCAGGAAACAAACTGCAGTGATAGTACCCTGACTTGACTGGTCTGCATGTGTAAGACTTTCAAACTGATTGGCATGCTCTGTGTTGGTCAAGTAAACTGCAAAATTAAATTTCCCATTAATTAATAAGAACACGAGTCAAAATCAGCTATTCTTTACCAGGTACTCAGACATAGTCTTCTCATTAGAAAACAATATAATTTATTTTTGTCCCAGAGCAGCAAAAAGGTAAAAGGAGGCCATTTAAGAAAAGAAGTCAAACTTGCTGGTGCAACTGCTAAGCCTCATGTTAAATTTAAGCACTGAACTTCTCGTAACTGAAGTCAAGAGAGGACAATAGATTTATAGATGATCATAAACCTGCTTGACCACCAGATATGAACATGAGAACATCTTCTCAAGGAAGACCAGTGGATACATAGTAAGAACACTAAAACATTTACAATGCACTGAACTTTACAGTCTGAGAAGGTAGTTAAGTTTACAAATGCTTAGCATACCACTGATGGCTTAGAGGAAAATTAATTGAGAATTTTGATTGAATTCCACATTAAGCCAGACATGCTGAGAAATTTTAAGTTAGCTACACAAAATGCTGTTTTACACATGGAAATATTTCTAATCAGCTAATGGTTACTTTAAGATGTCCTAGTTCAACTTCTCTAGTGACATCAAATGGATAAACATTTAATTTAATCCAGCCTTTTTCGGATAACAGATGGAGAAAGTAGGATCCTCTGTTGTCATGCCAGCCCAAGATTGTATTCTAAGACTTTGCTCATTGTCTAAAAAAGCATCATGTGAGGGGTGAAATTTCCCATCTTAGGGATTTACCTGGCACTAATTTTAAAGCTTCCAGACAAAATACTTTTTAAAGTAGCTAAACAAAGTGTTTTGCCCACATTAAATTCTGGAGGAAGGAAGCTAAACAATATCAAATAAAGGGCCAGACTGGAGTGGGATGGGGGCTGGAAGGAAGAAGCGGGTGGATTATACTCATCCAGATTAGCAGCCCGGGAGGAAGAACAAGCCAGCACCTAGGGAAGGAGGAAATGGGACTTGCAAAAACACAAAGTGGCAAGACTGTGACTTGAGAAAGGAACTCAAGAAAGAAGAGAGTTTTCTTGAGCAAGCCCCACTAGATTCTTCCCTGGGGTTAGGAGCCTTAATTTTACTGCCTTCTGAGTGCTGCACTTCAACTTTCTCATAGTCTGCAATATGTAATTCATCTAGTGCATTTTTACATAGTTTGCAGTTTCATCCTCTTTCACTAGGTATTACTGGAAAATAAAAGTGGGAAGGAGGTATCCTGAAAACTAACATTTCTGGTGCAGATTTCCCGCTATTAATATCTCCATAACCAAGTTACCTTCTGCTATGTGCATCTTGAAATTGTCTGCTGAGAGTTCATACATTCCTTGCTTAGGTTCAGGGGCTTTTGGTGGTTCCACATCAGATTCTGGGTCCTATTCATGAGAAAAATTAACTTTTATTTCTCTTCTACAGCAAATACACAACATTTGTTTCCTGTATCACAACATTCTGTGATAGTGCCATAGACACTGAAATTTTAAATTCCTAAAGCAATGTCCATATTTAGCTTGATTTAGGTACCTTATGTTTCCTAAAACAAAACTACTTGAAAGCAAAAGGAGAAAAGGACTGCCACATAAAAGAATTACCAGACTCTGTGGAATACCAGTCTTTCACTGTGCTGTAGTATAGTCACAGGGCACAGTAATTGCTGTAGCATTCATTGCATCACCATATATTAACAAGCTCAAATTACATAACAGTGCCTCCAGAACATCACACATCAGCCACAACTGCCATCACGCCCATTTCAGTGGTCTCTGAGCTATTTAAAAATAGTGCAAAAGCTATTTTCTGCTCCCCTAGTGCCAGAAGGAATGCTGTCTACCTAATGGCTCCATGAAGACAGCAACAATGGAAATAGAGCAAACACTTAATATATCAAACTTGCAAGAAACTCATGAGCATTTCAGCAAAAGCAGGTGAATACTTTCTAACCCTAGAGCTAAAAATAAATTTTTAGGAACATCAAAGTGTATTTCTTAAAATAATTTAGCATTTAACATTCAATTATTAAAAATACCATGTTTGTTGAAATGTAATCACATCCTAACTGTGGTTTAGCAATCACTAATGCTTTCTCTTGACTAGAAACAGCAATCACAAATTTAATTTTGGGCAAGGCTTGGTTCTTGTATGTGGATGATACCCCTAAATGTAAGGATTTTCCTAGTGATGGTATTAGCTTATCTTACTTAATTGATAATTTTAAACTTTTTCTTTAGGCCACAATATTATCAGAAAGTAACTCAGCTAAAGATGGCATCCATGTTTTAAGAGGTAATTAAGCCAAACACAAATGGAATTTATAATGTATTAGAGCTAAATTGCTTTTCTTACTCTAGAAACATTATGGCCTACCGGTGTCAAATAACTTGACAGCAAGGACTGTATTTTAAAATGTAGAATGTGTAAGCATTAAAACTTCATTATGTGCTGTAATTTTAAAAGCAGGAAACAGAGAGCAGGTCACAGGATGACAGTTTTAATTACTACTTTGACTTACACGTAAGCTGTTTCAGATTGATACTGCAACCTGACTTCTATTCTCAGGAGCAGATTTCCTCCTGGAAATTGAAACCTAACTTAAAGAAATGACAGATAAGTAAGCCTGCAGAAAGGAGTATTTCCTTTTCACTTACAGATGGTTCCTCATTTAGTTTCTCCAACATCCAGTTTTCCAGTGCCTGGAAGTCCCTAGGGCCTTGGTATTTCAGAGGTTCTTGTCCTGGTTTAAGCAACTTTAGCCTAAAGGGTCAAAATGTAGAGAAGAGTGAGGAAAAAATTTTCGCACAGGAAACATTCTCAGAAAGATAATGTGCTTTGCTAATCCTTGGCAATGCAGCTCAGGCTGCAGTAACAGATCTCTTGACTATTAACATCAGCATCAGGCACCCCTCTCAGATTAAGATGTCATGGCTAGAACTTAGGACCCTTTTTCATTCCCATGTAAGCTTTAAGGAGATTTTAAAATGAAAAAATAAGACACACAAGTTAAAAATCAGCATAGTGCAATATTACTTTGATAATAAGAAATAGAAATTTTAAAATTGCAACATTCAGTTCTATGAATCCTATTTCAGTTTGTCAAAGAGCACAAATTTTGTTTCATTCACCTCTCTCCATCACCAAAGAAAAATATCTAGTGCTTATTTTCTCAGGAATTTCTTTCTCACCTTTTGTTCCCTGACTGCTTTTGTAGTACAGGGCTTCTCATGTGGTATTAAACTGATTAAAAACACACTAAGGCAAGTCAATAGGACAAGAAGATAAGCGACTGCTTGTAGGCATCCAGACTTCATGATTGTAATGTTCAATAATCCCTATCAAAACTTTTCCATAGACTACATAAAGCTTCTACTACTAAATTTTAAGTTAAAATTTGAAGTATATTTAATAGATGTGCTATACTGGATTCTGACCTAGACTTATTTTTTAAAGTAAATAGTTTCAATTACTACTGTCACCTAGTCCTCAGTTCTCCTTGCCAAGCTGTCATTTCATACTACTTCTTTAGTTTCTTGAAATGTTTTTCTCTCCCTTCTTGTTCCACAGTTGGAAGAAATGAACATACGAAAGTGTTGAAAAACCACATAATGCAAATACATTCAAAAGAGATAGGAGCTCCCAGTGTCATTTCTTTTCAAGGTATTCTTGAACGTTCCTTGTAATGATAGAAAGTCAGAATAATAAGGAAGCAACAAAAATGAAGGAGAAGAACATCTAAAACACACCTCCCGGCAATACTTTTGAAAAGTAAAAAACAAATTCAGGTAACATCTTTAAAAAAACTATCTGCACTTTAATTTTCTGCAAACAAGGGTAAGTATTTTCTAGTTCAGTTGAGAGAGTATTTATTTTGCAGTACCAAATAATCCTGAGACAAATGTGATAGGCAGTGCAAGTACCTGCTCAGCCACTTTTCCTCTGAGGAGATGAAAAGGGGATGCAGCCTTTCCTTTGACAGGTGTTTGGAAAAGCAGTGTAAGGATCAGCACATCCTGGACTTGTGACAATACCTCTGCCTGAGAAAGCTGTGAAATTTCTCTTGCTGGAGGTTTTTAGAAACAAGCTAATTCAAAATTGACTCAGACAGGAAGAGAGCCGATACCATGAATTCCCCTTCATTGCTATATTTCTATACCTAGCAGATGACTGCCTTATTATTTTTAACTTTTCAAATAGATAAAAGCAAGCACTAACTATCCCTATATATTCAATGACCTTAAAGAGGAAGGAGGGGAAAAAAACCCTCTGGCAATTACACATCCATTGATTTTTTTCCTATTCAAAACTCTCTGTCATTCTATTTTAAGAGGAACAGCACTGCAATATAATCTATGCAAATATGCAACGACAACTGATGCTCACTTCTGGAGATATAAAAGCAGAACTGTAATATTCATTCTTTCTTGGTATTTGTAGTGGAAGCAAGACACACGCTGCCCTTAAGGACAATTCCTATCTCAACAAGGACTATGCTATTTATAACTCTCAACTTCTACTCAGTCACACTCATCTGCGTCCAAGTGGGTGCAGCCAGGAGCAAATGAGAAGTTCAGGCTGTTGCTGGGGTTGGCAAAAACACCAGACAAAGTGAGTAAAGGGAAGGAAACTGAAAAATACAGGCTGTGGAAGGGCTACAGATGATTACAATCTCCACTTATCCCCACTAAGATAAGCAATTAATAAAGCAGTTAAAAGGATCCCATCCATATTTTCAAGAAGCTTTAAAGAAGACACAAGTGAAAAATAAATCCTTTTGTGCCTTTTCTGGGAGTTTAAAAAGGAACACACATCTAACCCAAAGGCACTGACCTCTCATAGATACTCCAGACCATGTTCTGCCTACCAAAGCTGAGGTAGTAAGACATACATTCCTGACAACAGCATAAGCATAGCAACTTTAAAATACTAGATCAATATAAGCAAATTTAGCTAGAAAAAAGTCCACACAATATCACTATGCTAAGTGATATGATTAATTTACTGCTTTACGAGCACTAAGTTCACTAGAAGTCTAAGAGATCACTTATAATACAACAATGAAGGGTGCAGTGTACTGACAAACTTGTGGCAAGTTACTTTTAAAAGTACTATTAGTATAAATCAGCTGTGTCATGCATATCACAGCTGCACAGTGTACTGTTGCTTCAGAAAGAGATACTCCCAGACAAAAGAACAGGAAAATTCTGGACTTCAGTTAAACATAGCCGCCTCCCAAGACATAAAACAGCTAATTGAAAGAAAAAACAAAAAACAAAACAAAAAAAAACCCCAAAAAAACCCCAACATAAGAGTACTATGTATCACATGATACTTGGCAACATAGTAAAAAGGTTTAAAAAGAATGTAGCAGGTCCAAAGGGCTACAAAGAAACCCAGCAAAAATATAGCTTAGAAGTTGCTTCAAGAAATCATCAGAGGATCATGGAAAACTGAAAAACAGGAACAGAGTTCTTTCAATACTTACGTGGGGTATCCTCGTACGCCAAATTCAGAGCACAGTGGAAGATCTACAGTACAATCCACTTTAACAACATAGACCTGTGGGTTTTCCATGTTGTTGTATTTATCTCCCAAATCATTCCAAGTTGGCTGGAGGCGCTGACAATGCCCACACCTGTGACAGAAGGAACAAGATACTGTTTAATAGCTGCTCACACTTAGATGGGAATGAATGAGCCCAAGGAAAAGTCATATGCAGAATGGTGATTTTGATAAATTAAACAGATTTTTAAATCAAAAGTTAAATCAGTTACATCAGAAATCTTCCATAGTCAAGCACTGTTACACTAAGCAACAGCAAATGCTATTAAAAACTGTAGCATACTGCAAACACATCTCATGTAAAAATCACCAAGATTCCTTTTACAATACAAATCCTATGAATACCCCCTAAACTTAGTAAGGCTATTAACAAAAGCACTGTCAGTCTTCCAGCTTTCTAGAAAAATCCTGCAAGGTTGCCCAGCTTTCTTTACATTCCAATATTTCTAAATTCCTTTTTTTTTTTTTTTTTTTTTTTTAGCAATAGGTAAGAAGATAACAGTTTCTAGTCTCTTTGTAAGGCCACTTGCACTTTCATGCTTCAGAGGAATTGTAACACACAAGTCAAGAAACATCACAACTGATTTTGCAATACGGTTTCCCAAAATTTTAATGGCCCTTGTGGGTCCCTTCCAATTCAGAATAATTTGTGAAAATCCCCCCATCATATGCTCTGCCCCAGCAGGACACTATCAACTCTTTATATCTGCATACACACAGAAAACTGGCCTCATACAGTTCCCACAACAGCAGCTCCCCAGAAGCAAAAAATAGTTGTTATTATTATTCTCACTGGTTTCCTTATTATTCTCACTGGTTTCCTAGTCTTTCAAGTTATTATAGCAGTAGTCTATTCCTCAAAGTATGATGGAAAGTTTTAAGGAATGGATTTTATTTTTCTCTTTAATGGTGGCTTTGGCCTACCCTCCAAGACACCTAAAAATACAAAGTTGGAATAACAGAAAACATTCTCAGACTGACAGTATGAAAGCAGTTATTGATTGGCATGACCTACAACATCTACTTTGTGAGTAACAATTAAATCACCATTAGGACATCGGAGAAATTTGCTCTGACTTAAACATATGAATAGTTTTGAGTACACTTGTAGAAAAGTTGCACAGATTCACACCTTTCCAGGTATCCTGAGATCATTAAGAGGAAAAAAAAAAAACCAACCAAAAAAACAACAACAAAAAAAACCCCCAAAACAAAAAAAAACCCCTTGAGATTTGCTTTAAGATAAAGATTTTTTTTTAATCTTAATAAAATCCTGTAACAGTCAGGCACAGTGGGTCACACATGCTTTCATGATGTGGCTGAATACAATCTCGTATGTGATCTTATTCTGAATTGTCTTGGTGAAGGGATATGTGTTATTATTAAAATCAAATATTCTTAAAATATTTAACTTCTGATTGAAGTCCCTCCATAGTCAACTCCTTCACAGAACTTGAATGAAAAGAAAGATTTTAGATACCCTGATCCCTTCCTCTAGCGGATGCAGTGATTTGAAACACCAAAGGAATACTGGCTGGTGTTAGAGAACAGAGCATGGAAAACTAGGTAAGAGAATCCCAATTAATTAACCTCCTGTTTTTTAAGCACAATAGATCTGCCTTGCCTCTACTTAACACTGTTATCTCTGCTATACACCCCCCTTCCCTTTCTTCTTATGGAAGCAAAAACTGAGAATAAAGCAGGGAAAATACTCCTATCTGAAATCAGTAATTGACTAGTTAGCCATTCCAGTTTGAAAAAAAACCCAAACCACTATTATATAGAAGGAAATGACAGTCCTGAAAATGCTTTTACTGGAGTTTCCATGGAAATACATATAAAACTAAGGAAGGTAAAATCAAAGAGCAGGACCATGTAATAACACATGATTCCTTCAGCCCCATGCATCTACGCCGTCCTGCACTGCTGCTACTCTGTAACACATTGTGGGGATGGAGGAGCTGCTGGGGACAGTAGAGACCTGGATGTCAATGATGAGTTCTGCTCTTTTGTCCCTTCATGGGCTAGAAAGTTGTAAGCATCCACAATCTCCATTGACAAGCACAAACGAAGATCCAAAACAGACTAACACAGATTTCTGAGGGCCACTAGCAGAGCTTGAGCTCTGCAGCCAGCAAGGGCAGCTCCACAGCAAGATACAGCTCAAATCCTTATCCAATTAATAACATAGACACGGATAGTGGTATAAGCATCCCAGGACCAGTCTTGCTCCACACAGAATTCAACTGAAGTAAAATCTAGTCAACAGAGTCTGATTCAACAACGAAATCTGGTGATCAATTCTGCTGCAGCTGTGGACTTGCCAGGTTTATCACAAAAGAATGTATGTTGAAAAAAGCTGTGAGAGTCAAAATAATGAAGTGAAACTACTCAGTTGAGATTCCATCCTGCTAAGGAACCAGGAGAACCTCACTCCTCTGTAGAAGTGCAACTGGCATGGCAAAAAACTTAAGAATACTTTGTGCCACCAAGAGAGTAACGTGTTCTGTCCCCCAAGTGTACCTAGACAGTGGGACAGCCTTCTGAGCAAAAACCTTATGACATCTGATGGCAAATGACTTGGAAAGCTCTCTTCATGGAGTATCCTGTCATCTTTGAAACAAATGTAGGACCTCATGTGTACCACCACTGTTTCTGAATGAGGCGCTCAGCAACATTTGTTTCAAGAATCTCAAAGAGAGGGGTGGTGTTGGCTCTAACCCAGCTCTTACTGGTAGCATTGATGATGCAACATTAGCAGCACCCACATAAATCTGAAAGACAATCCCAGCTGAAGGTTGGGCTGTTTGCCTTGGAACTACAGACAACAACCTGTGAGAAGCACTGGAGATTAGCAAAATACCTTGGAACAGGGCAAGAGGTTCAATATAGACTCCAGGACTGTCAGGCTACCCCCCTGATCCCACTGACAATAAAACTACTGGTGTGTACAAGCACTTCTCTCAGGCACTTAGATGTTCCCTTTGTTCTGCTCTCCCCGTGGACCTGATACCTGGCCTGTCAGGAGCCAGACATCCAGACCAAGGGCCCTGAAGCCAAGACCAGAGACCTGGAGGAGATTTGCTAGGGATGAGGAGAACATCCAGAGAAGCTGCAACAAATCTGGTAAACAACACACTTCCCTCACACTTAAGTTGGGCAGAGATCCTCAGATCTCCCAAGGGCACCATGTGATCCAAATCTTCAAGGCCAGCACTCCCTTTGATCTGTACTGAGGATGTGCAGCATATACAGGATTCTGCAACAGCTCTTTTGGCAGAGGGTCTCCTACAAACAGTGTCTTGAGATAAGAGAAAGTCCATCTGATTTTAGGGATGCCTGTGAAACAGTCAGTCAAAGTTTGGACAGACACAGGTACCATCACCTGAGTACAGAAGAGAACAGAACTGCTCCCGCTCTGCACAGGCACTTCTTAGGCCTTACTGCACTCTCAGGCAATAAGTTCTTCATCAGCAAGTCAGGAGTCCTCCACTTTTGTGATTTTCAGAGAACAAAGGCATCTGCTCTTTTGAGCTTTTACTTAGCATTTTCACATGGCATAAATAAGTCAATGTTAATAACAAAAAAAGTTTTCAAAGGAAATGCTTTCCTGCTATGGATTTCAAAGGCTCTCACATGCTTAAATGGCACCATGTAGCAATGGATGACTTTGGATCAAAACATAACTTTCACACATTGTTCCCTTAACTTTATTTTATCTAGATTAAAGAAAACTTGGGAGGGGAAAAAAAAAAAGTAAAAAAGAAACCTAACAACCCTAACAATAGAACTCCCAATAACATCTACTGGATATCAGTAAGATAAAAAAAGGGTAGGGGAAGAGGCAAAGAAAACAATATGAACAACCACGAGAAAAGTACTGCCCCCTTGACCAGGAATATCCAGTAAAGCACTGTTCTCTCATTCGTCTCAACCATTCTCGTGCCAAAAGTACCAGACCAGGACAAAAGCCCAGCGGGTCTCTTGCAAACTCCAGAACTCCAGCTCCCCTATGGCTACCTGTGGCCTCGGGGACACAGCACGGTGGTTAACACCGCAAATTTCCCCTTAAATTTCGTGACGGCAAAGAGAACATAGATTCTGCAATGAAAGCATCTGGGGGCTAAGGAAGTGACCCAAGCCGCAGCTGCTCTGGGTCTCTCTGAGGCGCGCCGGAGCGAGTCCCCCGCAGCCCCGGCCGGGGGCGGCTTCGGGCGCCGCTGGGATGGACCTGATGATCCCGGAGGTCTTTTCCAACCCAACCGAGCCCGCGCCTCTGTGGCGGGGGGGCCGCCGAGGCCCGGGCCAGGCACACGCGGGGCTCCCGCTCCCCGTCCCGGCCCCTCCCGGCCCCCGGGGCCGCCCCTTCCCGCCGGTCCCCTCCCCGGGGCAGCGCGACCCGCGGCCTCCCCCGGCGCGGCCCGCCCGGCGCCTGCCGCCGCCACGTCAACGCGGAGAGGGGGCGGAGGGCGCGGGCCGGGCCGGGCCGCGCCGCGCTCGGGCAGTACCCACCACGGGGCGAAGAACATGACGAAGTGGGGGCGGCGGCGGCGCCGTGCCGCAGCATCTCCGCGCTGTAGAGGTGCCGCCCGTGCGGGTCCCCCTCCGCCGCCGCCGCCTCCGGGCCCGGGCCCGGCTCCGGCTCGGCCAGCGCCGGGCGGCCGCAGAGCGCGGGGCCGAGCACGGCCAGCGACAGGACGCGCCACCACGTCGGGCCGGAGCGGAGCGGAGCCATGGCAGCGCCGGAGAGCGAGCGGGCAGAGCCCCGGGCGGCCGCTGCCGCTGCCGCCTCCGCCCCGCCCCGCCCGCGGCCCCCGCCCCGGCCGCCTCCCCGCCCGGCGCCCCGCACCGCCCGACCCTCCTCTCTGCAACACGCCGCTCTGCCAAAGGGCTCCTCGGATAGCGCCCCACGTCTATTTTGTTATGTTGCTTGTTAATTTAATTGTTCTATACATCCATATTATAATTTAAATAGTTGCAGCCTTTATTTTCTTTTTTTAATATACAAACATGCTCATTTCTGGGAATTCTTAATTTTATAAAAGCATTAATATATTATTTATTATTATATTATTTATATTATTTATATTATTTATTTGGAATGCCAAATAATACCCATTTTTATATTATATTTTCATAATACAGATCCATAAATCTATGCGAGAATTTTTGCAAATAGCAATTTTTACATTTTTTATACACAAACTCATTTCTGGAAATAAATATAAAGGCCCTAAAATATTATTTCTGTAACATTTAATATCTGTTTTCTATTATATATTGACTATACTGATGCATGAGTGCATGGATTTATATATATTATTTATATTATATTTTATATTATTTTTAAATATTAATTTTTTGGTATATATTTACACATGCACACATAGTGCAATGAAGTTTTTTGTACAATACATGAGTGATGGAAAGGCAGGTGTGCTGGTACCAGCCAGGTGAGTAACAGTGCTGTGCCTCTGGGAGAAAGCCTGGCCCCCTTGTGTCCTCAGTCCCAGACCCATGCCCAAGTGGAAAGAGGTCTCTGCTCCCTTGGCTTAGTTCCCTTACTTCCGAGGGAAGGGAACAAATGGGTGCTCACACTGATGAGGGTTTTTGATCTGCAACAGAGTAATGATAATCAGTAAATAGTAGTAGCAAATATTAGGACAAGGAGATCAGTATGACATAGCTGCAAGCTGATGTAACACTGGAGGAGGGGGTTGTATTTCCTGGAATCACAGAATGGTTTAGAGTCGAAGAAACCTTAAAGATCATCAAGTTCCAGCCCCCTGTTGGGTAGGGACAACTCCCACTAGAAAAGCCCCATCCAGCCTGGTCTTGAACACTTCTAGGGATGGAGCACCCACAGTTTCTCTGGGCAACCTGCTCCAGGGCCTCTCCACTCTCACAGTAATTAATTTCTTCCTAATATCTAATCTAATCTAAACCTACCCTCCTTCACCTTAAAGCCATTACCCTTGTCTTATCATTCCATGCCCTTGTAAAAAGTCCCTCTCCAGTTCTCTTGCAGGCCCCCTTTAGGTACTGGAATGCTGTTCCAAAGTGTCTCCAAAGCCTTCACTTCTCCAGGCTGAGCAATCCCAACTCTCTCAGCCTGCCTTCATAGGAGAGGTGCTCCAGTCCTCTCAACATCTTTGTGGCCCTGCTGTGGGTTTGTTCCAACAGGTCCATAATTTTCTTGTGCTGGAGGTCCCACAGCATTTCTATAATTACTTCAATTTTATTATTTTCAGTTTAGATTTGAGCTTCAAGTCCTTGAGCTTGAAATAGCAAAGTGGATAATAATCAGGGCCTCACCTTGTTTAACAACATAATACATTTTTCTGAAAAAGTCAGGAAACCAAATTATTCATCATGCACATGTGCACGCAGACACATATCTGACCTTTGTACCTGCAGCAGTCTGTGTTGGTGCAATATCAGGGCTCAAAACCAGCAAGACAGGCTCATCCTGGCACTGCTCTGCTTGCTGACAAGCTGCTGCTTGCAGTCAAGTGCCCAGACTGGTGCAGATTGCTTCAAATTTTGTCCTCCAGACTCCTTCTTCCCCACATCATCTCATCACTGAACACTTCACTCTAACATCGTCTCTTCCAGAGGACTAACACAAGGAAGGACCTGGCTGCGCTGCCCACGCGCTTGTGCGACATCCATCTCATTTCCTGGGCTGGTTTTTGCTTAGAGCCTGTGCTGACCTTGGTTGCTTAGCTCACTTTTATGCTCCAAAGGCCATCCTTAGAGCATAAAAAGATGATAACATCACTTCTTAATCCCTCCCCTCAAAAAAAAAAAAAAAAAAAAAAAAAAATTAGAGATGTCTTTTCTTTGAAATTTTTAATTGCTTTCTAAAGCTATTATCTGCCTCAAAATTAGTCTTTCAAAATTCCTCATTATGTATATGTCAAACAACTACAAAAGACTCTAACTACTCTTATTGTTGAGCTAGAAGAAAGGACAAACCTAGAGTGTCCAGAGAAGTAGCTGATCACCTGAACCAAAATTTAATTTCAAATCACTAAGCTTAAATACAAAGCAGTAACTCTTTCTTTAAATGAAGTTTCTTTCTTGACTAATTATGCATTAAAAAAAAAAAAAAAAAAAAAGACAAGCGCAGATTATTTTCTTCTTCTGCACATGAAACAAAACAAAAATCCCCCTAAACAAGAAGGCAGTATCAGAAAGGATGAGAATGACTAATTCTCAGACCTTGAAGAATAGTGTTGATACAGCCAGGTGATTTGTCTAACCACAGAAAGTACCTCCTGTTGTTTAAGAGAGCTGTTTCTTTTCCTCATGAGTATTTTTGATCTGCTTTTTCTCTGTACATTTACCATACTTAAAAATAGACTTTTAAATTACAGATCCTCTTACCTTAATTAAAAATGGACTAATTAAAAACTATTATAAATTTTTTTTTAATGAACGTGTGGAATTAAGGCTTCCATTTAAGGTACGTACCACAGAGAAAGGGACAGCAGTACAACATCACTTTCAGTAGAAATGTGAGTATAATATGTAATTACATTCCCCAGAGGAACAGATACAGAATATAGTTAAACTCTTGTGAACTAGCCAGAACTACTGCTAGGTCAGAACTGCCAATAAGAATAATTCTTTCTCTGAGAATACTCTTTCCTCTCCATAAAATGCTAAGTTTAATATCGCTTATATAAGTTAGTATTTCCTGCTTGCTGATTTTCATTTTGATTAAAACTCAATTACTTTGTCTATCACCTCCCTCCAACTCCCTGCTCCCTCTGCCTGTCCCAGAGTAAATGTTATGGAGCAGCTGAGAAGGCAAGACCTAGGGAAAATAGTCCCAAGGATGAAGAGCCACCAACATCAGCCACTTATGCTTGCTGCAATTGCTTCTCACCGATCAGCAGCTCACAGCAACTCATTCTGGGTGAGAATATCTGGAAGTAAAAAAAACACTAGGAACAACAAAGGTACAGATGGTAGCTGATGGTTGTGAAGACTAATCTAAACTTGCCTCTTAATGGAGAGGAAATTGCCAGTACACTGCAATTAGTTGGCAATGTTTATAAACACGAGGGCTCATCCTTGGATGTTGCCAGTCACTGACTCCCAGGGAATCTACAGCTCCTGTGCACAAATGCCACCACCCAATGTCCTCCATTCTTTCGATCTCAGTTCTGGAGGCACAAATAATCTCAAAATCTTTGCAGAGAAATGATCCTGATACCTCAAACCTAGCCCACTGCCTCTTAACTCCCCATGCAGCCAGCTCACTCTGGCTGAGGCACCACCTCAGTGGAAGTTTTGACCTGCAGAGGTCAAACCGGGCAAACAAATTATTTTTCCACATGTGCTTGGCCAAAGAAAGTCCTCTGTGGGTAGTGTGTGCTCAGGGGGCTGTGCAATGCGTAGGTCTGATGTAAATGCTTTGTAGAACCTAGGAGCCCAGGACTGGAAAAGACCTCAGAGTGGATGAATTTCAGTCCTCATTCTACCAGGTAATAGCATCGTACAATCCTATTTGTAAACTATCTCACCACTACTTTAAAACAAGCAAAAGTTTTTTGCCTACACTTCTCTGAAAGTTAGTTGCTTGCCTAGGATTATGAAATTTTTTCATAGTCAGCCTATGTTTACTTATAGCTCATTCATACCAGGGAGTTCCTCTGCCAGCATTGCCTTTTCAATGAAATACTCTTTTCCTCTCTGACAGTATTTAGAGGTAGCAGTGACATCCTTTCTCTCTTTTGTTCTACTAGACTAAACAAGCCAACAGCTCCCATTCATGCCTGAGTACCATCCCACAAATCTGCACAAATCAGACTGGCAAATAAAAACAATCATTCATTCTCTCATTCATTCCCACACAGCTGAACAGCAAATGTGTGTTCTAACACTTGCACATCTCAGTCATCTTACCCCCAGTGTTAAATGCATTTCAGAAATGAGACTATCATCTAATCTAAGAGTTTGACTATTTTGCAGATGTTTCCCTTTCCATTCATGTCATGGACAACTACTTCCTCTCAGTGACTCAGACCTGAAAAGGTGATATTATGTATGCATTCAGTGTGTTTTTGGGTTTTTTTAATGTAATTTTCTTGCTGTTAGCTAGAGCAATATACAGCAAAAGACTGTCCTGCTTGATGGAGTCCAGAAATAGGTGTTCTGACACACACACCCCTCTGCCTGGGCTGCAGTGACCATGAAATAGTGGAGTTCCTCAGAGCACTAAGGAGTGTGCACAGCAGCCTCACTACTCTGGACTTCAGGAGAGCAGACTTTGGCCCCTTCAGGGGTCGGCTTGGTAGTATATGAGTAGTATATGAGATAAAACCCTGCAAGGGGCCCAAGAAAGGTGGTTAACATTCAAGGATCCCCTCTCCAAGTTCAGGGACAATGCATTGCAACAAAGAGGAAGTCGGGCAAAAACTCCAGGAGGCTTGCATGATGGATGAACAAGGAGCTCTTGAACAAATAAAAACATAAAAAACAAAGCCTACAAAGGGTGGAAACACGAACAGGTAGCCTGGGAGAAGTAAAGAACAATTCTCCAAGCAAGCAGGGATCAGATTAGGAAAACTAAAGTCCTGAGAGAATTAAAATCTCTCTAGCGACATCAAGGGCTACAAAGAAAAAAAAGCTTCTATAGGCATATTGGTGATAAAAGGAAGACTAGGGAAAATGTGGGATTTCTTCAGAAGGAAACAAGAGACCTAGTTACCAGAAAGATGGAGAAGCCTGAGGTAATAGATTATATTTTTGCCTTGGTCCTCACCTGCAAGTGGTCCAGTCACACTGTCCGAGTAACAGAAGACAAAGGTGGGGACCAGGGAAATGTAGAACTGCCTGTTGTAGGAGCCAGGTTCAATCAGCTGATCCCAGCTGACCAGGGGGATATGGCACACCACAGGATGTTGAGCTTATCAATAAAACCTGAGAGAAAGAAGGAGAAAAAGGGAAGTTCAGAGTTATGTCGTTTGTCTTCCTAATCACTGCTATGGGAGATGGAACACAGTTCTCCCAATTCTTTTAGAGATGGCTGAATATTTTCCTGCCCATTGCAAAGTGTGAATGAATCCCATATTTTGCATTGCTTGTGAACACATCTTTTGCTTCTCATAATAAACTGCCTTTATCTCAATCCATGAGCCTTCTGGTTTTCTCTCCCATCCCACTCAGAGGGAGTGGGCATGAAGCTGTTTAGTAGCAAGCCCCCACTGGAGCTAAACCAGAACATTTACCCAACGAAGATACCAAGATGCATTTTCCAATATTTTTCCTTCCCCTCCCCCCCATCCTTTTTTTTTCCTCTTCTTGTTCAGGGAAATTTTGGAGATGTTTTCTAGAACTACCCAAGTTGTCCCTTCCAGTCACAGTCAAAGGTTGTACTGAGACTCTTTGATTTAATGCTTGTTCACAGTAATTTGCAGACATTCAGTGAACAGCAGTAAATGCTATTAGAGCACAGCTGACTTCAAGACATTGACAAAACCTAGAAAATCAGAGTAGATTTTACTACACATTGTATGATGTGATAGTATACAAATCAAAGGGGAAAACCAGCTTTACCACAGGATACCAAAACCCACTGGGTCGTTACAGTGCTGCCATCTGCATAAGCCTATGATTTACAGCAAACAGTTTTTTTTAATGTGTCATTTGTACCTCATGTCTATCATTGTGTGTAAGTGTAGTTTTTTCATTAACATTCCACTGTTAACTCTAATTCACACACATAAAAAAGACAAACTCTTAGGTACAGCCCGCTAAGAGACTTTTAAATCTCAAAATAGAGCAACTTGTATTTTGACAGCTGTCCTTTGAATCCTAAACTATAACCCCTCAGGGGACACAGCATTATGTAATTTTAGTGACAGCCCAATTGTCATTCAGCTAGAAAGAAGGATGTTGTGATCTCAATGGAAAAGAAAACGATACTGCCATCTGTAAGCTTATAGACCTTTTTCTTTGGTAATTTGTACCTCTCATGAAGGGTTAGGAGTGGAAATTACTGCAAGCTGTTGAGTAAAATGACATCACTTTGCCACCCACAAAATGTTACGAGTTTGTCAGCCTAGCAAATGGCACAGCAGTAAGGAAAGAGCAGTCTCATGGCAAGCGAGGGCTCTTCTTTCTGGAGGAAACATATTCTCATTGTGCTGGCCAACAACTGTCTCTGTGGGACTCTGACCACTGTGGCCACAAACCACAGTTTCAATGGCTGCTCTCTTCATTGTCTGCAGGAAAAGAATATATAATTGCTGGGAATGGTACTCACTCTGTGGTCCTCTGATTTTTATGGTTCAGTCAAATGAAACTGAATTTTGTTTTCAGGCAATTTACTCTCAATTGTAAGTCACTATGCAGCAAAATTAATAAACAGAGAAATTCACTTTTGCAATTAGAAGTTGTTAGGAAGAATAGGATAATATAGATTGAAAATTTCATGGATCATAAAGAAGGAATTTCCTGCTATTAATTCTGCAGCTGCTTTAGTGTATTCCCCTTAATGATGGAATACTGGAGGCTATTTTTTTCCATGGTTGAATTCTCTTCCATTACACTGCACACACCCTCTTAAGTAACCTGCAGCTGCTTTTATCTGCCAGTACAAATGCTGATCCATTGTGATATTTGACACATTACAGAGCCCCTGTGATTTCTCCACATACCCTAAATAAAACCATCCTGAAGCTCAAGAAATGGTGGCTGCAGGCATGAGAAGAATTTTAAAATGCCCTGACATATTAAGAAGGTGAGTAAAAACTAGGAAGAAAGAAACCAAAAGGCACATCTGTAGACAGAGTTACTCACTCCTAGTTTTTGGCCAGCACTGCATGCTGTAAAGCAAGAAAACTGGTTTTAATTATTTTTTAATCAGCAGTTTCTCCCTGATCTGCCCTGCACTCTTCTGGTGGCTCATAACCAGCATACTTCAATATCCACCCAAAGAAAATTTGGACTCTGATGTTACCCCTTGAAAGCCAGCTGCAATTAAGGGAACCAATAAGAGTAATTTTATTCCCTTCGTTTTTCTCACTTGAACAGCAGCACCACCTCTCTTTAGTAAAGAAGACCCAAAACTGGGAAGGACTGTAATTCTAACTGACAGGGCTGCCATTACTTAATGTTTGTTTTATACTTGCAGTATGTCACATAATCTAATTTGGAAGTTTTGGAGCACTAATGAACTTCTCCTGCAACAGCTCATGTCAAATGCAGTCTTTGCAGCTTCAGAGAAGCAAAGAAAGATGTACAGAGATTTAAAAAAAATAAAACAAACACTCAACCTTTTAAATGGGAGCTAGCTGATTTGGATATAAACACAAAGGCCTTCATTATGTGCACCTCACTCCCTTCAAAGCTGGCTGTTCTTAAGAACATGAGAGCAGCTGTAAAGTGCTCTGGCTGGCAGATCCCACCTGAGCCTGCTGAGTGAGTCAGGGATCACAGAGCACACACCACACTCAGCATGGCAAAATGTCACCTACCACTGCAGGGAGAGGAGCTCTCAGAAGGGGCTGTCAATACTTACACCTCTTTGTTGATAAATTTACTCATGGCAGGTAAGGCAAAGATCATCAAAGGGGCAAATATTATAGAGGATGCTAATTTCTTGGTAAACTGGAAACTTCAGTAAAGCCAAATTAAATGTCTTGTGCTTTAAAATGAGGGATCGTGTCCTAATCTAGAGAGTAAAGGATGTCTTCAGGAGGCAAGAGCTTCACAAAGTGGTTGGGAAGCATTTGACTGCACGGTGAGATGGCCAAAGACAGAATATATGGGACTTTTCCCTAGAAACCAAATAGGGGAAGGGAGAGCACTCAGTGGGAAAAGAAGACAGGAAAACAGAGAGGAAATGTGAAAAATTAATGTCACAAAACTCAAAGAAAACAAATCTTCAAACAAGATTAAGTCTTCAAGCAGGCCAAACATAGCAGAAAAACATGCCATCATAGTCCTGAAAACAGAGAGATTCACTTCTTGGAAATGGGGAAATGGGTATAACTTCATTTGTGAAGAAAGAGAAAACATGAGAGGATGGCAGAAAACAGTGATTAGATATAAATAATTTGGCTAGACAATGATTCAGCCAAATAAGGTCTTTCCAGCTCTCCCTGAGGGATCTGTTCAACTCCTGCTTCGTGAGAGACATCGAAACATGATTCAGGTTAAGCTCTGTCTTCCACAGATTTTTTTACTACTACTCCTTTACAAGATGGGAAGAGGGGCTGTGGTAGGATCTTTGGAAGTTTTTTTGGATGCCTTGTGACCAGTGCAGTTTCATCAGCTTTTCTGTAATTCTCCTTTGTGTCCAAGTTGACTCTAAGCAGAGACTTCTGTTTTAGGAACACTGACTGTGTCTCTGCCATTTCAGCTTGCTCCAAACTGTTGTGGCTATCGGAGAATTTGAAATCATTATTCTTAATGAGAAAAATTGTTCTTTTTGTAGACAGAATTTAATCTTATCTCATTTCATGAAACATGATCATGTTTCTAGTGCATTTGGTTTGCTAGAAAATATTAGGTACCTATGTTTCTGACCTAATCCTTGGGTAAATACACTAAATCAGTGACTGTAGCTTTAGGCATTCAGCCAGGGAGAAATTAATTTTCTGTGCTGATGTTCTTAATGAAAAGCTGAGGTACCTCAAGCAGTTTAACAAAACTAAACCTGCTTCATATTCTGTGAAGGTTCAGTCTATGTGATATAAAGCAAACTCTTCCTTGATTATCATCTTGCCAAGGCACATAGACTGTACGTGTGCCTACTGCTAGAGGACATTAAATAAATATTTTCCCGTGGTGCAAGCTTGAACACAGTTAAAGCTCTGCATGTAGAAAAATTAAAATATTATAATTACTCAGTTGCACAGTTTTATAATTACTTAGTCACAGCTCAATACATTTTGAATAACTTAGGTTGTATAGAAACTCTTATGCAACCAACCACACAAAGACTGCTACTCCGAAACTGCGCAGTTAACTATTCTTTCTCTTTCACTTAGATTCTGAAATGAAGGAAAGACAATCAGTTATTCATATATAATGCTGAAGTTGCCACTAAGGCACATGAACTCCAATGTGGTAACCTACAGAAAAATAGCAGCAGCTTGTGAAGAGGGTGGAGCATCAGACATTACTGATGACTTAGAACATCCTACCACCAACCTTTGAACGGTTTCATCTATTTTTTCCTCCATCTCAAGCAGAACATTCCATTTGCTCAGAAAAGAAGGAGCTGTCAAGTGCAGCTCAGGTACATTCAACCAATGGCATAAACCCACCAAAATTCCTGTTTCTGTGGAGCAATGGTAACAGAAAACCCTTCACCACCAGGGAGTACTGCCAGTTCCTCATGCTCTGTTGCAGGTCACAATATTCCTCTCAAAGACAGCGAGTCACCAATAAAAGCCTCTCTGAAGTTTCATTCTTTACAAACCTTCCAGTAAATAAAGTCCCTTTTCCCCCACCTATTCTGCTACTCAACTTTCTGTTTGAAAAGGGGGGAGGAGAAAATCTCACTCTGTTTATACAATATAAAATATAAATTTATCCTTACATATCACTTACTGAACTTGTATTCTATATGCTGATGGATGAATTCATGCAGTCAAAACCAGAAATTGCCTGAGGGTCTGATTTTCTGTCACACTAAAGGACCCTCACCCTCTGCAAACAGCAGAAACAGAGCCATAACTACTTGCTTTTCATGTGTACAAAGCACTCCGTGGAGTCTCGTGGAGTCCCTGATGGCAAACAGATGGTATCACTAAGTCAACAACACAATGTAGGTGTTTAACAGCCATTCCTGCTGGCACAGGACACACGAGGCAACAGCAAACCAAGTGCCCTTCTCACACAGGAATAAAAGGAAAGCACCTTTACTCTTATACCAGCAAGACACTCTACACAGAGGATATATTTTTTTAATTCAAATTAGAAAGTTAACTTCAATGAGTATTAAACTCTTTAGGAATATTGACTCAACTTTGAATCACTATCTCAGAGTTTTGCACTGTGCTCCACAAACATTAGGACAATACCAGGCAAGGGCTAAGCATGTTTTGGAGGATAAGGCCAGAAGAAAGAGGAAACCCAGGGTTAACATGAAACACTTGTCCACTTGACAGTTAAACTCTTCATTCTGATATAATGAATCCATTCTACATGAGTTTAAATGAATTCTTGTGCAAATCTGCAGAGAACAGGACTGTGTATCCTGCCTACAGAGTACCCCTGCTTCAAGATATTGCAGTGGAAACAACCACGGAGAAATTTTTAACATTCACCATTAAGGCTTATGTGCCAAGGAGTGTTTCTACTTAGAGATTCATGTGATGGACTTCCTTTGATTAAAAATATTTACCTAGTTCTAGGACCTGAAGATGCTTTTAGCAAAAAAGGAATCTCAGGCTCTGAATTAACCGCCCTAAAGTGACAGGGCATAAAAAATCCACGAAACCACCTTTTTCCTCTGTGTGTGAATGAGATGGATCTGTATGAACACTGCCTGGAAAAAAAACATTTTGACCATAGTAAGAGAAGAGAAAGACATTTTGGCAGTACCTCAAGGAATGCAGGAGCCATCCATTCCATGTGTTTATAGGCTCTGGATCCTGTTTGATGCAGAGCAGATCCTCCTTGAGTGGGCAGCACCTACGACACAGGCCCTTTTCATTCACTGAGATCTGCTCCTGGCTAAGGCTTCCTTCTCTGTTATCTCAGAGTGGGGGCAATCTAGGGTGCTTTAGATAAGGCTGTGTACATAAGGCTTGTTTGGACATGGGAGTTCTTTTTTAATAGCAGATCCTGCTTTTAAAGTTGATATTTTATTGGCAGCATATGACTGACAGGCAGCTGGCTTGAGCCTCCAGCACTCCTGGCAGACAGGCACTGTCTGTGCAAACCTACCTCAGTGGTCAGCAGCCAGTATATCCAAACCAAAGGCTCCAGTGCACCAGGTCTGGAGGGACACAACAAGTTCAACAACTTCCTGATGAGCCACTGTACAGTGACAAGTCTGTACTTTTGCTTAGTTGAAAATAAATTTATACTCAATCCACAAGAGTGTTATAAGGACTGATTTATGAATACTTGCAAATTACTTTGGAAAAAAGATATAAATAGCAAGTAAGTTTTATTGAGCACTCCAGCTAGCAAATGCAGGAACAACTCTAGCATATGGTATGGCAACTTTTGCTTCATTCTTCCTTTAAGTTTGTTGTTTCCTGTTCTTTTACTCAAATTAGGGTGAGGTTACAGCTTTTAAACAACTCTACTTGGACATTCCTACTGTGTAGCAAAATATGAAAACATGGATTTTACAATGTGATTATGAGAAATCATGCTAAAAAATAAGCTTTGTAGTATCTGCTGTTACTCTTAACATCTGTGACACCTGGCTTAGGACCTCAGTTTGCAGATAAAATTCAGGCAGCAGAAGAAGGAAGTGTAGTTCCTTGATAGAGCTCAGTAAGTCAACACATGTCACTGGCTTTATTGCAGTGAGTCACCCCTGTGTGTGCTCAGCACCTGACAGTGAAAGAAGGAGACTTCACCATTTCAGGTGATCTAGCACAGCAACTACTGCTCTTCAACTACAATTACTGCTTGTTGGAACCCGAGTCACAAACCTGAGATAGGTACCCAAGCTTTCACAAGGTTGAAGGTGGAGGTCTACACACCACATTCCTCACACAGACATGCCTGAAGTCCCACTGAGACAAATGGACCTGGTTTTAGTGTGTAAACTATCCATTTTATGTGGCAGTATTGTTCAATCCTGCATGTTTATTCTTACAAGGCACTTCTCTGACATGCCTGGTACCTCAAGACATTGCATTTTCTAGCTTTGTCAAAGAAATAGAGAGGGAAATGGGAAAGGAATCAGTTAAAAAATATACTAAAATTCTGCAAAAGGCTTTGACAGAATGCCCAGCAGTTCCATATACCACCTTCTGAACTGAAACCTCCAAACCAAGCTGCCACCCCACACATACCTTTCTTTTGGTCCTGGTGCTGTGCATGCACAGCATGCATGCACCATGTCTCAAACTCTGGGAAAGCCCTTGGTGTCCTCTTAATGAGGAAAGAAAATTGCTTTTGTATAGTGTATTTAATTACTAATAAGAAGGAATTGTCCACAGGCAGCTCAGAACAGAATTATCTGTTGAAAAGTTAAACAGTCTTTTAGATCTCTAGGTTTCTGATGTGTTTAGATCTTTTGGGGGACAGATTCTGCAAAACCTATAGATCTGGATTAAATTAGAGTAGTTCTCACCTTGACCTGGAGCTGGAGGAAGGGTTATTTGCCTTTACCACTTTCAAATGCTATTTTGAAGTAACATCACGTGCTTTTTCTCAGCCAGCACAGTGAGTGTGTTCAGCACTGTTTGCTCCTCAGTCCTAGAAACCCTATCAGGTGCATTTGCCAGGTGCTAGCAAAATAACGCTCCAGGAAGGGGGAAAAGCCACAAACATCTGTGTCTGCCCTTGTAGAATGTGAGATGGCAGCTGTATGTGTTACCCAACTTCTAGAGTCCTTTACTCTGTCAACAGGTAGAGGGCTACTACCTAGAGCAGCTACCAGATACACATTTTGGAAGTTCTTTTTAAGTTTGTTAACATTTGTGGTAAGAAAGGGCATGAAGAAGGATGAGATGCCTGCTTAGAGTCCTCTGAGCCAATGTTACTGCTGAGTGTGAACTCTAAAAAAAAGCTGAGGGCCCCAACACAATGCTCCCTTCTGATCTCATAGAGAAGGTGTTCAGCTTCCTCTCCTCCTACATTTCTCTTGGGAATCCAGGTAGTTCATGTTCCTCATCTATATTTTGCTACTGATAGGATAAAAAATCTACAACACTTTAAAGGATCACATAACATCCATTCAAGATGGAGAATTGCATTCCAGCTTTCTCAAATCCTTGTGAAAATCCTTAGAACCCAAACAAAAAGCAGATATTAGGGAGATATTAGACAGGAAGGAAAGAGGAATAGTGAAAACACAACAGGCAAATAGAATCAATAACACATCATTAAAAAAAAGTAGGTCAACAAAAGTACATCAAATGACAAACAGATTGCAGCACTGCTAATGCTGGTATGGTTGATTGCTTACAAACACATGAGGTGAGGTAATGTAATGGGGTGAACACCCCAATCAATACCTGAAGGGGAATTGATACTAGTGGGGTTTTAAAGCCATGATCATGTCACATTGACTCTGGGCTAACGCTGGGAACAAAAAGATACTCAGCCCCCACTCACTGGCTGACAAAAGCAGAAAATCATGATGAAATAGCCCACTCCTTCTCCCTGCTCATCCCTTTGCTCTTGTGCTGGCACAGCTGTGCACAACTCCACCTGACGGAGCCCATGGGGCACCAACCCTGCTCCAGACACCTGGCATGAGGGAAGGGCACCACAGCAGCAAGGTGGGGAGCACTGCTGAGCCCAGCAGGGGTTCTGGCAGCTCAGAGCATCTCTGGCCTTGGCTCTGCAGCCACTGCCTGGCTGTGGCTTGCAAGGTGGCTCTCAGTGACCAGCCCATAGTGCTGGTCTGACTTGTCATTTGGGTGTCCCAAATATCCTTACATGGCATGGCACTCAGGAACAGGGGTGTTACAATGAAGAGGTGCACTTCATTCATAACACTGGCTGTGTTGATTTCTCCCAAGAGTGGTTGCATTTTGAAAGAAAAATATTTAAGTTTGTTGATTTCTTATTTTGCCTTATGATCTAATGTATCTGTTTTTTCTTTCCTCCCTTGGCACCACACTAGTTATCAGTTATTTATAGAGCAAGCAAAAATGGTATAAACTCTTAAAAAAAAAAAAAAAAGAAAAGGAGTGGTCTCTGGTGCTAAAAGTCTTACTTTAGGTGTGGTGGGGTGAAGTGGGAGTGAGAAGGCTGGAGGGTGAGATGGGCTCATGGACAAGGATTACAGCATAAGTACACTCTGGATGTTCAGTTTTTATAATAATATGGGTGATTCACAGGAAATCATTATTTTGCCATCCTGAACTCATACCTCAGAAATCAGTAACTTTCTCATCTCTTGGTCTTGTGGTTATGAAAAATTTCATTGCAAACCATCACTGTTTTTTTACTTCTGTTGTTTCTGCTGTGAAACAAAAATAATGTTAATAGTTCAGTAAAGGCTAACTTTAGAATTCAAAATACCAGGAAATTTAAAGTTTAAAAATCAACAGCAATTTTTCTGTCCTGTGTTGAAGTAACTAGAGTCCTAAATTAGATATGATGCTTCATGGGAGCCAAATCTGAGATCTGAAGTGAGAAGTAGCATAATCAAACAAATATATGTGGAGCTGGAATTGAACACTTCTTTTAGGGGGGAGGCATGTGTCTCTGTGACCCTTGCAAAGAGCATGTTCCAAACTGAAGAGTAACACATGGTACAATAAAAGCTCAAATGAGAAAGCTGGATGAAGCTGTGGAAAAAACAGCTCTGCAGGAAAAAAAAAAAAAAAAAAGGTGGAAGGATCTCAATACAATCTAGATGTATTGACAGGGAAGAGGAAAAAATAACAAAAAATAATCTCTACCAAGCCAGATTGGCAAGACAGTTTCTGACATTGAGTCATATCAAGAAGTAAATTTGATTTAAGGCATATAAGAGATGCAGAAAAAATTACATGCTCCAATTTCTCCTGAATCTGAAATGGGTTCAGCAGTATGAAGGCCAGCTCTGGTGGACGATCCACAATATACCATTTCCCACTTCTGCCCATCTAAACTCTCAGATTTTCTATATTGTTTTGTTAAATTAAACATATTGAGTCGTATTTCATTAATCATGATGAGATTTGAGTAACAGAACTTTTATCTCCATCAGTGTTCTAGTTACATTCAACATTCTAGTTGGCAAGATGTGTCTTTTGTCCAAAAAGTCATGCAAATATCAGCTGCAGAGATGTAACTTAGAGTTATCACTTTGGTGAAGCCTGAGCTTCTCTAACTAACTAGCTAGAGGGATCTCCTCTCAGAGAGATCTGTATGCAGCCACAAGGTCAAATTCTGATACAGTTTTTGTAAGAGAATGTGCTTCAGGTGCTGCTATTTTTATCCTTGAGCAAAAGATTCATCCAGATCAAACACAGAGGCATGGATATGAACATTATTTTGTATAATAGCACTGGAGAGAAACAGGTTAAAACGTCAAATGTGAACTGCTGTGAGCTCATTTCACATCACCCTTACTACAGGACCTAACTACTGCCCACATTTAAAAAAGCCAGCACTTCACCTGAGAAGACCTCAACCAACTCGAGAATGTGTGTGCATTTGTGGACAATACTTGCCTCAGGATCTAATTATCTTCAGGATTTGTCAATGTGGCTTTGGCACCTGAAAAAAAGCCTGCTGCATTAGGCTGGTACTATTAGTAGACCACTTGAAATAACTGGCTGGCTGTCCTAGTGTGTTCCATTAACTGCTGCGTGCCTCCTCCAGGTAAAGCCTGCAATGCATGTTGGCTCTGGGCTGCATCCTGCTGTTTATCTGTGGCAGGCAAGCAGCAGCCCCTTTGCTTCCAGAGCTTCAGCCTCTCCCCGTGCTGGTGATAAGTTACTCCTCGAGTCCTTTCTGCCAATTGTTCTTGGCAAAGGGACCAGGGAAGACTTTTGTTGTTGCTGGCTGTTATCTCTGCCTCTGACTCCACTTGGCAGAGGTGCAAATCCATTCCTCTGGTGTGGAAACAAGCTGCTGGACTTTGGATGAGTCAACTCATTAATAAACAAAGAGTTACAAAGGAAGCAGGGATCAGTCTTAACAAAATAAATGCTTTGAAAGCTTATTGGATGCTAGGGTATTTGTCCTCCCCAGCATGACACTGCTTTATCTTGGGCCCCAGCCTTCCTATTAGAAAATGGGGAAGTTAGTAGTTTATCAAATTTTAATCAGCTAAAATGTTGATGTATTACTTACATAGCATGGAAAGTATTTTCTCTGTTGTTACTGGTGAAAGTGGGCTATTTTTAAATTATTAATTTATATCTGTTTCTATACCTTCCCTGTTTTGCGGAGTGTGCTGTGCTAACTGGAAAACTTCCATCACCTACTGCTTACACTATCTCTGTGAAGGAACCCAAACCAGCTGCTCTGTGGGAAGCTCAGGACTGAAGTATTAAATTCATGGAATTCTCTTCTTTCCTGAAGCAGAAGTATGTGATCAGATTCAGGAACATGGGAATTGGAGCATGGGGAGTCGCAGCTTTTTGGTGGATGGGATTTTTGGGGTTTGCTTTGTGTTAGTGTTTTGTCTGTCTGTTTGTTTCTTTGGATTTTTTTTTTTTTTTTTTTTTTAAAAAAGGGGAGGGTATTTGGATTCTCTCCTTGTATAGCCCACTGTTGACCAGGAAAAATTTCATTTGGATGGGGCCTTAGTTTTTGTCCAGCAACACCATTTTAATGGTAAAAGGAAAGCCTGGCTCAGCTTTCTTGATGCTCTTTATGCCACTCCTAAGGAGAGCAACCCCACTTCCCTTGTGCCAGCACTGGGAAAACCTTACAGTTTCCTCATCTGCAAGGTGTCCATAGCCAGATGCCCTTCTCTCACCTTCAGAAGCCATTCTTGCTCTCCAGCAGACACTTCAACAGGCAGTGCCCACTCAAGTGCACAACTATTCCAGTGGTATTAAAACAAAGCTAGACAGGTTCCTTGCCCTTCAGAAAAGCTGGAAATAAAAGGATCTGTAGGCAAACATGCTACTGGATTATTATTTCCACATAAAGCAAATAAGGGCACATAGATAGCTTATTTACAGCAAACTCTCAATAAGCAAGAGCAACAAAATATTACAAGTTTGGCACAGACTACAGCCACCTTGCCTTTCAATACCTTTTCATGGTAAATTTATTTAAAAGCCCAGAAAGTCATTCCAATGGCATGGACGTATTTGTTTTATAGGGGAAAAAAAATGGGAATCTTTGTATTTTCCTAGTAGAAGCAGGTTCTCTGTCTCCCCCCACAAGTCAATGTTCCATTTGTTTTTCCCCTCATGGTACCTTTCAAAGCCATGCAGGATCCAATGTCACCCCACCTCCTACAATGTACTTCCAAGAAACTGTGCTGCTCATTCTTCCTGCCCAAAATTCACTGACAAGTTTAACACTGGAAATAAACCAGATATGACCAGCCATGTGCTTTCTCCTCTTCAAGAATTTTGCAAAATACACACGAATGTTTATCTACCCAGGAAAACAGCGAGGTGTAATAGGATGTGGGAATCTTAAAGGGAAAAGGATACATCCTACTTCCAGTAAAGTGTGATTTTCTTTGTTAATTCCTTCCTAGAGTTCCATAAGAGTTAGATAGCAACTGCTACACAACATACAGAGAGAAATAGATTGTTTGAAGGACTAAAATCCATGGAAAACACATACCTTAAGACAGGTGTCTGATGAGATGCCTTGATCTGCGATAAAAAGTGTTGTGCAAAGGATAGTGTTCAATAGTTAGGAAAGGTCACAATGAAATTAGGCCAAGAAAGTCAATGGAAAGTTTCCTAAGCAGAGTCCTTCAATGCAGTGTGGACAATTTTCCCAGAAAGTTCACCGACAAAGCAGCTGGTCAATGACAACCTATAGCATGGACAACAAATCAATTGTATGTTATATAAAAAACTCAATTTCTCTAATCAGTTGTAATAGTCAAATAGATTTAATCTATTTTCTCACTACTCTCGGACAATAAAAGAATATGAATAGATCTGTGATATAAGTTGTGCTGTTTACTGTATTGAAAACTTCAGTGTCCACACCACACCTCTAAAACTTTCTCCCTACATACACATCTCTCAAAACTTCAGTAGATTTTTGCTGTCCTTTCCCCTTATCAGTCATATTCCTTCTGAGGTGGAGTAGACTACTTTTAGTAGTCCAGGTAAATAAATCCAGGTATATATGTATATCAAGGTTTTACAGTATTTTATTTTTAGTATTGTTCTTTATTCTTCCCTAATACTACTATCTCATTTCCCATATAACTCTTTGCTTTTCAGCCAACATGACAAGATTGGAAAGATTCTTTCATGGAAAGATTCTTTCTCTCAGGTCTTCACAGCCACATCTGTGTCCTTTTCCCAGCTGGTTTCAGTGAATTAAAATCTAGTATATACAAACAGTCAACATTTGCTGTTCTCTAAATCGTATTACACTGCAATAGCCGTTTCATCATAATTTCAGATTGCCTGACCTTTGTCAGGTCCTTCCACATTTCCTTCTCCTCCTTTCTAAATGTGACTGAGTAGTTTCTTTGGGGCATGTGTTGATTTTACGATCCCACTGCTTGCACCTTCCTCCAAATCAAACATTAGAGACCACCAGTACAAACTTTGGTGGAACTCCACTTAACCTTAATTAAACTCTATGAAGACAACTTGCATCCACCTTTTTTGCTGTAGAGTCTCATACTTTCTACCATAAAGTAAACCAAACTGACCTTTTCATGTTGAAGAAAGAAAAAAATGAGGAAAAAAAATCAGAACTCTGCAATCCCTGATATAGGCATGTTGAGGAAAAACATGAGGAAAAGATGGAAGTTGGAGCTCAGAGGGCATCATTGCTCACTAGGAAGCCAAGCACAAAATAGAAAGCAGGGAAATCACAGAAGTGAATGCCAGCCTTGGGGGGAAGTCCCACACCACTCAAGGACGCTGTACAAACGATGGCCACTCTCTTGGCCAGACCACCAACCCCTGGCATGGTCAAAGAAGGGACTGGTCATTGCTGAACCATGCATGTCCTCAAGGACCTCATCTCCTGCAAGTCCAAAGGCAGCTGTTGTACCCATTGCCAAGGGTTTATGATATGCAAAAACCAAGTCATAAAAAAAAAAAAAAAAAAAAAAAAAGGGAGGGGAAAAATGTGCTAAAACTCCCCAGTCCTCCCAGGTATAATTACAGAAAATAACAACAAAAATAAGGTGGCTTTTGGCACTTTTGGTGCTCCGAGGTGTTTACTGTTTCGAGTCTCGACTGCGGTAACGTGTAGGACGCATAAACTGTGGAGTTGGCCAACCAGAACGGGCACGCAACCTGCTAATTGGGGAAAGTCTGCCCCAGCATCCGGCCACGGGCTGGCAACACAGCTGCCCCCAGAAAGTCAATTTTTATTTTCTAATAATTATCTTAAATGCTGGCTCAACCACCCATGTAAAAATTAAATGAATATCTGTGTAATATGCAAGATAAATGGGTTTTGTTCTGAATATATATTAGCTTTCATCCCTTCTCTGTTTGTAGCATTTAATAGCAGGAAATACATGAAAATAACATAACTGCCAATGCCTTATCTATGTAATATTCCCATCTTTACAGTTTGGGTTTTCTCCTTTTCCTTAGTTACACAGAAATTACACAGACCTCAGGAGCAAGATATTATACTTAGCACAAAACACAGCTGTTCTATCAGCATATTCAGGAACCTCTCCCCACAATAAACCCCCAAAAGCCCTAGAACTGACCCCACTACTACTATGCTTGGATGCACAGCACAGTCACCTGTTAGAAAGAAACACAATTTGAGACCTTTTCTTTCCCTTTCAATGTTATAGAAAATAAATTTGGAGCCTTCATGACTCAATTACTTGCAGAGTAAGAAAAGGTGACAATCCTGTTTTCTGCAGACATTAAAATAACAATAATAAATTCCACTTCTCTCTAATAAATTTAATGTTTTTTTTTTTTTTTAATATATAATAGATTGCCTAAGGTTTCCAGACCACATATCCTAAAATATACTTTGCTTCCAAGCAATCTGACACTCGAGTCTTCTTATCTAATCTTTAGCTGTTTATTGCCTAGTTCAATTTCTTCTGATCAAAGGGCTTAGCAAAATATCAGTATAGATATAGAATACCAAGACATAATGACTATTGGTTTGTTTTACTCAGCTCTCTGGGACTGTTTTTTCTCTTCTCCTTTTTCTTCCTTATGATCCCATAATGGAGTGAGGGTCTGATTCTCAGCCCAGATTTTAGCTAATTTCACGGGGCCACAGACACTTTGAGTATTAAGTAGGTAAACTACATAATTCTAATTGTGAAAGGTGGCAACCAAAATAATGTTTCACATTGTAAATTATCTGACTTTTCAGTTAAACATCTGTTACTGGCTTAATGGCCACTAATGGTGTTCCAGGAACAGAAATAATTTACTGCCTTTTACTCCTTTTGTATTGCACTGCCAACTCAGCAATGAGCTGAAGTGAAGCCAAAGGGACAGCACTGGTGGGAAGCAGAGCATCAAATCCTACAGCAGTCACAACTATGAGGCCATGTGAAAAAAGATGAGGTGAAGCCTGTAGGGCTCTACCAAAACAATGGTAGAAACTGTTAGCTTATCAGCTCCTTACCAAGAGCAAGAGTAGAGAAGGCAAAATGGAAATAAGAAGTTCACCTTCAAACATGGCTGTTTATGCATCCAGGGCTATCAGGTGGGAAAAGAAAGATCTGCTTAACAATTAAGTAAATTTAACCTCTACTATTTTTGGTTCATGTAAAAGCAACTGTTGACATTTTGGGTAAAAGACAAAGTACTCTCATTACCTAGCCTTCATAGGTACTCTCAACCAGCCTATTAGTCACAAAACAAGTCATGAGCCATGAAACATGCTCAAGTTCCTTGACCTCATTACATATGAGATGCCTTGAAATTTTAAATGCTTGGAAAAAGCTAGTTTTGAGTTGTGATGAACTAATTAAATCTTGATGCGGCAAATAGAAATAATCAGGTAAGTTGCAAACCTACAGCAATAGATTCAATTTGAGAAAGATCTAAATAGCATGGGCATGAAAGTTCAGTGGCATGAGAACAGTGATTTCATTAATCAGGTTTCCTCACCACAGTTCAGGGTCATTATTTTAAAAAGGGACTACTTGCTTCTGTCCTCCAGAAGTCATGCCTGATTATAAAACCCCCAGCTAAATTCTAGCTGCAGTGAAGTTAATGTGAATTTTGCTAAAGGCTTCAGCAGAAGCAGGATTTTGTCCTGTTTTCCCTGGCAAAAAAAAAAAAAAAAAACAACACAATGTGGAGACTCTGCTGGGTCCAGGTCTTTCTGGCCAAGTGATTCCTTGTAAATCCTGAATGTGCTCCCAGATAGACTCTGCAGCCTCTGCTGCCATGCTGCAAGTGATCTCACACAGCCCTGGAGCTGGTAGAGCTCTGTCAAGCCCTCCCAAAGAAGTAAGAGAAGAAAAACAACTCTAAGGAAAGTTATATGATATCTACATATTATCATTAAATCAGAAATATCTCCCTTCTTAATTAAATAGAATCCATACCTTTCCCTTTTAAGAATACTTTCTTAATACTCCACCCAGATGCAAGACTGAGAGTAAGTTCAATTAAGGGCTTCTGGTTTAATACTACTTGATTTTTGATGTGCATTGACTTGCAGTTTCCTTGTTATGACTTCACAAATCTAATAATGCAAGGCTCCCTGTGCTGCCTCGCTAAGTATCTTCATTTTGGATCCAAACACACACTTTTCAGAAGTATTTTCCACTTGCTTGATTGTTAAACATGTAAAGGGAGCTCTTCAAAGATCAAGAGCATCAACTTTTCCCAGGAGCAGCATTTCATTTTTTTATATGCCAATATAATGTCTTTCATACAATCCAAATTGCAATGCCCTCTAAGACCTCAAAACCAAATTAATGAGTAAGCTGAAGATTAACCTTCAAAAGCAATTATTACTATTAAAAGCATTGATAAAACAAAAAGAAGAGGCATAAAATGAACACAGAAAGTGGATATAGTCATTTCAGAGTGACAGAAAGTGGACCAAGATAATGTTGGTAAAAATTACACTCACTGAGATGCATAAGAAAGAGATAAAAATGCTTTGTCACCACTCATTTTTTTCCCCATATGTTTTCCTGGTACAGCACATTTCTGAGATCATGTCACTGGCTTTACTTCACAGAGATAAATTGGGAAAATAAAGTCTTTACTGTGCTTTCCTCTCTCTAAATAAATTTGATTCAAGGTACTTTGCCATCAGGTTCCTGTTGCTTCTATTTGTAATTCATGTGATTGCTAATGAAAACACATTAAGAAAGAAGCCCTTGCCTGTCAGTGGACAAAGGAGGATGTAAAAGCCTTCATTGTTCCTTCTCTGAAGAAAAACAATTTGCCACAGCCAGACCCCCGTCCCAGCAGTGCCAAGCACCTGGTAATTTATTACCTCTGGATGTCTGATTCCAAGAGAAGGAAACTGAAATGTCATACCTTCATTCATAACACCGTCTCATGGAATTATTTTTTCCGGATTCCTGGGAAGTTGAAATATTTGAGAAGAATATCAGGAACTGTTGTTTTAGCCTGTTTGGTGAGTAGATAATTGCCTTCCAACTCTATTCTTTCAGGAAATGATGTGAGTGTTGCATTGTTCCTAGACGGGAGCAGCAATGTTTTTTAACAAGACACACACATACATATTTTTAAAAGAAACAAAACACAATAAAAACATGCAGTCTAAACCACTGTACTGAACCAGACTTTTTGAATCTGGCAGAGATAAGGGGTTGGCCCAGACAACATGTCCACATTTCACATAACTCAGAGCATTCTTTAGAAGGGATGTAAGCAACACTTTTTGTTGAAGTACAAAAAAAGAGAAATTTCAAACAAAACCTTTTATGATGTGAGAGTAAAAAGCTCATTATGTTAAGTGATATCAAGCATGACCAGAAAAGACCCCAGGGAGAAATTACACTTTCTTTATTGGATTCTGAGAGACAAACCAGCCTGGGAACTTGAAAGCAGAAGGAAGGTGCACGTGGAAATCACATCATATATGAGGAATAATTCCTTACCGTGTGAAAATTATTTGGAAATAGTTTTCAGCTGAAGTTTCTCTTTATGGCAGCCTTCTCAAAGGGAGCATACTGAGGCAATGACCTACAGTAGCACTGATACAATGGCTGCTGGATAACCTCCTCACAGAAGTATGTGGTCTTGTTCCAGCTACGTGTCAACAGGCAAAATATAATGAGGACTGAAACTTGTAAGAACAGGAGCTCAGTTTGAGCCTCTTTCTTTATTTTGACTAAAGATAATGTAGAAAATTTAAAACAGTTTTTGAATTTCAATTTAATTTTTAATTAAAGTAAAACTGGGCCTGGAAAGGGTACACCATTTATTCTAAGGGATAAGGGACAATATGCAGAAACTCTGCTATGGCTTTCCATGCTCCAGATTGACCACCTCACCTATCTCAAGGACTTGCATCCTCTAAAAACAAAATGAAGATTTTTGCCTTTAGTGACCATGTGCTGATGGTGACCACCTCAGTGGCAAACTGTAAAACTGATTTAGTGGGCTACATTGTCCATTTTCTCCCTACTTCAACATCTGGCTAAGAAACAAAAATCAATAACTAGACAGCTTTATTACACAATATTCTATCTGTTTCAGATGTTTTAAAGGAAATTGCATTTGCTGTACCATCTGCAAGTAACAGCTGCAAGAAAGTTTCGAAACACAATGAATCCTGGTCACCTCAAATTTATTTTTTTTTTTAGTACATGTGTATATATTTTGAGATTCATTGTTTTGGTTTTTGAGTCTTTTACAACCAGAAATGGTAGCCAGTGATCAGGCCCACTTGTCCTGGATACAAGGGTACACAGTTGTTAAACAAAATGGGAGAAAAGTGCTGTCCTACACTAGGTGTCTGTGCAGTATTTGTATTCTGTACAAGGTGCCCCAGACAACAAATTCAGCACACTGGCTGATAAAATGAGCATCTCTAAACTTGCTCAAGACACAAATATCACAGTCCTATTAGCTTCAAGTGCTTCTTGATTCCAGAAAATTTTTCCACTCTGGCGATGTATTGCAGGCTGCCTGCTCTAAAAAAAGTTTTGAATCCTTTGAGAGCTTGATAGATAACAACTCCTTAGGATTACAAAAGCGAATTTGTTGTTTGAAACCAAGCTGCTACCTAGGCATACTACTGAAATTCTACTTTACAATTTTGAGCATTCATTGTTTAGTAAACAAATGATGGTCAATTTCATTTCAAATCAGTACACTGGAAGGATGCAAAGTATTTCCTATTTATGTAATTCAGCTTAGAAGGTTTCTAGTTGACATAGTAAATATTGGAACATATTTAGAGCCATCTGGAGAGGGGATTTTCAGGAACCGGAATTTATTTAATGAGGCTAAAAACATCTGGAAAGGACAAACTTGTGTCCACTCATAAAGGACTTCCTATGACCTCAAGCAATCCTGAACTAAATTTCCCAGGGCTAAAGCTGCTGAAAAGTGCTGTGCATATTCTAGAACACACTGTAGCAAGAGGCATTTTTGCATATCCTAGTTTGGGAAAGCACTGACTAGGGACCACCCCACAAGCCTTCCAAATCAAGATGGTAAATTTATTTTACAATTAATTCAAAGACAAGTAAACATGCTTGTCCAGTTACTGAACATCTACTGCAGCAAGAATAAAGGTGAGTTTTTCGGGTTTTTTTCCAGATTAAAGAATACTGGGACCACATGTCATGAAATGCTGGATAAATTTCTAGAATACGTCCACCTCAAAACCTTAGTAATGAGTAAAAGCCATAAATAGTGCTTTGATTCCCATTAAATTCCATTATATCACATTAAATGCAATGTTTGATAAAAAAGAAAAATAATAATAAAAAAATATACACAATTGCAGGTCTCCTTGTATCCACCCAGTAAGTCAATAGTGGGGAAGACTGAGGAAATGCAAGATTTTATTTTAAATTACAGTTTTACCATACAGTATTGTCCACCATGCAGTACAGTTGTCTCAAAAGTTCATCTTGAAAGGGTTTTCTTTTTCTTCACCATTATGAAATGATGTTCAATAAAAATCTGAATAATCTATGTTCTGATTTGGCCCAGACAAAGCATATAAGGTGACAAAATGAAACTTAGCTGGACAGTTCTTCATGATTTCTAGTTAGGAAGTCTGAGCCTGGAGTTTCAAAGCTACAGTTTTACACCCCAGCAGGACTTCTGCAAGATTTTCTTCTTTCTAATGCTCACCTTGAGTAAATTTGTTCCTACTTTGCTCATTGCTTATATATGAAACCACCGAGGCACTGCACACAAAACTGTATACTCTGCAGAACTGGAAGGTACATGGATATGGAGTAATGTATTTCTACAAGATTTCTTTCAACCCTTAGAAAACTCCTTTTGTTAATTGTTTCAAAGTAGACTCTGATGCTTTTGACTTCTGCCCTCTCTTTTAAACATCTACATTATTTGGATATTTTGAACAATCTTTGACTAAACTATTTATGAAAGTTGTGTTAATCAACCAATTCCATCTTCCTGCACATTCTGCTTTACCTTGACATACAGACCAGAAGACTGACCAGCAGCACTGGGCATATTGCATCTTTAATAGTTTGAGAAGTATTAATTGCTTCATTATAAGCAATTAAAATAACTGGCCTGTTTTAAAAATGTGTGGTACAGTAATTTGGTTCACAAATTTTATTTGCAGAAGATCCTATTTCCTTTTTATGGCACAACCTCCCTAATAAGCCTAAATTTTTGCACCAAATCTTCAGAAAACCTGATCTACTAAAACCAACAGTAGTGTAAGAATGCAGCTCTTGAAAGTTTTAATCTCCTTGAGTCTAATCTCCGATTATAATAAATTTTAATCAGAATGCAAAAGAACTGCAGACAACATTGCTCACATTAGCATTGGTAAAATAAACAACTTTAGGAGTGTCCTGTTCTAATGGGGCAAATGCCACTGGAAAGTAGTGTCACTTTACATTTAAAAGTATACAGCTTCATCCACAAAACATCTTTTACTTACACAAAACACTGTTACAACTGAAGAGCAGCATTTAAGTTTCATATCTCGTGCAAAACCAGGCTTTCTCCTGCTCCTTCTCTAGACTACACTGACACCTGCTGGGAAACTTGAGTCAACTTCAGAATCCACACCCTTGAGACATATTAAGCATTTTTCACTCAGCAGTGAACTGATTCAATTCGCTGGCTGATTACGCCACGTATTTGCTGTAAAGTTTGACTTCTGAAAAAAACTCCACAATTTTTAATGAAAGATCTAACAAGCCATAAATCATCAGAGATGTGATGTTCCAGTTTTAATGATCTACCTTTTCTTTAAAATGTATTACCTAGTGTCACCATAGAAAGAACAGAGGAAGAAAATACAAATCAGCACTCTCCCTCATTCCTACAAATAAAACAATGTGGTAGGCCTTAGATACAAAATATTCCACAAAGAACAGCACTTAGGTTCATTGTTAACATAAGGCAGTTAAAAAAACCCAAACCCTTCAATACCTCTTCAGTTCCTCAATTTGTTATTTCTCCTAAATACATCAGGGGCAGATTTCATACAGCAGTTCCAAGGAAGACACCAGCTTCTTGCTATGCGCTTGTTAGAACAGGACTAAGAAAATATTCCAGTGGTTACACAACACCCAATCCCACTTTCAGTTCCAAAGAACAGTTCAGCAAAATAAACAGCACTAATAGTTAAGCAAAAAGTTATACACATAGTGGGGTATGAAGATAGATTGCAAAACTCACCTTTCATACTAGAAGTTAACTTAATATTGAGGATCTTTTCCAACTCCTATTGGAAACAAATGCAAACTTCTATCAGGTTTAACAGGGATTAAATAAATCCTCAAGATTTTTAAAGCTATGAAATTCAGTCATGTAAAATTGCAAGTATAAGGTGAAATAGTTCCTTTGTGCACCAATGGCCTAAAACCAACTATTAAACTATTGATTTTTCTGTGAACCATTGTGTCCAGACAGACCATAATCCCACTTTGACAAAAAAATACTGAAGACAGGAATCTATCTCTATCAGTCAGACATATTGAGATAGTATTGGACACATCAGGTATTGGTCGAGAATTTTTTTAAGCATTTAGACAGAAAGATAGGTTTTCCTACAAATGCTGTCAAGTTGCTTCAAATATGATTAAGCATTTCCAAGTACCTATAGCACATTATGCAAAAAAAGGTGAAAGTTACTAAATGAAATTATTTCAGGAACAGATGTTTTTCATTTAGTCCCCACAATGAAAAACATTGACACCAAGAGGTAGACAGACTTTGAAGAAGAGTGCTTTCAAATTATCTCCAGCATAAAAGATTCTTCAGCATAAAACATTCTGAAAGAGGAACACATTTTCAGTGTTAGTACTTAAAAAGCTTTCAAAAAAATCAGGAGCATACATCCCACGTTTTGGAAATACCACTTTATTTTCCAGTGAATATCCAACTTACAACACTTGCATCATTGCTTATGAGCCTTCAAATTGATGAAATACTAAAACCCACAGCTCCAGTGCACAGTTAATTAGATATCTAAATCTTAATAAAAATAATCAGTGCAAAAATAAAAATTAATTCAGAATGCAGTTAAATGTGTTTTGTTACAAAGATAATTGGGCTTGGAGCACATATACATCAAATAATCTGGTAAGAGGATCCATTTCCAGCCTGTACTCCAAACAAAACTATTCCACACACAATTCTACAGACAGGCAAGAACTAATTTTTTCTTTTTAAATGAAAAGTCTGAGCTTAGTTACAACATTCATCATGGGTACACAAGCTGAGAAATATTACAGAAGTCACTCTCTATTCAGATAGTTGTTCACAAAGAAGCTTTCCTATTTTTCATGTGGGATCCTTTTGAGACATCTATGTTTTTTCCATTCAGAACAGAGAATTAACAACATTCCAGTGTGCCCCAGCATTGGCAAATCCTCTTTTCAGTCCAGATACACGATGATGATTGATGAAGCTGTTGGGCCTACGGTAGCAGGCAGAGCAGCTTGGCAGGAATTCAGTGTTATTGAAAGAAATCTCAAATACTTATTCCATCTCCTCTACTAACTTTAATCACACTATCAACATGCTGCCAGGAACGGAGCCTTGAAACCAAGCCATAAACCTACACAAGCAACCCTTGTTGGTATATTACTGCTGCAATACAGGTAACACGTAAATTCTGTTTATTTTTACCTGTTTCCATTCTACATTAGACACCAACTAAATTATGGAAAGATATTTCCTGCACTAACGGTTAGCTTGCAGTAAATTTCATTAAGGTACTATGTCTCATTTTCCTTAGTTAATGAACTGATTAAGTTAACTTCTTCAGTTACACTGCTGGTAACTGCAAGTTTGGGAAAAGGAAGGCAGTGCAGGAGTGTATTTCACATATGCTGTAAAAGTTAGTAAGAAAGCAGATCAGTACTACAGGCATTTAACCACTAATCTCCTCATTTGTTATTCTGATAAAGAAACAAAAATCTTACCTCAATTGCTTCATAAATTTCTGACAAGCTTATCCTAAGTAAACCAACAGCGTGCCAAATACTTAAGGTAAACCTGTACTAGCTACAAAGCTAATACAAAGACTGATATGCTTCTCAAGATCACTTTTTTAGCTTGTTTTGGCTTTGCTTAGAAGAGTAAAGCTTAAAAAGAGAGGCCCAAGACATTTACACGGAGAAAAAAAAAGGAATTGTTGACCAAGCTTACCTTACAATTTTTATGTTAACAAAAACCATTCAAATTGCAACTCTACATCATAATACTGAACATACAACCCAAAAGTTTGAATTACAATTGGATTTAAAATTCTGTTGAGATCTTTCCTGTTTTATCTTCAAAGTAAAATATTCCATAAGACAACTTCATTTTCTTGAAATCTACGAGCATAATACAGAGTTTTCCCAGTGAATTCTCAGCTAACTATGGCTGGAATCTATTAACCTAGTTTTTGGGAAAGGGTTGTGGCTGCACACCAGGATAGTTGATATTACATTAGTCTCTGTTTTCCCAAATGATATGATACTCTGCTGATGGGAGAGAACTCCAGTTTGCAACTCCCTGAGCTGATGTAGTCATACAGTTTTCAGTTCCACCTTCCAAGAAACAAATACTGGCATTCCACCTGCCCTGAACCAAAAAGCATAGATAGGCACTTAAGTTGAAAGTATGCTAACCTTTTCTTCCCGTACAAGCCAGTAGAGGAAATTTTTTTCTGTCAGCTTCAGCTTTCCAAAAGAACCTCAATTTAAGTCAGAAGCAACTCAGCATGGCACAAATCCAGCATTATTAAAAAAGGTCTTAAAAAGAAACGTATTTGGCCAGCTCCTTCTCCATCTCAGAATACTGCTCTTTGAGGCGCTCCATAGCTTTTCTGTGCTCTTCGTCCACCTCTGCGCGTTTGTTCTGCTGCTCTTTCATGAACTCCTCACAGTGGGCAATGCACTTCTCCTCACGAGCCATCACCTTGTCTGCCTGAAGCTGAAAGGAGGAAAATACAAAGTTTTAAACAATTTTTTCCATACTAAAACAGAGGGGTTAATGAGAGCTACATAATGTTAAAGTTTCTGGAAACTAGCAAGAAAACATATGGAAAGGGGAAATGAAAAAGAAAACACTTATTTTTGCATAGCCAATCCAAAACAAGTGGTGAAATGTCTGTAATGCTATTAATGTGATTGTACTAGTAATGATGCTATTTCTATAAAACACAACAACAGAGATATTAAATGTTTTGAAACTGGCAGCTAGTGTTTCTGCTTCAGCCAGCTAGTTCTCACTGTGATTAATGTCTTCCTTTATAAATAAGTTATTTTTCCCCTCATACTTTCCTACTGCTTGGCTTCTGCTAAGTCTAATTCCATTCACTATCTTATCTTGAAAAGAAAAATTAAAAATGTCTACATATCTAGAAAAAGAGATCATACACACACCCAATTCACATGACAAACAATGTAATTGCTTGTGAGCTGTATTGACAGTCTGCCCCCCTTATATTACAGGTGCAGAAGCCAAAATAAATCTAGGCAGTTGCTCTTCCATTTGCTCCATCTCCCAGCAAAAGAGAGGATCAATCCTTCTTTTTTTAGCCTCTCTTCTTTTCAGTGTATCAGCAATGATTGTTTCTTATGTGTGGAATTTTTGTCAACTAAAGGCACTGGGAATGCACTTATATAAACATTTTCTCTGCCGTTCTTCAAGATCACACAGCAAGGGCTAAATACACTACTTTTTTCAGTGCAGTCTTTGATACACTTTAACAACATTATGCCAAGATCCATTTTGTTTGCAACAGATACAGTAACATCTACTGACAAAATACACCAGTGCACACTAACAGTGTGACTGGTGTATTACTTTGTATGTAACTAGTTTTGAAACATTGGTGTTTCAAACCCTTTTTGACACAATTACATGTTACATACCCAAACCTGACACTACTTCTGCCAAAATCTCATCATTTTTTCCAAACACATCCTTTCAGAAAAGTAAGAAAAAGGTATTTCTCCTCAAGGGGCTGCACTACAATGACAAATTTAATCTATATTTAAAAAAAAGTTACCTACATGTTACTACACCCTTTTGGAAAGTTGCAAGCCAAAAAGTCTTACTCTACAAACTTTAAGAAATGCTATGAATCATGGATACCTATAACTACTCTTTCACTACATATTTAAAAAAAAAAAAAAAAAAAGAAAAAAAGTGGAAACATACAGCTAATATTTTTTAGAAGGACAGTCACCATTCTTACTAAGTGATTGTTCATGTTCTAAGTTATAAATTTCTTATTGAAGTTTTACTTCAAACAAACAGTGGCAGAACTGTAAGAATTTCCTACTTTTCTCTGACCATCTACTCTAGTGTTAGACACAAGCAAACTCTGTCAGTGCTCAGGCGTGTGCTGTTTGCCCAGTACCAGTATTCAATTGCAACTGGACTGCCCATCTTCATCAGTTGCAAAAAAAGGAAAGAAAAACATGACTATCAGCTTACATCCATCAATGCAGAGCCTGTTTTGCTTGATGGCCATGGAAACGTCTTCGGTTTTTCCTGAACTAAATTATTATCAATGGCATTTTGCAAGTAAAGAGATAACACAGGAACACAATAAAGAAGTAGTAATGGGAACACATGAAACTAATTTTTTGTATAATTTTCCAGGTTTTAGATTCAGAGCACATGTATTTCAAATAAGCAAAGTGTAGCCAACTGAAAAGGTTCCAATGATTCGCATGTTCCTATAATATAGCCCTTCATTAAATAACCCATCCACAAGTGAAAAAAACGCTTCCTTTTCAACAAGCAATATATATAATATGGTCAATGTTCTCAGCTAACTAGGAAAGATTTACATTTCCATTCTGGTAGGTTAGTATATGTTTTTTGTTCCACAGAAAATAAGCTTTTTTATATTTAAGCTTTCCCTGTATATGACAAATGTTATAGTCTGAGCTAGGAGGGAAAATAAAGCAAAGGAAATAAAAAAATAGTTTCCATATACCAGGAGATTGTAGAAAGAGTTAGCTAGATCCATTAACTTTGCAGTGTGCATTTTATAAGTGCAGAAGTCACCCCAAAGGAAGTTTTACTGCAAGTATATAAGGTATAGAAAAATATGTTTCTAAGTTTTGCTATACTGAAGGCAGACAAACTTGCTGTGAAGCACAAGACTCTTAGATCACAAAATAAAAATCTATCCATCCATCATTTACCTTTCTTGCTTCATACTCTCGCTCTTGGAGTCTATGCATCATAGCATTGGCAGCTTGCACTGAAACAACAAATTGCAGTAGATCAGGCTGCTGCTGTAAATCAAAGAAACTTGCCTTAAAGGGATTTAGAAGATTCAAGGCTGTTGCATGGTGAAGATGATATTCCACTGTGTCATTTAACTCTGCCCAAGAGTCACCTGTACTTGCAGAAAATGCTTTACACTTACAACTTTTACACTTAGAAAAGTAAGTAGGCTTATTGCAGAGTTCAACCTCTGTATGTTCTAGAAGCCAAAAGCAGGAAGGCAGTGAGGTCCTCTTGTGCCCACACTCTTAGTGCTGCTGATGAGCTGGAGTGCACCACTCAGCACCTCAGAAGACATCAAAAACCACTCTCAAGTCAGTAAGTAGAAACAGGTGACCAAACTCTGTTTTAATCAGTTGGGGTTTTTTTCCCTTATTTTTTCCCCATCAGCCGTATATAGATTCCACATGTATAACATCTTTATGCTGAAGTCCATCTCTTCTCTCCGAGACTAAGCCTGGGAAAACTTGTCAATGGAAACAGGAACTGTATTCCTATGCACTTTCCCTCCCACCTAACTTATTTTAACACCTAATTTAAACTCAGAATTAAATGCACTAATTTCCCAAGCAGCAACTGGATGCAGTCCTGCACAAATGGCTCAAGCTACTGCTGCTTGAGCAGGAAGGTTGGACATGACCTCCAGAGGTCCCTTCCTACCCCAACCATTCTGGGATTCTGTTACTGAAGATGTACTGCACAGCTAGCCATTAGAAAGTCAGGGAGCAGCATCGAAGGTACACCCCACTTGGATGGTATTAAGATGCCTTATTTGCATGACTAAATTTTAAATTTAATTTAATGTTTTACTGCAATCCTTTTGGTGTGTAAAGCACCATCTACCATTTGCTATTCTGCATATGCCAGATGCCATATAAATAAGTTATAGGAAATTAAATGTTTATACAACATGTCACACAGAAATTGTAACAAAACCCACAGTGGCATGTTTCAACTGCATAAATTTGGCAGGTAAAGATGTGTACCCACACTCTCTTAGAATCCCTTTTGAAGAAGCCATCCTGCTAAAAGAGTAAGAAAAAAAAGAACACTTAAAAATTAGCAAAAATTTCAAACATTCTTTTAAAATCTGAGCAGTAAAGAAATATATATTAATAAGGATGAAACTAAGATTAGCATGCAATTTGTGACTTCCCAATTTGTGACATAATAATAATTGTAATTATAATAATAATTATAATAATAATTTCATAGCTATAGAGAAGGAAGTTTTGTTTTAGGTGATGTGAAACAGTATTATGCAGTCCTGTGGGAAAATTAGGAAACTCGACAGTCACACCACAGCATGTTTGCAATAAACCAGGAAACTGAAATTTTGTCCATGGCTTTAGTCAACATGGAGTGCTATTTCAAAGTGAATAGGAAAACAATGAGCTGAAACAGCTTCTACTTAAATCAACAAAAAAATTTCACGCAACCTTAGCAAGAGCTGATCAGCTATTATCAAAAAATGTCCCTGTTGTTTCCCTTTTAAAGTTGCACAGAACTGAGAACAAAGCACATAAAGAATACAAAATCACCCAAGTGCGATAATTTTTTAACAAATCATGTTTTGAATCCAAATTATTTAAGTTACTCAAAATGATGCATCAAAAGCAAAAAGAAGCAACCTGCTTACATCTCTTGAAGGTTTCACTCAAATTGTCTTGCATTGCCTGCTCACACTTTGGAAGAACACGTTCATTTGTTTCAAAGATTGTATTTTTTAGGTTTTCAAGTACTCGAAGTTCTCGGAGGCCACGTTTTTCCTGCCACAAAAATGAAAGAAAGTGAGTGCTCAGCAAGGAATTCCACATCACAAATTAAAGAAAGTTTCCCAGTTGATAAACTGATAGTTTTGTCTCAAAGACTAGTCCCATTGTCTACTGAAGTGTTACTCTACTTATTTAACAACACAGAAAAAATTGCCAAAAAAAAGAGAGCAATGTTCCACTCTTCACATTAAAATACAAAAATCCTCTGAATGACACCTCTGCCCCTTGTGAAAAATGACAAAATTAACTATTTACATACTGTGAGGAAAAATGTCCTGTTCTGTATAGATAATTTACAGCATCTCTAAAACAACAGAGGGCAACAGAGCTTGAATTGGATTTCATTGGATTTCATTTCTATAGCTCAGTTGGTAACTGAGAAATAACATAGCTTGCTTGATGTCTGACCTTCACCCTCAGTATGGCAGGAGGTGAAAACAAGTAAAATTGTTTTAACTGAAGTAAAGCAATGAAGTTGACTAAAAAATAATATAACACAGCTGACAAAAGAGGCAGCACTTCTAGATCACTACCAATCATGATTAATTACAAGTACAGGAATCACTGGTTTTATTGAGTAAATAAAAAAAAAAATCTATTTTTCTGAAGCCACAGCACTATTCATACTCTGAATTTCATCAGCATTTTACTTTCAATAAAAACTCTACATAAACAAAAAATACTCTATCACATGAAGGGGGACAATAATTTTAAGACTTCAGAAACAGAGGTCACAGACAAGTAAAACTCCTTAATTAAACAGGTTCCAGATTTCCTGAGTGCAAATCTCCATTCCTTGCACACTAGGTGCTAATAATTGAAAAAATAAGCACATGTTTAAACCGAAGAGTATCTCATATCTCAAAAGCTAGAAACAATTGGAATTTTAGGGTGCCGGTGATCCAAAGCCCACTTTAAAGAAATTCTAAATTGCAGAAATTTAAACAATCCTCTACTTTACTATTTTCCTCCCATAAAAGTATAAACCAGTAACTAAATTTCAATAAAAGATTTAAGAATATATTAAATTTGTCTAAGAAACAGATCAAGACTTCAGGAAAAATGAGACAAATATATGAATTATCAACGTAAAGATGTAAGTCCTAATTTTGTTCATGAGTTTAATATATTCCTTCCTGTGGAATGACATTTAAAATGATTTACTGTATCCTATGGCTTAATTAGGGGAAGCAGAGAAAAGAAATTATTTCTTGTGACTCTCAAGTCCATAGGATACAGATCTGATGAGATTTTATTTCATATCTGTATTTTGCTAAACCAGCAGAGACAAAAATAAACCTGCTTGAAATATAAGCTACAATCTAGGTTGGGGGGGTGGTGAGGAAAGACATTTTAATGTCATTCAAATCAGGTCTGCATACTGGAATTTTGAGATGTTACTGCATTTTCAGTTACATTTTTAAAATTCCACATTCTGTAAGAAAGAATATCTATACAGAAACAGCCTTTTGCTGGCATAGGACTCAAATTTTCTAAACTTTTGCTGCCATCTTGTGGAAACCAAATTAGACTTTCGAGGCAAAGCTGTATATAAACACTCCTACACATTCAGTACTTTAGCCTTGTTTGCAGGCAATCAAATAACATTCAATTTTCAATGATTTTATTACTTTGCACAAAGTGTTCCTTATTTTCTTCCAGTAGTATCATTTTCTCTTGTGTGATGAAAATTAAAGAAAATAAAAAAGGAACTGTGCTAGGTAAATCCAGCTGAGGCTTAAAGTACTTTCTCAGGAAGATGTAAACCTACACTGGCCAACAATACCTTCCTTGAACCAACAGGACTTCTCTAAGATGTTAGGATTACATTATTCTCCTACATCAATATTCTTGCCAATCTTCTGCAGTAAAAAAAAAAAAAAAAAAAAAAAAAAAAAAAAAACAACCCACATGTTCTTTTCAAAAGTTTTTTTTTTTTAAAGACCTAAATTACTGCCTTGTTTGCCAAAGATGCAGATGTATACTACAGGTGTGTTATTGTGGGAAAAAAACCCATGTCAAGCCCTTTTGAAGAAAGTTATGAACCTACTATAATATGTAAAAAGATGCTAAAGCTGCTCAAAGTTTCCAGTAAGATACAAATACTTACTTCAAATTCTTTAACAAAGTAACGTATTTCTCCCTGAATAACTGGTCGGTGATCCAGCAGCCTTGAATAGATTTCCCCAACATCTAGAAGATTAATGAAAGCCAGAATTTAAGCTTTTCTCTCACTCTCACACCAGGCTACACAACACAGGCAGTGCACTATAGCTCAGTGTAAGGAAGAACTATTGCTCACCAAGTACATGCAAAACCAAAAGAACACCAGAACAGAATTTGTAGGGTAACCTATCTATCCAGCAAACCACCAGCTTAGACAAAACACAACAAACCAGTATTCCAGATGCCAAAAACACCTTTCTGTAAAGGTGAACACTCTCCTCTGTGGCTCAGCACCCTTCGTCTCAATCCTCTTTCTCCTCAGTATAGCTTCCATACCTAATTGTTAGCGCTGGTAAAAGACCAGAACTAAATGCTGCAGCTTAACAGAGATCCACAGAGTAAGTGTGGGAGTCTTCTGCAGCAAGAGACAGGAGGAATCCCCACTGCAAGGGAAAACTGTCAGCATTTTCTTGTATTCTAGGCCCAGACTTGAAATTTAGTCTTGGAGAAGAGCATTTACTATTTAAGAGTATGTGGAGAAATAGGCTCGCCTGCCACAAAGAAAAAGCCTGCTAAATTGAAAAGCACCGTGAGAGCATAGCAAATACTGTTTCAAGAAATACAAAATGCAGTGCCAAGAAAAGACTTTAAGGTGGCACTGCCATCTAAAGGATGGATGCGCTCTCCTGCCCCACCTGATGGACCTGCCCTGTGGTTCTATTGTGTCCACCCGTGTTTGTTCAACACCCTGAACCCCACCACGTCCAAAACAATTGCAGAATGATTATTTAGAAATTCGGGAAAGTCATGATCACAGTAAACAAAGCATGAGATAAATCACTTCCCAGTCCAAACGTTTTTGTGTACGGATTAACTAGGACAAAACTTGGGCGAACAAGACCAAAAGAGCGAGCTTCCCAGGAAACTCCATGCCCGTGGCAAGGGCCTCGGTGGCCGACTCTGCACCCCGAAAAAAAGCCACAGAGACACCGTGGTTTGCAGTTCTGGGAGGTGAAAGTCAGCTAAGCCTCCCAGGTGTCCAGCTTTAAATCTCAGCACACGCCGCCCAACCCGGGAGGGCCGGAGGGCGCCGGAATCCCGGAGAGCCGGAGCGGTCCTGGGGGAGTCCCGGGACACTCCGGCCACTCCCGGGCCGTCTCTCCGCCGCTGCCGCGGGGTTACACAGCGGGCTCGGCACCTCCGGGCCCCGCACCGCTCCCTCCTTACCCTTTATGATGGGCTGGATCGGGGACCCGGCGGCCGGAGAGTCCCGTCTCCTGTCGGCGGGCGGCGGGGCCGCGGAGCCGCCGCGGCCCGGGGACGCGGGGCCGGCCCCGCTCATGGCGCTCGGCGGGCCCCGAGCAGCGCAGCCCGGGCCGCCGCGGCCCTGCCCGGCCTCGCTCCCTGCCTGCCTCCCGCAGAGCTTCCGCCGGGCCCGGTGCCGCGCCGTGAGGTCATCGCGGCGCGCCGGCCGCGGAACCGCCCCCACGGAGCCCCGGGCACACAGACCTGTGCAGGGTGTGGGGCTGCGCCTGGGGGGGAGAGCGCCACGGGTGCGGAGACGGGCGGCGGGGCGGGAGGGCATTGCTGTGAGGAGCGGCGTGAGGGAGCTGCGGGGTTACCCTGAGGCAGAGGAGGCTCAGGAGAGACCTGTCTGCTCTCTGCAGGTCCCTAAAAGGAGGGTGTAGCCAGCTGGCGGTCAGCCTCTTCTCCCAGGTAACCAGCGACCGGACGGAGGACATGGCCTCAAGGTGCGTCAGGGGATGTTCGGGTTGGACATCAGGAGGAATTTCTCCGCAGAAAGGGTGACTGGACACTGCAATGGGCTGACCAGGGACATGGTGGAGTCAGCACTCCTGCGGGTATTTAAGGAAAGACTGGACGTGACTCTTGGTCTAATCGATATGGTAGTGTTTAGTCATAGGAAGGATTCGATTGTCTCAGAGGGTTTTTAAAATCCAATTGATTCTCTGATTCATAAATTATAGTAAGAGACATAGATTAAGCAACCCAGTTTGCTTCTAGGTGCAGCAAACATGAATAGAAACTGCTGGACACGCAGGCTACAAAAAAACCCAAACAAAAACAAAAAAAAAAGTGTGTCTTTTTACAACTATTAAAAAAGCAAAAATGACATAAAATCCCTGTACATTTCTTTTAAAACCACTTCAGAGTACAAGAGAGGCTCTCAGTATGAGAAAGACATGGAGCTCCTGGAGCAGGTCCAGTGTGGAGCTACAAAACTGATTAGGGACTGGAGCATTTCTTGCAATGAAAGGCTGAGGGAACTGGGCTTGTTCAGCCCTGAGAAGAAACAACTGAGAGGGAACCTTATCAATGTCTGTCAGTATCTGAAGGGAGGGTAACAAGAGGATGGAAGCCAGGCTCTTCTTGGTGGTCCAAAGCAACAGAACAAGAGGCAGCGGGCAGAAACTGATGCACAGGAAATCCCACCTGATCAGGAGGAAGTTCTTTACTGTGCAGGTGACTGAGCACGGGAACAGATTGCCCAGAGAGATTGTGGAGTCCCCCTCCCTGGAGACACTTAAGTACCTTCTGGATGCAGTCCTGTGCCAAGTGCTCTGGGATGACTGCTTGAGCAGGGAGGTTGGACCAGATGAGCCAATGTGGTCCCTTCCAACCTGACGCAACCGGTGATTCTATGAGAGCATTCAGATATTTTCAATATGCTTCCCCTCCCTCCTGGCCACTTATAAATTACAATATATTAACTTCTGTTTGTGACTTTTTTCTTCCTGCTACTCAGTAATTTCTAGAACAGGTTGATTCTATTTAGGCCATTGCATCTAAATTCTTTTCTTCTTTTACACTTTTTTTTTTTTTTTAATCTGCAATACATACCACACTTCTCAGTGTCATTGTATAGTCAATGAAGAATAAACTGGACCACAAATTCTGCTATAGCTGCTGCAGCCTTCAGTGTCCTGAAGGCTTCCTTCCTACCTGGAATACCAGAAAGGTGCTAGTTTAGCTGGAACAATTACTAGTTTATTAGTAGATAACATGAGTAGTATGTATTCTTTGTTAGAAATTTGTTCTGCCCATGTTCTACCCTGCATAGCTTTTATAAGTAGAGGGAATTGTGTGGGTCAGGGAAAAAAAGGGACTTTTTAAAGCTATAAGAACTGACACCAAAAATATTATTCTATTATTAAATCCTGTGCCACATCATAAAAGGTTGGAAACTGCTCACAGAAATTACTGTATGGGTTTTGGGGTTTTTTTGACAATATCTATAATGTTCTAAATTCAGGCTCAAAAATGAGTTAATTTGTTTTGTTGAAACAATCTTCCCCCAAATCAGGCAAAATATAGCTGGAACCTGTCTAAATAATAAAATGAATCTTACATTGGGAAGTGTTCAATACTTCAACTAACATTATTATTAAATTTAGCATAAATATATAATGTAGTTTTTCACTCCTTCACTGTTATGTAGTCTGTAATTATTACATTAATTAGGCAATTAGTAGATATAAGAATTATTTTAAAAATAGTTTCCTCCTACATTTTTTTCCTGAAAGTGACTACCTATTGCAACCTGTAAATTAGTATTTATAGTTTTCCACTTGAATCCAAAACATGTAAGCATTTGACAATCACCAGTAAATTACAGTCATGCATATATATTCATAATATCTGCAGGATATTCCAGCTGCTCAATTGTCACTACTAATTTGGGCTAGAATTGTTCAAATGTTAATTTTACCCTGTCCAGCTTAGCTGCCCTCTTTTCATAGCCTCTCAGACAAATTATTTGCCCCTCTAAGCCCTATGCTCCAGCTTTTTATTTGTTAAGATGGAAATCCTGTAGGATTGAGGGGCTTTGTAACTACTGCATTTCTAGGAAAGAGTTTTTACATCATGACTAATGTCAGGTTCAGAATTATGGATCTGCAACAAAGGCAAATCCTGTGACAGATAGTTGCATTGGTTTCTAGGACTACTGTTCTGAAACCATTCCTCCTTTGTTTGAATAATGTTTTTTTTGTTTGTTTGGGTTTTTTTTTTTTGTTTGTTTTTTTTTTTAAGAATATGCTATATGTTGTATTTATGCCTGGTTTTGTTTTTTTGTTTCCCTGCTTACTCTCATTGCCCAGTCAAGCTTATTTTCAAAACATATTTTAAAGAAATTAAGGAGGACTTTAAGAGGTGATGGCTATAAAAAGACAATACTTGTGGAGCCCCTAACCTGTCAGTTTGTAGAAAGTAGTCATCAAGTCACAAAAATATGGAAATAGCTATGGCTTGGAGCATGAAAATCAACATATGTAGTCATCATGTATTTTTTGGAAGATAGGCTAAACAACCTCTGTCATTTTTGCCGTGCAATGGAACCCGCTTTCTCTTTTAGGGATCACCCTGCCACTTCCCATTAGCATTAGCAGCACTCTGAATTGCAAAATCTTCAGATGAACGTGCCGAGTCCTGTCATTTCCCCCACAGGCTGTCTGGCGATGATAATCCTCTAAAGGATTATTTCATCCAAGTGGCGATGTCCGAGTCAAATGCCGGCAACAGGCAGGGAAACCCAAACCTGTTGAGGCAGACATCTGCCCAGATGGGAGGAATCGGAGCGACGGCCCTTAAGAGGGCGAGGCGGGGGACATACTTTGTGCCAGCAGAATAAGTCCATGGGCTGCACCCGTGATGGGAGAGCAAGACCACGGTCGTGATGGCTGGAAGTTTGCGGGCTGCGATGCCAATGCTGGCCTGAGCAGGCCCGGGGCTGCGCTCTTTGGAGGGGTGCCTTGTCACATTAGCCGGGCGGCCACTGGGTTTGATGCTCAACCTGGACAGACAGGCCTGCCAGGCAGAAACTGCTCAGGCAGATGATGCTGGGGAGGACAAAAATTATCCACCGCAAGACTGAGAAGACAGATGACACCCAGCAGGAACAGCAAGCCAAATCTGCAGAATCCACAATGCAGCTGGCTAGCCCGGGGCTACCTGCCTTTTTGAAGAGGAATAGACATCACCTACGAGCTGTCAAATTAGATCACCAGCCTGAAAATGCTGAGAGAGATTTAGTTCTTCCAACAGAGAAGGGAAAGTTTAATGGATGAAAATTTTCCTAAAGGGGCCAAGGTAGTGTGGGAGGGGAAAGGGGAATCCTTCAAATACAGCAACAATGAAAAATTAAATCGCCTCCTGCCTGCAGTGAGAGATGGGATGCGCGGTGTTCTGTGGCAACCATGCTGGCTGTAGTCACTACCAGCATGGCAAATAAAGGCCACGCCTGCAGGAACATGCACAGAGCAGCAACAAGTAATGCTTGCTACAAAATCGATGCCCCTTTCCAAAATTGTGATATCTGTGTCACCCTGGAGCTGGGCTCTGAGATAGGATACATCTCATGTTCAAGACATGCAGAGGTGGGGTACAAAGGCCCTTTCTGAATCTGAACACTCAGCAAAGCAAGAGGTGCATTATGGCATTTCCCCTTTAATTTCCTCTGCAATAAAATTCCAGCACAAAGAAAATGTGTGCAATCCAAGTCAATTTTGATAAATAAATAGAAAAAAAAATTAGGATTACCAAGTGAGTAAGCATGTGCTCAGGTGTATGGTGAATATGAAACCTGGCATTTCCATCAGGGAAAGCAGCAGCATGATCCAATTATAGATGCAAAGAAGAAATACTGCTCTTGGGGGGGAAATATTAAATGTAGCAATCCATTAAGCAGCTGCATCATTGCAATTACACTTTGAAGTTAAAGACTGTGAAACACACAATCTTTAAAGATTAAAAGAGGTGATAAGATTAAAAACCAAAAGGGGGAAATAAAATAGGCCTACAGATCCCTCTTTCTAGTAGAAAAAAAATTCATACGAGGTTCTATTACATACATTATTGTATGTATATTACATACAATTGTAAAATCAATTTATGTCCATACCAAGAAAATCTACTTGAAAAATCTATTCTCAGCTTCTGCATTCAACATAGTAGACAAACCATAAACCACCTGCAGGTATGAAAACAGAAGATGCTAGCAGATCAGAAAGAATATGAACCATTCTAAATAGAAGAGCTTACACTGGATTTCTTAATAATGATTTTATAGTTCTATTTATTTCTTTATTTTCATCTCTCTCAGCTAATTGTTTTTTAAGTACTTTGTCCTCTTTCAAATCAACAGCTGATTTTTGATCATCTATGGATTTTTTAACCAAGCTAAAAATAAAGATACCAAGTTCCACTGTTCTTCTATCTATAATGCTACTTGGTCTATTTCACAGACAAAACCACTTCTAAGTCACATTTTCGTGTAAAATAGTTAATATAAATGAATGTCTTATTTGAATTGCAAAGAACATCTACGTTAAACTTTACTTAAAGTCTCAGCTTCCTGCAAATAACCCAGGATCCACACCCACACTGAAAGGTCCAGAATAACCTTCCATCAGCTATAATTGAAATTAATGGGTGTATATGTGTGTGAGAGAGAAACAAAGATAAGTTGTAGAATTATTTTATTTTTGATTTTTTATCAAATATTCCAAAGCTCTAAGACCTATTGGAAAGTCTAAGGTGCACCTCACAAAAAATAAGTTCCCCATTTCTAGGTCTATGTGCTTCCAAAGATTCAGCCAGTAGCATGAAATTCCTGAGAGGTGGTCCACTTCAGTTTACAAATATTTTGAAGAGGATTGGTAGGCCACAGAGAAGGAATACAAGATGAAAAAGATTAAAAATGTCAGAATATAATTTCTTACAGGCAAACAGCTAAGGTGTTTGCTAGGAGGCTTCATTGGCTAAACTTACACTTTCTACACAAACAATCTTGGGAATTCAATAGGTGCAAACCTATCAACAGCAAGTACTTACTGGGGTTGGGTGAAGAAGGGTAACAAAACTTGCTGGAGTGGACTGTTTCAAGTGTGAACTAGAAGTGATGCCTTTTAACTAATTTTCTGTGTGAAATAGTAGGATGCCAACCTGGAAGATAAATCACTGATGACCATGAACACAACAAAACGTGTTACACATTTAAGCTATCAAAAATAATTTCTTTAGTTTTGCTGTTGGAAAGCCTTCACTTTGGTTCCATCTGAATGGTCAGATTTTCCTTAGTCCCCAGGTCTAAACTGGAACTATTTTTTTTTTTTTTTTGTTCAGTGCAATCTTTCCAATTTTATCATTCCTGCTCACTCTTTCCTAATCCCATATTAAACCTGGATTTTTCTATAAATCACTGTTGCCCAGTTACAAGTCTCAGAGCAAGAAATACCCCTAGAGACTTCAGAAGTCAAACTGAACTCTCACTTAAATGTGAAGTTACACACACAAGGACAACTAAAAATCATCACATTTCTAACATACCTTATGCAACACTTGAACACCTGGTTCAACCTGGTTGGTCTACAAGCATCTTGGCATCAAGGGGAAAAAGTGCTAAGTGTAGGATTTCACTGAACACTTAAAATTACCATATTTATTTCACTGTTGAATTCTTCTGTTGCTGAAAGGTTGTCATGCAGCACTATCTCACCATATGGCAATACACTCAAGTCCCAGGGGCACATACTTATAAGACCATAACATGTCAGGCCCCTTGAATAAATTAGAACAATTATGCAAAATAATAATACTGCAATGATGAGATACATTAACAAATGAAAGTGTTGCTGTTCATGAAATGCTATGAAAATAAATTCCACACATCACTGTGGTCATCATCATCATCAAAATGCAAAGCAATGAAAGTAAAACATTACAGTGCCCTTCAGCAACTGGAGTTTTAAGAATGGAGAAAGGGGTTGCAAGGGAGCAAAATCTCTTTTACTAATGTTTACTGAAAGTGTAATAAAATATTACAGAAAAAGGAAGTAGCTTTAAAAGCAGCTGAATATTTACCCAATGCCTTTACCTAAACCATCAATGTTAATTTGAAAACTCCCACTATACACCTCATCTTTCAAAATTATGAAGCATAGTTGTAAAAAATGTACCTCAATCTCAGACCAACTCAGAATTGAGTGATTTTTCAGAAGTTTTCTTACAGATTTATTTGTCCTTGATCAAAAGGCATTAGATAAAAAGGGGGGAGAGGCAAGAAAAATCAATGCCATCTGGTTTTCCCAGTCATTTCTCTAAAGGCGAAGTCTCAATTCATCCTTCTTTGCTTTTAACCCTCTATCCTCCTAAGTTTCCCCAAGTAGGGGAAAAAAAAACTGAAACATGCTCAAGTTACTATATGATAATAACCAAATGCCTTTTAGATAGTAGAGAGTTAAATATTACTATTCCACTTCTAAGCATTTCATCTTTCTACTAGGTGAACTATTTTTTTTTTAACATTTCAGCAGCAAGTAACACTTTTGTTCTACACCAGAGAAAATAAAACTGGCACAAGAGGCTAGGGGATACTGCAGCAGTAGCATGTAGCCAACATGAGAAATCTCAATACTTGCAAACAGCAGCTGTTTGGGATTAAAAAAATATGACATTTTGTAGCATCATCTCTACAACAACCTGTCTGAAAAGATGACAGTATTGTTCCCAGCAACATTTAGCTCTGGCTCAATTTCAGTGTTCTCAGCTGTAATGTAAGCTATTTTCATGGATGAAGGCTTGCACATTCACTTTTAAAGAATTGAAACCATTCTCACTTGCAAAAGCATAGATGAAAGCAATAAATCCTTAAGATGAACATGAAACTTCCCTAAACCTGACCAAATGCACTAATGATCCATACCCATGCTCCCCTTCTGAAACGGGAAAGGGTTCATAATTTAGAAGAAGTGCAGGTATTTTTTCCCATCACTTGCTCCCACACAAGGAGAAAAAGCACACATTGAATACATACTATTAGGTAATAAATGGCAGTGGAATATGAAAAGCTCTGAGAACAAAGTTTACAATGTATGTTTGTACTAAAGGCCACTCCACAACTCAAACAGATCTCAGAATTTCAGAGAGATCTTTCTAAGTACCTAAGGTGAGCTTCTAAATAGCAAGGAACAAGAATAGCTAGAAGTGGAGAACTTAAGCCAGCAGGAAATGGTGAGAAATTTCTGAAATTTTTGCTCTAAACGTGACTTGGTGTGCCTGTAAACCTTCAGTAAAAGAATTAAAAATAAAATTATGTATATCTACAGAAAACACCTATTAGAGTTTAGGATTGTCCAGGTTATGCTTATCCTTGCAATTTTCTTCTGTCCATTTATGTGTCAGGATGTATTTTTATGGCCTCATCTCATTATCTACTTCTTTTTATTGTATTTTTAAAGGACTTTTAACATCAAAAATGCTCAAACATCTATCCAAAATAGCTTTTTTATATTTACTGGGTAAAAGGCTTCTAAGTAGCACATTTTTTTTTTGTTTAATGTACAAGTGAAGTTGTCTGCTAAGCACTGCTGAAGAAACCAACAGTTTATTTATCAATTAAAATATCAATTTATTTTTCTTTTGTGTCTTAAAAGAAATGTTATCTGAATTGAGCAGAGGGTTATTCAAGTTAGCACTTTTATACTTGTACAAATAAAAATCAGAGGACCACATGCTACAGCAAAATGACACATCCAACTGTATTACAACAACAATGTAGTTGGTTTTAAAGCCCACTTTAAACATTGCTAATGAACTTGATAGGGCAGCAAATTATCTCAAGTTGAGGGTTTTGGTTGGTTTTGTTGGGGGGTGGAAAAGTGCATTTGTACTTACGTAAAAAATATGAAGCAAGGCACATGCAAAATCTTTAAGAACACTAACTTAGCTGCCCAGTTTGAAAGGAAATCCTTCTAGATACAAAACAGTACACCACAAAATGAAGCAGAAAGTGAACTAACCTTTTAAAATCTTTTTTTACTGAAGAAAAACTAGAAAGTTTCATAGCCAAATTAAGACTACAGTTTTAAAATAATTTATTCGGTCACATAAATACTTTGTAACATTTGCATGTTCCCTTTTTCACATCCTTGGCACACAATATAGCTCTTAACTTGTACAAAACTAGTGTAAACATCCATGGAAAACAAAATGAAAGGAAAGCTGGTTGACATACATAAAAATTCAATAAATAGCAAAAGGAGTGAATATTTGATGGTAAAATCATGTGATTTCACTTGAATGTTTAATTAAAAGAACTTTAATTTTTTAAAAAAATAGTGAATTAAAACTTCATTTCCATCTTTCTACCATTTTTGCATTTAATCAGATACACAATAACAATTCTTTAGTTCTAATTCTTGAATGAACAACAGCAATTCAATGCAGTTGTATTATCTGAGGCATTGATAGTTTCGGTTCACATACAGAAGGTTACAAAACAGTATTTGCAGGTTAGTGGCTTTGGACAGTACAACTTCTAAACTCTCACATCTCATTCCAACATGACATCAAGATTTGCCTTAATGAGCATTAGTGTATAATCTGTTCTTGATAAAGACGACATTGGACAGATGCTGTCGGACACCTGGGTAATGCTGAATGTGGTTGAACCAACGAGACACGTTAAGGTATTTCTCCTTTTCTTGCACTGTGAGGTCCACCTGCATGGGGAATAAATACAAAGCACCAATAACACCACACACTGCATCATTAGAGTCATAACATGTGGTAAGGCAAAATAAAAGTGGATCATTTTACAAATGATTTAAATCAAGTAATTTGTTACAGTCTGGCAGTATTCTATTCTAATTTCACATAGTAAAACTCAAACCCATAATATGTATGGAAATTTCATCTACTCAAAGGAACAGACCTGGAGGTGGAATACACAGTTGATAGAGAGCATGACAGAGAGGGGGGAAAAGCTTGCATGAATTTCTTGCATCTTTCTATTCATGGGGTCAGCATACAGTACGGGGGAGGGAAGAGTTCCATAACATGCACAACCCCTTCATGTTCATTTAGCAGACAGTCTTGTCTCACAGGCAAAGTGACTACTTCACATTTCAAGGTGTATTTTAAGTACAGGAGTAAGCTTGTCCGAGGCAATTTCAGACTGGATAGGATAACTAGAAGTTGTTTTGTATGACTATTGCTCAAAATGGAATAGTTACTAAGATTCAGCATAACTTAACTGTTCAGATCTGCTAGCTTACATTAGTAAGACTGCAATGGCATGATTCAAATTACAACAGTAAAACAAACTTGAAGCCTGCCCAAACTTCATAAAAATATTTAAAGTACTATCACACAGAACAGTTTCAAGATCAATCAGGAACAAGTCTCTACCACACTATTGCAACAGCTCCTTGCCACAGGATATGTGGCTTGGATTAATGCAGAACTTCAAGCCTATTTTTAATCAGAATACTGGCTTAGGTGAAGTTATCTACAGTTACAGATCCAAATTTTACCTTTAAAAGTCTTTCAAATTTAGGTCATCAGTACCCTGAAAGCTTTACTACAAAGTCTGTTATTATTTCAGTCTTTTAAGCCAGCTGTAGAAATGTTCCCATCTTGTATCACCTCTATTACTATTCTTGATTAGCAATTTTATGTCTTCTTATTTCTCTGTAATCAAGTTGGCTTACCAGTTTAGACCATAACCTCTTTTCTCACATTAACATACTACAATTGAATTACAAATGGGGTAGTCCTCAGAACAGACTATAAAACCTCCACCAGGAACAAAATGTGCTCCTAACATCAACTACCCAATCCTATCTCACCAACACTGAAACCAAACAGAATTCACTTTATTTTCAGTTAGCCAATTAACCATCAAGCTTAACTTAAATCTTGACAATGCCAGCAGTCAATGAAAAAGAGCATATGTGTAGAGGACAGTTTTAACAGATAAATAATGATCTAGACGAGCCTAATATTTTTCATGTTTAGATTTCTAAAGCTAATCAAGGTTAATCTCCTCAAAAGCTAAACAGATGGCATATTCCTTATGCTTTGTTCTAGAAACACTAGATTTTATGGATGCTGCAGGTTCATGGAAAATTTGGTTTTGGGCACAAGACAGCTGGAAAAAAAATCTGTTTCAACAAACTTTGGACCACAGAAAGAGCTAAATATACTCATTTACAGATATCCAGGTGTAGGAGTAAAAAGCTGCTCTTTAAACCCAAGTCTTATGTTAAATAAATGTCACCTTGTGACATGCCATTCCTTTTGATTTCATGGATTTCCTATCAGATTCACTGCTTCTCCTTGTTCTCTCACACGCCTAGCACTTAGAACTGGGAAGCTTTAAAAATGTAGTGGCAAAAAGGAAGTAAGGATATATACTAGAAGATGAACTAATGGAAAAATACTGAGAAAGAACAATTCCAAGGAGTTGCAGAAGGAAATTCTAACCCAACGGAACATAGCATTAAAGCTCAATTAATAGGAAGTTAAGAGTGCACAGTAACTGTGCAACAACCAAAAAGCAGGGATCTTGCAGCTGCTCCTAAACCTGCGTAGCTGCTCTTCCTAGGGAATGTACGTGCCAGAATTCAAGCACAGCACTACAGATGTATTTCTGTAACAACTTTTGCAATTCTGCACTCTTATGAACCTCAGTTCAGGCAGCATGAGAAAATCTGCTTTTCTTGCTGCTGGCATGGAAATGTAAACACTGTTCCTACAGTTGTATAGTCTGATAGAAATGCACAGATAAACCATAAAAACCAGCCACATATTTTTGCTGATCTGCAAATATAAGAGAGTTATTGGCAATTAACCAAGTGAATGGTACTAACCAGAACAGCACTAACAAAGGAAGGGAAAAAAAATCTAGAATTTTTAAAGGCACTACAAATGAAAAGTGGAAGCTACGGTAATATAACACTGTTTCACAAACTGCCTGAGTTTCTGCAAGTGCAGTATATTCAGGACCAAAAAAAAAAAAAAAGCAGTACCATTTAGGGAAAGACACTTTAGATTACCTGCAGTGTGTTATAATTAATGGTAGCTGGATGCTGATGCTTGATACGAAGCTGGGGGACCATTTACAAAGTAAAGTGAAAAGAACAATGTGTGTGCTCTAAGGCAATCTAAAACTACTGGAAATGAAGAAAGATATTTAAGTATGAGCAAATACTAAAATACTGAAACTTTATGTGCCTTGAGTTTACAATAACCTTTTCCAAGTCTTTAATGGATAAGCACCTGGTTATGAAAAGGCTGAGCTAAATTTTAGATTTTGCAGCAGATACAGTATTTCCTTCCTATAATCTTTTACTGATAATTCTCAATCTTTACATTTCTCCAATGTAAATAAAAAATAAAAGTCTGAAAAACTAGTCCTCTTTCATTCTGTTAGCATTGTGAAAAAACATCTGAAGGGCAAAACAGACAGCCATGCTAATAGTAAGATCCGTTTTTGTACTCTAGGCACAACAAGCAGGATATTTTTACTTATTTACATAATGTACTCTATCAGTGAAATATATTAAAAAGCACTTTGTGGCATGCTCTACTTTTTACTCAGAACATAACTCTTAGGTTAATTGTTTAGAGATCACTTCCATGGCATTTTTTACAACATTTTGTTAGATGGGTATTTTCTGTTCTTCCTCATTAAATTAGATAATTCCCCCAAGTTAAGAAAGGCTGCTGTTCTGCTGTTAAAATAATTATTTGCTATTAAAGCAATTATTTTAATAGCAAAGAAGCAGACACTTAATTTGACAGACTTTTTTTTTTCATGTCATGAAAAAAAAAGTCTTTTTCTTCCACCACAAAGCTCACCGAGGGGAACCAAGGTGGTTATCATACAATGCAACTCTAAGAGTTTCTGAAAGGGCTAAAAATACACAAGCTTTAATTATATTCTCTTTCTGTAGCATTGGGGATGCAGGCATAAAGCCCCATTCCCACAACCTGCAGGTCATGGAAAATCTAAAAATACCTGCCTACATAGGAAACTCTTCAGCATCATATCTAGCTTTTTAAACTTAGTCTTTAGATATGGGAGAAAGAAAAAAAACCTAACAGCTGGATGATGTATTTCATGATATACATGTACTTTCACATAGTTTTGTATAATTTTCTGCTGTAAAAGGAATAATCTTAAAATTACATTTTTTTTTTTTTAGTTAAAACTGCTTCCTTTGCAATTCCATTTAAGGACCATTTTTAGCATCATTGCTTAGAAGAAAAGCCTGTTACCTCAGTACTAAAATAAGGAACATATCAGCGAATATTAACAAAATTTATGGCAATTTGTTTATTACAAGAAATGTTCCTCATGGAAAACATAACTCCAAAATAAACTACTCATTACAGTTCAATATTAGTGGTTCTGACTCAAGGACCACTGTTTAGTTTGTTTTGTACTTGATCAGATTTGGTTTGACATCAAAATTTTGACTGAGGCGTCTTCCATTTACAGGTATAAACTTCACCCATAAGTAATTTTCCATACCTTATTAAAGAAATTTTCAAGCCAGGCATACAGCTTCCTTGGTTCTGGCAATATTTTTGAAGTAAAAAAGCAGATCAATCATCATATTGATTATTTCTCTTGAATTAAAACTGGACTTGTGCCGGTCAAAAATATTTAAGAATTAAGACATCTGGAAACTTTAAAAAAAAAAAAAAATCCCCCAGATTAGAAAACAAGTTCATTACCACAGGGGGAATTTAATGCTTAATGATTGCCTAAGCTAACCTCAACCAATGCTTCTAAATTCATGTTTTCTCTGCAATATATGCTTTAACTTACTAGAACTTTATTGTTCATATTTATCCACATATGTTTTTCTGGAACTGAAATGCCTATAAGACAATATTAATCTTACATACATGCAGACATCAATTATGAAAATGTAGATCACATTGACTAAAAAGGCAGTATTAAGCATTACACTTTTTGGGTGTTTGTGACCTATATTATGATGCAGAACAGTGTGTACTATTTAGTTCCTGCATCATTAGTATGAGCGCATATTTCCAATTAAAAGACCCAAAACAGATTCTGCAAGAAAACTGAAACACTACCTGTGAATCTGATTCTCACTGACTGAAATAATAATGATTTTCTCACAATATGGATTTTTAAACACATTGCACCCTTGTGTTTATGATGAGAACTAGAAGGGACAGGAAAAATGAAAGGCAGGCACACAACTGCAGAATTAAGAGTTGCTGCTGTCCAGTACACAAATTGTCAGTTCAAATGGATGAGCCAGGACAGTGAAGAACCAGACTCCAGAACCCCTCCTGGATAATGGGAAAGGCAAAATGAAGATGGGAAGGGGGAACAAATACAAATATGCATGATCTGTATTCAGAGAAACCAAGATACCACATGTGAAGAACTGAGCTATAGGAATGAATGATTGGTCTTAAAAACTTATCCAATGAAACATCAGAAGATTTTTAAAGTTTTACTACTTGGCTTATTCAGGATGATCATGGTGTATCAGTAATATTTATAGTATCCCATCACTAATGTCTATGTTAACATGTAGTTTTTAGTCTATCAAAAGCAGAGAGTAACCTTTAAGATACTACCAGTTATATTTTCAGATCAATTCTCTAGACAACATGATGGACAGCAAGATCTGTGTGTTTGTCCTATGCCCCATGTCTCCTATTTCACCCTCCCTTCTTGAAGCATCATAGAAAATACATATTGATATTTAGAACAAGGCTTAGCTGAAGCAGTGGTGGATATGACAAACTGCTTCTCTGAACCACATCACATGAGGAGATACAGCAGCTTTCTCTGCCTCCCCCATAACGCTTAGGGCAGAGCAGCAGCTCTGGACATACTCTCTTCTGATCACAAGAAAAGTAAAAATAATTAAAAGACATAAAAAAAAAAAAGATCATAAGATTCTGCAGTTCAAGATCCTGCCTCTATATGTTTATCAATTCTGAAACCTTCAAAATACATGTAATTCCTAGTTAGTAGCTTTTAGATTTTTGTATTTATTTAGAATAGTCATCCCATTGCTGGCCCTTTGTACCCTTCTGATTCAGAAAATTACCTTGGATGAAATCAAACATTTCAGAAACAGATGCTATACTATAAACTTGTCCCAAGTAGTGTCTGGATGGTTGCAGGCACCCAGGAGCACCAAGTCATTTGTTTTTACCATCTGTTCTATTTCCCAAAGCAATAACTTGTATCTTTTCATCTTGATTAGGTGGTCTACTCTAGAGCAAACTCTAAATTTAAAATATGCTTGGATTTTCCCCTGCCAAGTTGTTTTTTTTTTTTTTTCCTTAAATCTCATTTGAACTTGTATTCTCTAACAGAATATACAATCATATTTTTAGAAAATACTTATAGTCTTCTTTATGTCTACATATCATATGTGAAAGGTAACCCATTCTGACACTGTAATCAACACATCTCTCCTACTGCTTAAGACATTTTACAAGGTAAATATGACTTAACAGAATTAATTCTATGTGACTTACTCTAGCATGTTTTCAAAAACCTTCTGAAATGAAGCTTCCTCTCCTCTGCTTGACACTCATTTGAACTTTTACTTCTGGACAGGCAAGATACAGATACATAAATTCTCTTTAATTTCTAATAGAATTTCACTGCCTGATTGCCTCTCCCTTATGCTTCCATTTTGAAATGTAGTATTCTTCTACACTTCTCCCAGAGCTCTGCTTTTAATTGTATAAAAGTAACCATTCACACAGTTGATTGAACTCAATTCTCAGACACACATGCATTTGTCAAAAGTATCTTCTTCTAATTATCCTCACTCCCCCCCTCAATTTTCTTATGCAAAACTGACTGATTTCATCTTCTCCCAAGAATTTAGATCATTTTATGTGAGTCTTTTGGTTTCTTCCTACTCCAGAGGATGACAATGGCTCATCTACAAACACATTCCAGCCATCAAAATGCAAATAGCTTCTACTGCTTTATTTTTAAATTAACACTTGGGGTTCAGAACTGAAGGTACATCAATTTTTAAGCACTTCACAGTAGACTGAGTAGACTACAAATAATCTCAACATCTTTCCACTCAGAACAAATTTATTTTCGGGGTGTGTTTTGTTTTCCTTTTCCTCCTAAGCATCAGCTCCCCATGTTATTTTCATATTATGTACCTATAAAGTCTTATCACTTAAGTCTGGAAACACAATTGATAATTTGTCATGGCTCAAACTTTTTTATATGCATTGAGGAACTTAATTTACCTGCATTTGTATTTCTCTAATACTAACAAAGTTAGTTCTTTCAGTTCTGACACATCCTTTCAGCTTCATTTTTCTGTTTCCCCATGTACTTCTGTGACTGTAGTTCTGTAGTTCAGTCATGTTTCAGACTAGAACAGGCAAGAATCCTCAATCCTAGAAACGCAGGGATAGGTATCATCCTTGCTACACTTCACAGAGGAAACTAAAGCATTCTGACACTACAGGTCTTTTGACAGATCCATAGCTAAGTACTAAAGAATAAAACAAAAAACTTAAAAACAAGTTTAATCTTCCTCTGTTCTGTTCAGTAACTCAACTTCTACAATAAAGCACCCTTTAGATAAATAACAATTAGAATAGTTGTACATATAAAAATGAGGCAAGTAATGCTTACCATGATATGATGCAATCCATAGTACATCAAAATGTCTGCTAAGGTAAAAATGTTTCCTGCAAGGTAGACTTTATCTTCAAGGTGCATGTTAAGATCCTAAAAAAGAAAAAGTCTTTGTACTGCTGTAGTACTGACTCTGTGAAACAATATATTAAGGCAGTTGTTTAAAATAATAGACATTTCCTCTGGAGATCATGCATATAAATTAAACACCAGTTTTAAATTATCCCAACTCAGCAAACTGTTAAAACAAACAATATAAGAAGTGACAAGATAATAAAATAAAATATCATTCTTTGTCAGTGGGAATTAAGTAAAATTGAAATGCTGCTCTCTAAACAAAGTGCTTCATATGTACCAAAATTTTTGTAAATGCAAAGGCAATTTATTTTAAGATGACACCACAGAAATAGTTTCAAGTCTGTACTGGCTTCAAATCACTGAAATTAAAAAAATAGGGATTTGTGTATTTATTATGAGTGCAAATTCAAATATTTAACATTTGATTAATACAAAGTGCAGTCCAATGATAAAAGGACAGCATACTGTTCTTCCAGCAGCAACTATGCCTGTCCTCCAGGACACTGTGCAGCTGGTCAGGAAGGTTGTGGAACGGCAATGTCTAAGAATCAGGGAAGCACACAGGGGTAGTGGGGTGGGAGACAAGGTCTTTCAATCTTGATGCTGGTAACTTGATATCCATCAGCTGCTATCACTTGACACTTGCTTTTATTAATGTTGAAATTACTGCTACCAATTCTTTGTGACTGATATTGTCAATTCAGCTGCTGTCCAAGTCTCTAAGAAGAGAGAATTTCAGCATTTTAAGAGCATCTCTCAACTGTTCCACATCAGAGGCTATGAGGGTGGGTAGTAAAAGGCTTCCGTTCAAGTTCAGTAAATAATTATTTCAAATGTGTATTAACAGAAATACATCTTTTCATAGCTTTTTGTACTCAACCATTCTCTGCCAGAAAACAAGAGGCTGACAGGTTCAGTGTTGCTCAAGTTTACCAGTTCTGAGGAGACAGGCATCACTCATCAGCTCTCTTCACCTGTCCTTCCTTTTCTCCAAATCTTACCTACTTGTCATCCAATTTATGCACCTTTCTGCCCCCTACTTTCCTCTAAATAAATGTAACAGTAAAATTATCTACTCTAACCTGACCCTAGAATAAGCCAGCTTTAGTTTTACAACATTATTTACAGACATCTACAAAAACAGTTTTTAAGCTTTTCCTTGGATTTGGAAACTCCCCCTTATCTGAAGGGAAAAAAAAAAAAAAAAGGGGCGCACATCATCTGCTTAAGCCATTCCCTCCCCTGCCCTAGAAACACAGGTAAGCAGCTTAAACACAACTAATATTTTCTAAAATCTAAATTTTTCAGTCTCAACTACAGCGCATTACATTTTCAGACAACACCTTACTGAAAAAAACAAGTCTTGGGCAAGGGGAAGGGGGTTAATACTTTGTGAACATTTACAAAATAGTATTTGGCCTTAAGCATGTTGGACTTTTTGTGGTTACATAATTTTACTGATATAGGGATTTTCTATAATGCATATATCGAAAATAAACCAAGACCAAAACACAAAACTAGAATGTTGAGACTTCAAGACATCTAACCTTGCATTTGCTTTTGACAAGTTCAACTCCATTAAGCCACCTTACTATTTTTTGATAACCTCTTCATGACAGGACTCCTGTACTTCTGTAATATTTGAACATCCCCATGTCTGCTTTGATTTCTTTTATTAGAGCAAATCAGGGAAACATATTAACCCCTGCATAGTTAAAATTCTGTAAGGTCAACTGCCCCTGGCTATGTAGCTTCTTTTCTTTAGACTGGTTTACTGCTTTGTTCATGTTAGTTAGTGCTCAAATTACCTCAAACATGTAACTACAGTTCTGTGGAATTTCCTACTTGCAACACAAAGGCAAGTCCAATGTTAAGAAGTAAAAACTTGCAGGAAGAAAAAATCCCAAAGCTAAAGATCTGTTTACTAGAAAAAAAACCCAACAAATTTTTCATTTTGAAACAAATTCGCTGACCAGCATTTTTCATTTCAATTAACCCGAAATTCCACATGCATTATAATAAAAACTAACACTACAGAAGTTATACCTTCTCCCCCTCCTCCCCCTTTATTCTTAGCTTAGGGTATAGAATCAGGATTTTGTAAAGTAAAAAGTAAATTACCACATTTATTTCCCTGCTGAAAATTTTTGATTTGTGCATCAAAGAAATTACAGCATGCTAATTCTGAGTTTTATATTGCATGTGTACACTCAAAATAGTCATCAATTAAAAAATCCTAAAACTTTAAAGGCAAGGTAAGCCATTACAGCGTGAAGAATTATTTATTCTGGTTCATCAAATTTTATGAAGTCAGTTAACTGAGCAAATTAAATTTGACAAAAATGGTTTTGTCTTGTATAAATTAGCATTAGTTTACAATTCTGGTTTTGAACATGTACCTTCCTCCCCTAAAATAAAGACAGATATTCTATTTTCATTCTGCAAGTCATGCTAATTCAGAAACACTATATTTTTTTTCAAGTGCATTAGACACATTTAGTTAATCCTGCCTCGTGGGTTATGCTTCCTATGGATGATTATATTACTGGCTAATAACCAAAAGTGCTAAAATTCCTGAAAGTCAAGTTTTCTTAAGTGACAACAGTATTAAAGTGAACCAGTGCTCCTGTTCTGGAGAGATTAATGAAAATATGAACACAAAACTGTATAGAATTTCTATCACATGTAGGAAATTCAAGTCTGTTGGCTGTCATCTGACTCATTTGTCTTTCTACTTAAATGAATTCTGTTATAAATACATATTATAGCATTGGCTTTTTGCAAATACTAGGGTGGATACTACATGTGTGGTGTTGAAATGGTTTTTAACATACAGTTTTCTTTAGGAGTAACATAGGCTGATAAAGTGTCTTTGTAGTAAATGAAGACACCTGCTACTGATACACCAGTTACCAGCACTGATCGTCTGTAGAAATTGAACTCCATAGCCCAAATTAAGACTGGTAAGAAAAATAAATCAAAATCACACCCAAGAAACAGGCATGCTCTAAAAAGGCGGACTCCAGGAGTGGCCATGTAAAACAGTTCCTGGAATATGGAAAATAGTTTATAGAAAAGTTTGAAAATGTATGATAGGTCTATGAACATGCAACACCGTGATGAATTTAAGGGGTGGCTCCAAAACAGCAGGTGTGTTCTTGGCTGAATGCCAAGCATTCAATAACCTTTTGCTTTATTGTTTGTCTCTTATTATCTTTTATTAAACCTTTTAAAATTTATCAGGAAAGTGAACCTCATTTTTCACAAATTTCACATATACACACCAAGGATTAAAAGACTAAGATAGTCCTGGAAGTTGCTTGTAACTTCATAAACTTACTGTTGCATTCCCTCAGGAAACTCTTTCTCAAATTTCAGACAGGTACTTAAGGCATAGCTGCATTACAATGCATTAACATACACTGAACAACTGCAGCAATTCAAACATCATTTCTGGGTATGAGGGGGAGAAAAGCAACAGAAAAAAGAACTGTTGTATTATTTATGGACTAACCGATTGATTTCTATTTACTTGTTCTATGGGACAAAAAATAAATCCAATTTACAGCCTCTATCTAGCAACAGGTGAACACAGCCCATTCAGAGCACACTTCTGAGCACCCCCAGCATTTCTTACTGCCTGTTAAATATGCAATCCAATGGCCACTAATCCATTTGATCTGCTCAGGCCAGTGAATCCCTGCCATCACTGCCAGTTGTGACAGCGGCTTGGAAACAGCTCAGGAGCTTCCAATGGACATAAGCACATTGATTTTTGTTCTGGATATTTTGCCCACAACACCCTGCAGGTGCAGGCGTATGTGCTTCCCTTACACACAGAAACACGTCCTGTCCTTTCAGTCAGCAAGATTCTCGAGGTCATTTATGCCCTAAACGCTTTTGTATCCCCATGCAAAGACAAAAAGCTGAGCACTCCCAAATGCTCCAGGAAAGCCCCTGACAATGCAGAACCCAAGAAAGGGTTTCTGCAGCCACATCCAAGAAAAGCAAAACTATACTTTTGGTACACAGACATATTTGTAATTCTCATGCAAGACTCCTCTCTAACTGGCAAACTATGAGCTAAATGTGGTCTGGAAGAATATTATATTACTGAGTTTCCTGTAAAAGACAGAAGAAAAATAATCAACAAATGTTTCAATAATAAAAATTCAATCTTAAAACCTGTGAGTGTGCAAATATATCCTGCTGCTAACAGAACAGGTGAAGAAGTGAACACAAAATTGAAGTTTGAAAAGTGATGCTGGACAGGCTTGCCAAAGCAGGAAAACATCCCATTCAGCCTCAAAAAAAACAAAACAGTGTACAGAGCTGTGGATTAATGGCATAAACAGAGCATGGATTAACCTGCTTTTTTACCTCTTGAAACAGTAGTTTCTCAAGCAAGCACATTAAATAGAAATTACAGCTCTCTTGTTCAGATTTCTAATTGGATTTCATGATTACAGCCAGGCAGCACAGGAGACTGGGATAAAGCTAATAGAAATAATGGAACATTGTTCTGTATGAGACACTGAAAGTAGTACACAGAGATTCTTAGTTATCATTATCCTTCAGAGACCAGAGGTTTCTCCATTTCTGTGCATGCTGAATTTAACAAGCTATGAGTTATTTGTTGGAGGTTTCTTAAGATGGGATGTGAGGGAGGAAGAATCCTCAGGTTTAAAATACCTAAAACTGATAAAGCAGAGATATTAATATCTCCTGAATCTGCAGAATTCAGTAAGACCTAAATAGAGGTTTGATGGCCCAGAGGTTCTCAGTTCCTTCCATGAGGAGCAGAAAAAACACTAGTTATCCTGCATGACAACTCAGAAATTTTCAGAGTTTTTTCCTATGCAGCTTAATTTACCACAAACAAACATCAAAGATACAAAAGATTATACTCTTTTATCCTGTGAAAAGGCAAGTTAATATAATGCATTGGATATTATACTCTCACTGCTATTGGCATTCATCATTCCTATGGATCTACTGAGGAACAGATTTGGAACAGAAGTACTGATCCCATTTATTTTGTCAAGTAGAAAAGCATAAACTAAAATTAGAAAAAGCCCAACAAGCCCTTTACTGTCCCATTCTGAACACCGTGGCATTTGCTCTGGATGAATATAAAAACTCTGGTTGAGATGATCTGTTTCACCATTTTTTTCCTACCAAATAACAGCTTTAGGCAACATGTTAGTAAGAACAATTTAACAACCTATTTTTGTAAAGCAAACAGAAAATCCTTCCCATTCAAATTAACAAACATGAAACCAGTTATTTACTGACAGTTTGCAGAACCTCATCAGTTAAGGGTTAAAGAGGCAGCCTAAAGTTTATAGCAGAAGTCACTGAACTGTTTTTGGCACAGCTTATTATAAACTGTGGCTCTAGGCTGCAACTGTCCCAAGATTGCTATTGCATATTCCAGACACGTTGTAAAACTACAGCCTCAGACTTCCCTTCCTATTTTAGTTTTTCTTCTTTTTTTTTTTTTTCCACCTATATTCCCTTTTGGCACAGTATACTTTAATGGTAGGCTGCCCCTTTTCTGATTAATCATGCTGGCAAGAGAACAAATTACAAAAAAAAAAAGCCCTTAATTGCTATACTAGGAAATTATTAATGCTGAAACAATTCTACAGAAGCATTGTGTTAAAATAAATTCTGGTTGTTCAACATTTGCTAAAAAAAATTCACAGAAAAACTTTTAAATGCACTTAAAGGCAGAGATTCTCTCTCAAGTAACACTGATTGTCTCTCAGCAAGGAAATTTTGCTTTGCTTGGAAACACTTGATTTATTTACATATTTGTATTTCAGCATACTATCTTTTCTACACAACCAGTGTCACTAAGGCCAAAGCTAAAAAGAGATCCCAGCTTCAGCAGGAAACTGCCATATCTCTGCATTTGGTTTTAATGCTGCAATGCAGTTCTGCAAACATTCACACGTATCTGCTGACACTGTAGGTATTGTCATTAAAACCATCCTGAGCAGATGAAAACTTGCTTTTGGTTTTTATATGATAAAAAGACAAGAAACCTAAATGGAAGTTAGTTACTTGTTCTCATACTGTCTTCTCACAGTTTGGGAGAACAAAAAGTTTCAAGTTTGTTCAAAGAATGACTGAAACTGTGTGACGCCATAAAAGTTTAGACAACAGGGACCTCCAAGGGCCACCTCATCATACCACAGCTAAATCTGAAGTTAAATCCTGGTTAGTCAGTGCCTCCTTCAATCAAGATCTAAAAATCCTACAGAGTAGACAAGTTTTCATGCTGTATCTGTAGAGTAACCACGACTGTAAAGATTTTGATAGCATTTGCAAATAGAAAATAAGACTAGATATGTTACAAAAAGAGAAAAACAGAAGCAACGTAAACAAACTCATGATTAGCCAATGGAAGATATTCCCCAGATACAATGAAACCAATATAACTCAGATTATTTGGGGTTCAAGTGAGAGACATGGTTTGTCAGGATTTTCACTAAATTGGCAGGTAATGCAGGTATGACAGGCCTTAAGATTAAGAGAGCTGTCACCTCAAAGAGTAACAAAGTTTTGTTTTGTATCATTTTAAGATGCATTTTCCTTGATTTTAAGTAACAGAATGTTAATATTGCTTCAGTTTATCTTTGGTTTCTGCACATCTTGCCAGACTCAAGCATTAGGACTCTGCCAGCTTCAAGTGGAGTCAACCTTGCTGCTCATAAATTTCTAAATTCAGACTCACTGGCAGTACTGAGCAATGTAACTCTCCATCTAAAACATACTTTTTAAGCCAGAAAAAATAAGCACTTTAAAAACGGATTGAATTTCACTGCTCTTTTGTACACTGTAAGTACTTTGTAAACAGTATTTAACTGTTACAAATTTTCCCTTCAAGTTACTCCCACAAGACTGCAAAAACACTTATTACTATTAGTTGCAAGGAGTAAGGAAAATAGAGCAAGTTTTCCTATCTGCTCCTTGTCATCTGACTGCTCAAACAACAAGGTGGACCCTTGAGATTCCCTTCTCTGCTTCCACCTACAAGAAAAGTTTAATAACAGCAGACCAAGCATTCCACATAAAGTAGCTCAATGTGAAGGACAGTTTTGTAGAGGTTCCTTTATGATTTCACTTTTCACACACAATTCTGTTCAGTACTTCCTTTTAGTATCAAACAAATACCACAGCATCAAGTATGGCTTGTATCCCATAACTGCCACATCATTAAGAATAGCACTTAAAACTATTAGAGAAGTGCTATCCTGGAACACAATACCAACTTGCTTATAAGGAAGGGTTTCTGAAGATAGTAAGAAACTGGCACCTCACACAGCTGAACAGTCTCCAAACTGTGCAGAACACCTCTCATAATTTACAGCCACTGAGCACTGCAAGAGCTCTGCTTCATGTATTTTACAGTTTTAGCTGTTTTCCCATCTCAGGATGTTGAGGTATTTTTGTCAATAAAAGTGAAAAGCAGCAAGAGAATAAAAGTAAGTTCTTAGTGATACTGTCAAGCCCATAGTACTTGTTAAATTTCATTAGCTGGATTCTCATACACACATTAGCACTGTAATCTTCTTCAAGGTCCAGTCACTCCAAAATCCAGTGGCAAGGTAATTAAGTACTCCTTACCTTCAGAACCGTTCTAGTATCTTCCTTACTGGAGTCTCCATTTACCCGGGTCACTCTGTATTCCAGCCACTGCTGCACCACAGCCTTCTCCTCGGCAGTGCTGCCCAGCAGTTGGTCTTTCCTAGCCTGCCTCACCAGGTGGGCAGCAATGGTCATCAGTCCTGTCAGCCCAGGGCCATTGTTGGTTTGGAGAACAGGAACCTGGAAGTGGAAACACAAGTGTAAGACTAAACAAATAATTGAAGAAATCAGTCTCTATACGAATGGCTATTGTGGTTTTTTTTTTTTTTTTTTTTAATGTTCCCTCAAAAGGACCTTTGAAGCAATAGATCAGAATTGAGAAACAATCACGGTAAAGGTGGTGCCATCAAAACCAAGTCTGTGTTCACTTTTTGCTCTTTGGGGTATTTTATTTTCAATTCTTACAGAACAACATGAACAAACCAAGACACCGTTAGCTCCAGTTAAGCAAATTCTGCCAATATTAGGCAGAAATAGCATTGCTTGTTCTAACACTGGCAGAAATCTTATTAACTGGCTTTTAACTAATCTCCAAATTCAGGACTCTGACTTAAGACTGTAAAGTCAGTAGCATCTGACTTCTCTCTGAGCAAGGAGGATGCAGTAACCACACCCCCCTTAAAAGCTTGTTCCTATGTCCTACACCATTCCAAAACGCCCTTAACAGCAGTCAGGAGTTCACTGGCACCAGCAGGACAACACAACACACCTCCAGCTTTAGCCATGATGTCTTTGTGAGTGACAGCAGCACATGTTCAACTGTGGGAAAGGAAACTGAATCACCACCTTAAGAAATGAAGTGAGTGTAATATTATTGCTGTAGTTGTATCAAGACTATTTCACTACTATAAAGTTTTTTTTCCACTGAGCATCCAGCCAGAAAAACTACACACAGTAACCTAGTAACTTGAATTTTTCAGCCTTATGCTTTATGGTAATAGTATTAAATAGCAGCTGGGCTGTAAAATTATTAAGGCAGCTTTTGCAACTGAAGAACACATATAGATATTCAGGACTCTAGTCATAAACAGTCAATTTAAAAGAACCCAAAACATAAGGCAACTGCAGAGCTTCATTTCTCAACTAACCTTCTCCAGGGCAAAGGGCTCACAAATTTGTGATGCTCCCAGATCTTTATTACATTTTTCATGCTTCAGGTGCCTCTTAAACCATGAAACCTAATGTTTCCATATAAACTTTGAAACATTAAAACATCTAGACCCATAGAATCATCAAAGTTGGAAAGGTCCTTTAAGATCATCCAGTCCAGCAGCCACCCAGCACTGCCACTGCAACCCCTAAACCATCATCCAGCGCCACATACTGACACTCTTAAACATCTCCAGAAATGGATACTTCACCACCTCCCTGGGCAACCTATTCCAATGCCTCAGCACCACAAGAGGGAAAATATTTTCTAACATCTAATCTGAATCTCCTTTGTCTCAGCTTAGGCCATTTCCTCTGGTCCTCCCACTGCAGGCACAGCAGATGGACCGGCTCCCACCCCACTACAACCTCATGTCAGGTAGGAGTATTTGAAAAGAATAAAATATTTAAGAGCAACACGTCCTCAATATAGCTATCTTTCTATTATTAAAACAGCATCTTTTTCTTTCCATATAATTGAATCAAGATAGCACAGAAATAACTCACACAGGCATAGGGAAAATACTGAAAGAACAAGTAAAAGTGAAGCCGAAATCCCTTCCATGACACAAGATGGTCCTTCCCACAAGCAGAGGGAAGGAGCTTCCAGAACGTACAGGCTCACAGGCAGCGAGGCCCTACAACATCCACAATATATGTGGGTTGGTGAGGGAAGGGCTGGAGGAAGCACAGGTGAGAGCCCGCTCAAGGAGACGTCGGCTGGTATCTGAGGGGCCGCAGCACCGTCACATCGGTGTCTGAGGGGGATTGCGACGGAGGCGGGAAGGGAAGCTCGGAGGGAAGCAGCCATTGGGGAAAGGAGACCAGAGGACGCCCGCCCTCCCACGCGCGTCGCCACCACCACCCCCTCCAGGCCCCTCCTCGCTCCCTTCACCTTCCGCTCCCCCTGGACGCCGTACTTGTTCCCGCCCGGCAGCCCCAGCAGCCGCTCCAGCAGCCCCAGCTCCTCCGCGCCCCGCACCGCTGCCGCCATCTTGCTCGGCGGGACACGCGAGACGGGGAAGGAGGACGGCAACAACCGCTCTCCCCATTGGCGGGCAGCACCATGGCTGC